>JAHHFK020000456.1:0-432983 GCA_024533555.2 Aedes koreicus
TTGTGGACGCTGAAGGAAGAAGATGGAAAACCGTGGAATCGGGATCCTGAGCTACCCCAGCCGATGGTAGATCGTTGGAACTCGCACCGCTCTCAGCTCTCTTTATTGAACGACATTCGGATTGATCGTTTCATCTAGCTTTTAACCCGATCTCATTGAAGTTACACTTATTTTCTGACGCATCTAAAGATGCTCACGGCTGCTGCTGCTACATTCGGTCAGTGAACTCATCGGGTGAAATGAAGGTCGTTCTGCTGACGTCACGCTCAAAGGTGGCACCACTCAAGCAACAAACCATTTCACGTCTGGAGTTATGTGTCGCACTTATGGCAGCTGAACTATACACAAAGGTACGAAGCGCACTGCGGATCATCGACACGGCTTTCTTCTGGGTGGACTCGAAGATTGTGCTGAGCTGGTTGCAGGTTTCACCATCAAGCTGGACAACGTTCGATGCAAATTTTGCATTCAGCGATCAACTCCAGACTGTCAGTGGAACTTTGTTCCTGGTAGCTAGAATCCCGCAGACCACATTTCGAGAAGACTATCGCCAATGGAGCTGTTGCACTACAAGTTTTAGTGGGAGGGTCTTAAATAGCTTAAAAAGGAAAGGAATTTGTTGCCTCTGCGATCTTTGGAGCTAACTGCTCATTCAGCAGCTACCAAAGAAGCACGGAAGACGTTAGCAGCAGGCCAGCAACGCCGAAAGAACCTTAGTTCACAGAGAATCTTGTCTCTAAGTTCTCCAAATATCACCGCCTTCTTCGAGTCATGGCATACTGCAAACGGATTTTCACGAACGTTCGACTTCCGAAAGGAAAAATATTTCTTGGTTCTCCACCCACAACAGCTGAAATCCACAACGTTTAGCTCTCCTTCGTACAACTAGTACAGCGAGAATGTTTCCCTGACGAGTGGAAGGCTCTTCAACAGCAGCAACCTGTTTCGTCCAAATCTCGCCTTCTCCGTTTCAATCCGATGATTGACGTCGACAACGTCATGCACATCGGTGGTCGTTTGGGTCAACCGGCACAACCCTACCATTTGAAACACCATATCCTGTTTCAAGTGTCACATCCAATGACAAAACTGCTGGTCCGCTGCCACCATGAACGTCAGCTCCACGCAGCAACATAGCTTCTATTGAACACGATTCGACTGCGCTTCTGGCTTTTGGGTGGTCGAAACATTATACGCCGAGTCGTTCACGAATGCACTACTTGTTTTCGTGCTAAGCCGAAGTAGGTGGAACAATACATGGCGGAGCTCCCATATCAGAGAGTCATCGCATCCAGGCCATTCTCCATCGTCGGGGTTGACTTCTGGGATCCGACCTATCTTCAACCTCGTCATCGCCGAGACACACCTCCAAAGCATAGGTGTGTGTGTTTCCGTTTGTTTTTGAACGAAAGCGGTACATTTAGAGCTGGTTCTTGACCTCCTTTCGTGGTCTACCCTCCGATGTGTTTTCGGACAAGGGCAAAAATTGTGTGGGGACTGCCAACGATCTCCGCAAACTATTGCGCAACGACTAATTTAAGTTCGCAAATAAACTCGAATCTTCGACCGCTGGATTTCGGTGGCACTTCAACCCCCCTAGGGGATCACACTTGGGCGGTCTCTGGGAGGCAGCAATACACTTAGCTCAAATACATTTTGTTCGTGTCTTGGGCGAAAAGCTTCTGTGTTTCGACGACATGGAGACTCTGCTAACTCAAATTGAGTACTGCTTGAGCTCACGGCCGCTGACGAAGCACACCGATGGTCCCGAAGATTTGCAAGCGCTTACGCCAGGCCACATTCTGGTTGGTTCTGGATTTCAACACTACGTCAACATTTCCTTCAACCATTTGCATCAATGGCAGCAAAGGCAAAAAAATCTCCAGGATATGTGGAAACATTGGTAAGTAGAGTACCTTGCTTTGTTTCAGCCTCACACCAAGTGGTGCAACCCGCCAGTCAAAATTCGCAAGAATCAGCTAATCATCATCGCAGATGAGAATCAGCCACTTATGCGCTGGGTGATGGCAAGACTGCACGTTCTGCACCCAGGAAAGGACGGGTCGTCACGCTCCAGACAGCCAACAGTTTCCTCGGTCTTCTTCCAATTCCACCACTATCTGAACCCGAATCTATCCCGCTCATGGAAGTGACATCATCGTCACCAGCACCTCAAACAGTACCGCAGACGCGGTCGGGCTAGAGGTTTCATCTGAAGGATCAACCTGGCCATAATTCTGCAGCAGATGATGAATGATACAAGGCCCTTAAGCATAAGGGTCCAGGAAAGGTCTCCAATACTCTCTAGCCATTTGAAACCCTCTACCGGGGTCTTCTTTTCCATGTTCTGCTACTTGGCCAACCGATCGACGCTTTACCTTACTCGGAGACGCACCTAGGAGAACGTTCTCACACGCTGGCCGGGTCACCACTGCTTCATCCTGCAAGCTTCTCTGAAATCGAAATTTCAGCCGGGGGCATGATGTTCGCTCCCCAGTCACTAAGGGGTTCCTGTGAAAGGGATCTAACCAGATCTGCCTACTCAGCGCAGAAATAGGAGCGCTCATCAAACGGTCAAGGCTCCACTTCTCTCCACCACCCATCTCCTCATGAGCGACTGAGAGTTCACCACATCTACAGCACTCGATCAGTACACTCGAGACTAAAGGGTGATACGGTCAAAATTTGGTCAAGGGAAAACGCGTGTAAATCGGTGAAATCGTTTATTTAAAAAATCAAATTAAATTTCTTTTTCAAGTTCAATTAGTATAAAATTCAGGAAAAATATTCAGTTAGGCTTCCGCTTTTCCAAATCTGAATTGCCAGGCCTTACGCTTGACCCCTGCCATCAGATTTTGTACAGCCACCTTGTCCACCTTCTTCGCCGCAGAAAGCCAGTTTGCCTTGAACTGCTGCTCGTCCTTAGCAGTTTTTTTGGTCTTCTTTAGGTTCCGCTTGACAATAGCCCAGTATTTCTCAATTGGGCGGAGCTCTGGCGTGTTGGGAGGGTTCTTGTCCTTGGGAACCACCTGCACGTTGTTGGCGGCGTACCACTCCATGGCCTTTTTACCGTAATGGCAAGATGCCAAATCCGGCCAAAACAGTACGGAACAACCGTGTTTCTTCAGGAAAGGCAGCAGACGTTTATTCAAACACTCTTTCACGTAAATTTCTTGGTTGACAGTCCCGGAAGCTATGAAAATGCTGCTTTTCAAGCCACAGGTACAGATGGCTTGCCAAACCAGATATTTCTTTGCGAACTTTTCGTGTGCTTGAAAATATCTGCTACCTTTCCCCTTCCTTTTGCCGTATAAAACTCCTGTCCCGGAAGCTGCTTGTAGTCGGCTTTGACGTAGGTTTCATCGTCCATTACCACGCAGTCAAACTTCGTCAGCATCGTCGTGTACAGCCTCCGGGATCGCGCTTTGGCCGTCGTATGTTGTTTATCATCGCGATTTGGAGTCACTACCTTCTTGTAAGTCGATAGTCCGGCTCGTTTTTTGGCTCGATGCACGGTTGTAGACGATACACCCAGCTTATTTGCGGCATCTCGGAGAGATAGGTTAGGGTTTCGCTTGAAACTACCGGCAACTCTCTTTGTCGTCTCAGCGGCTTCCGGTTTTCGATTTCCCCCCGATCCAGACTTCCTGGCTGTCGACAAACGTTCCCCAAACACTTTAATTACATTTGTAACGGTTGATTTGGCAACTTTTAGCGATTTTGCCAACTTTGCGTGCGAGTAGCTCGGATTTTCGCGATGCGCGAGCAAAATTTTGATACGCTGCTCTTCTTGCTTGGACGGCATTTTGACAACTAGAGAATGAATTCCAAAATCAAAATAGGAGCAACATTCTACACACACACACCTTCAAAATGAGGGGTGTTCAGGTTTTTTAAATGCAAAATTGAAAGAAATACGTCAAGTTGATATTGACCAAATTTTGACCGTATCGCCCTTTAAATAGGAAAGTAAAATAAGATGCCCCTTAATCATACATTAGTCTTTCACCAGTTCTATTGAAGAAAATGGAAAAAGTGTTCAATGATTATATAAATACAAATTACATGAACATAAGAAAACTGAAACTCAGATATTGGAGGCTCTACCTGAGTTTCAGTTTTCTTATCACTCAGGTAAGTCAACAGTCATGGCTCTCCATACTGTGGTTCCAAGGAAGAAAAAGCTCTTTCGGTAAATGAAGTAGCATTTTGTTCTTTCTTAGATATTGAAGGAGCTTTTGACAATGCTTCCTATTCGTCTATGGCCTATTCGTCGTGCCATCAAGAAAAAGAACTTTTACGTGAGCATAATCAATTGGGTTCACACCATGTTTGCGAAAAAGAAATAACTTCAGAGGTTCGTCTATTACAGTACGGGCCACGAAAGGTTTTCCCCTAGGAGGACTCATCACTAATGTGATCTTTAGTTGTAGACGATGTTCTAAGAAGCTTAGAGGAAAACGGTTCGAGGTTGTAGGCTTGCAGAAGATATAGTCATCATAGTGACATTGCGTACAGAAAGGTTGGGATTTTCTCAATAATGGCTACCCATCTTGTCCATTTAGTGCGAGCATACTTTTTGGTTTTTTCCGCTTCCAACTTTCTAATCCACAATCAAGCGGTGGTCAAACAATTTGCGAACACTAAACATGGTACTTTTTGGAAGCTTTAGTTTCAAGATCGCGTTGGATTTGACTGCCGTTCGTACAAAATGCGTTTTCACTCTTCGACGCCATTTTACCAAAGGCAAAAAGAATGTAAACATATTGTACCACAAAACAAATAAATATCTTCCTGACCTTCACTGTATCTGATGTCTTGCATTTCTTGCCACTTTCATCCTTCTGCTTGCTCGTCTAATGCTGCTTAAATGTCATGGTCACACGGGATTCGATTGAATGGTGAATTCTGAGCTTTTTTTTCGATTCATCTATATAACGCGATTGCATTTTCGATATGAATGCACAGAATTTGTATGCGTATCGTTTCACGCCATCACTGTGGCCACTTCATCAATTGTAATGGAACTCTTTCGGTGTGAACTTGACCCTGTAAACTAGTTTCCAGGAAACTCCATCAACTTTTATAAACATGCTAAAAATTTACAAACAAATAATT
The DNA here is from genome assembly GCA_024533555.2 of Aedes koreicus. Lineage (NCBI taxonomy): Eukaryota > Metazoa > Arthropoda > Insecta > Diptera > Culicidae > Aedes > Aedes koreicus. Next base: position 5,119 of record JAHHFK020000456.1, read on the forward strand.
GTGCCTTTTTTTTTCAATGCAGTCTTTATATGTTTATGTAATTGATTCCCTTTTAACATGCATAAATAGAATCAGAATAAAACTTTCTTATGCAAACTAAAACACGAAAAAAAGTGTTTCTGATTCGGATGAAATCTAGAAAAAAATAGATATTTAGAACTCGGCTAAGCCAATACCAAAGAAGAGAAAAGCGAAATTTTATACTTCAATTGTAGGTACTAACTTATTTCAAAGCTTCAGCCAAATAAAAGATTTAAAAGAAAAAGGATGCTTGACCACGACACTTTTTCCCATCCAAAGAAAAAAAAACCTTCTATCTGCTGTCACTCGAACAAACCCATAGCATCAACTTTGTTTCAATCGTAAACTCATTCACCAGTCCTACCAGAGGTGACAGTGTTGCTTTTCAACCCGTTTCGAAGGCCATCAATCTTTGTGAGCTGACGTTGAAAAGCACACAAGTCGGAGGAAAGCATTTATTTTATGTAAAATCGGAACTTTTATTTATTTCATATGTCATTCTTTATTATATCCGTCAATCAGCGTATGCCATTTGGAGTTTGGCGAAGCGTTTCACCGCAGCTCAGTGGAGACAAGTCTGAAATCAATCGATGCCGGCTCTCGTTTTTTCTGTCTCCATCAGCTCAGCATCTCAGAAGAATAAAACAAAAAACCTATCCTGTACTCGTATTTCAAAGACACATTCATTATTCAGCACTACTGAAATCTTCAAGTGATCCGCATTTGGTTGTGTTTCGTCATGTGTCATGATGTGCCGGGAGCGATTATTTTGCACCACATGATAGGTTTACAGGCGAGAAACATGGGGAGTCTTTGGAGATGTTGAGGATGCATACTGACTGATGTGGTAAAAGCCATTAACTCTATTGCTCTCTGTGTTTGGAGTGCGGAAAAAAAGAACGACAGCGAAAATGACACCACAAATCGTTCCGTAGACAAGCAAATGTCGAGAAAACCGGAGCTCAGACAGCAGAGAAGTGTACAATAAGTAGAAGGGGGAAACTTCAAGCATCAAGCATTGTCAATGCCAGTGGAAAAGGTTTTCAGGAGAAGAAACAGCTTTGACAGGACTGTTGAAGATCTCAGACAATCGTGTGACATCAATTCACTTGATTTTCTAGCTATACAAACGGGTTCAGGAGATTACATAGGGGAAAAAGTAGTCCTATTTTAAACACAAGAATCGCCACACAACTCATTCAAGCAAAGGGTATTTTCACACTGTACATTTTTAACCGGAACATTTTTTGTTAGACTTACTCAATAAATATAACTGATATAAGGCTGTACTTCAAAATAGACCGTGAGAAAAAAGAAACAAAAACATTCAAAAATCATCGTTATCATACATATAAGATAATAACACTTTGTGGGAATGTAACGAATCCATACACACATAATATACATTTGTTAAGTACTGTATTGATGATGATGATCCGATGATCTTAAACAAGCTTTATCGTATTATGTACCTGAAATTATAACCTATTATTTGCCTTGAAAACAATATGTATAGATGTTTCATGAGATGATTATGAAAAATCGATTCTTTGGAAATAGGACAATTATGTTTGAACAATAAAATCAGCAACAAAAACGGTATGTTAACACATCAGTGGTGCGCCCTTATCGAGCTTAAAGGTTACTTGGCTTGTAAATTGCATCAACGGAAGGAAGGAACAGCTTTACAGCGAAAACATCTCATTAATCATTCCATTAGATCTCCTAATATCTGGATACAAAAACGAAAAAACAATTTCGAAATCGCAGATGTTGCTGGTAAATTATCACATACATTATTATTTCACAGTGCTCACTTTTTGTCCACTTTTCCTAGGAAGTGAAAAAGGGCCTTAACAGAAAACCCCTCTCCCGTCGATTCAGTGCAGCTCAGTAATGTATCGTTGCTGTAGCCTTGAACCTTAATTATGCTTTACGACTTTTCGCCTCCGGTGTCCTCCACTTTTGAAAGCAATTTACGAAAGTGCATGAAGCAATAATTTATTGACCTTAAGCTTAACTGTCATTTTCAGGCTGAATAGTGCCGTTTCAATGGCGGGACGGGGTTTTGTTGCACATTTTAGGTCATCATTGTTTTTTGCACAATGCCGATGAAAATTATTTTTTGCCGTTTTCATAAATCTGGAGTTACAATATGACCTTCATATTCCTCTCAGGAAGAACACACATTTAGACAATGCTGGGATTCCAAAAATAATAAATTAGACTGAATATAACCTGAATAAATAACCTTATGACAACCTTTGATCATTTTCGTCAAATGACGATTAGATTAAACAAAATTGCATGTTTTCACAAATTTAGAAATATGTTTTATTTTAAATACTGCATTCGAACCAATGTTGAAACAGTTGAACCAGAAAGAATCCTAACCATAGGCGTTGTATTGCAGAACTTATAATTTGGTTCTAGGTTTGTTTTTTTTTTTAAATCCGGGGGAGGGGGGCCCCCCAAAGGGTGGGGTATCCCCAGATGCTCTCCCACCATTGATCCAAATAATTTGATTTCGGGGGCCGTGGGGTGCTATAGCGGGGGGGTTGGTGTGGGGGGGGGTCTGTTTTCCGAAAAAAAATATATTTAAAAAACCAACTTTTTTATAAAAAAAAAAGCCCCGCCCTTCGGTTCAGAAAGAGGTATGGGCGCGTTCTGTCGAGTTGGTCGCGGCAGATTTCATTTGTGAATAGGCTGCCACATCAACGTTCAAAAGTGCCTGAACCAAATGGACAGCTTGTAATGATCACTTGAAGATGCGATGAGGGATCATTGCCCTGATGTTCCAGAATGTAGCACGCTGTGGGATGTTTCTTGTCTTCTATATCTAAACGTGAGGGAGTTGAGTAAACAAGTGGAAATTATCGGAAATGATCTCTCATACGCATCCGTTGAACCATTCTGAACGGCCGTTGTGAGAATATCACCATGAAAATCTCACATGCGCATGGCATGTTGCCGGTTAGTAATGATTTCTCATCTTTCTCCTGTGTTCTTCCCTATGCCATGATTGCGAGCATTACCATACCTGAGCTGGACATTACATCAAATTGAGGAAATTTAAAAAACAATCACTAAGGAACGGAAACTTGTGAGAAATAACATAGGTTATAAGTGAGTAAAAACTAACAACACACTTCCACATCATCAAGGTAAGAACTTTATAATTAATTTTTCTAAATTGCAATATAATACAAATAATTGAGACCACACACTGTCTTATGCGATGGGTGAACTTATATGACATTAAAAGACTAGGAGTTGTTTTCAAACAAATATAACAGACACAATGAGAGGATAGCAAAAACAAAATTTAATAATGTCAAAACATGAAAATAATAAGGCAAACAAAAATAAATGAACCAGAAGAGAGGTAAGACGAAATAACACCATACAAAACAGTGGGCATGAACATAATGAAGAGAAAGGATTAGCAAACTTGAGAAATGTAACACCTTTGGAGGCAGTGTCAACAGCGTCTCTATGGGCGACATGATCCTTGCACGGCTGGTGAAATGCCTCAAAAGGAGTTAAGTTATATCATTCTAACACACAAGGAACAATACTATAACTTCATATTTTTTGTTCGAGAAAACTGCTTCGGAAAAATCTCAAATCGAATAAATGACACATCAACAGACTAGACTACCAAAGACAGAAGGAATAACGAAACAAATTACTTAAGTTGTAAACGTGACACTGACTAACAAAATAAGAAATAGACAATGGAACAAAACATCAAACAAAAGGACTCAAAATTCTCAAACGTGGCTCCTTCCGAGTCATTTGCAACAGCGTCTTCTTGGACGACATGTTCCGTGTACGGCTGGCAAAATGATTCGAAAGGATCTACGCAACAATATCATCAAAGGCCTGGTGTAGAGGTTTCTACTCTATTCAGAGTCCCGCCAGTAAACCTCAAAAAAAAAAAAAGTTCATACGAGGACCGTATAATATTTTCTTAATTTTTTGAAAAAGTAAAACATTGAAATCAACATTAGTTAAGAAAAAATCTTTTCATTTTACTCGTCGATTTTCTTCTGCAGATGCCGTTGGGGGTGTAATGGTAAACGGGGTTGCTTCTCCTGAATTTTGGAAGTGAAATAAACGTTTGCTCCAATTACTAGGATATGAAACATCAGTCCTAATAAAGGGTATCCCGATCAAAATTTTGCCAAACAGGAATGTGTGTGAGTCGGTCAAAGTTTTTATTAATAAGTCAAATTATTTTTCTTTTTCAAGTTCAGTTAATACAGAATACAGGAAAAATATTCAGCTAAGCTTCTTTTTCACCGAGTGCGAATCGCCGGGTCTTTCGTTAAACACCTGCCATAAGGTTTTGCACAGTCTCCTTGTCCACTTTATTCGCCGCAGAACACCAGTTTGCCTTGAACTGTTTCTCGCTCACAATAGCTTTTTGAGTTTTCTTAAGGATCCGCTTGACGATGGCCCAATATTGTTCGATTGGGCGGAGCTCTGGCGTGTTTGGAGGGTTCTTGTCCTTGGGCACAAGTTGAACGTTGTTGGCAGCATACGACTCCATGGCCTTTTTTCCGTAATGGCAAGGTGCCAAATCCGGCCAAAATAGAACGGAACAATTGTGTCGCTTCAGCAAAGGCAGTAGACGTTTTTGTAGGCACTCGCTCAGATAAATTTCCTTGTTGACTGTTTCGGTCGCACTGTAAACGTTGCTCTTCAAGGCACAGGTACAGATTGCCTACCACACCAGATATTTCTTCGGGAACTTTGACAGTTTAATGTGCTTGAAAATATCTGCCACTTTTCCCCGTCCGGTTGCCGTATAAAATTCATGTCAAGGTAGCTGTTTAAAGTCTGCCTCGACGTAAGTTTCATCGTCCTGTACCACGCAATCAAACTTCGTCAGCATCGTCGTGTACAACTTTCACGATCGTGCTTTGGCCGACGTCTTTTGTTTATCGTCGAGATTTGGAGTCACCACTTTCTTGTAAGTCGACAGTCTAGCTCGTTTTATTTAGCTCTATCCACGGTTGAAGGCACCACTCCCAGCTTCTTTGCGACATCTCGGACGGACAGGTTGGGGTTCCACTCGAAACAGCGGGCAACTCTTTTTGTCGTCGTTGTGGCCTCCGGCTTTCGATTTCCACCCGATCCAGCTTTCCTGGCTGTCGACAAACGTTCACCGAACACTTTTAATACGTTGGTAACAGTTGATTTAGCCACATTCAACAATTTTGCCTACTTAGCGTGAGAGTAGTTTGGATTTTCGCCATGCACGTGCAAAATTTTGTTGCGTTGCTTCTCTTCCTTCAACGACATTTTGATAACTGAATTGCTAATCTCAAAATCAAAATAGAGGTTTGATGCTACACGCACACATCTTCAAAACGAGGGGTGTGCAAAAAATGTCAATGCACGATGAACGGAAATACGTCAAGCTTAAGTCGACCAACTTTTCATCGAAGCACCCTTTACAAACTGAAATCTTAAACCTGTGGAAAACACGATTCATGGTCCAAACATGGCCAACAAAGGAGCATGGCTAAAACAGGTGCGTTAACCTCATTACTTTAGTGGTCCATTCACTCTTCAAGCACCATCAAAAGCAATTGATTTGATTCTATAAGAATCCATGCTCATCGTTACAAGCATTACACTAAAAAGTCACATCATTGAAAAATTCAATTGTGGAGCAGTGGCATGCATGTGCGCAACATACATGGATCGAAACCGCTTTGTAATAAAATTTAAAGAAATGAAATACTTAACAATTTTATGATGTATGGTATGTACTACCACCCATTGTAGCACGGAAACTAAGTCCGACAGCAATGGGCTCTTCTCTCTGTTAGACTTGATCAAGCTTTAATAACCACTGATTATCCAAATCATGCCATTGTATGAAAGGCCAAAAACGGGTTGTGTGGATCGATATGCAACATCACTTATACGTATCCACAGGGGTATAAAGAATCTCTTTCCAACAACAAGATTGAACAATTGGTCAAAAGAGCGAACTATCTAACATGAGGATGCCCCAATGGACGAGGAGAAGAGCCCACCCTCTATTCACAAACTGTTAGCAATGGGGAGTTGGCATTCCCACTCTCCCCATCCAGAGTGCTTCAATCGGGTGCCCTGATGGTCCCTCCCATTCCCATGAAATATTTATATAATGGTGTATATATGTATGTAAATGAAAAATACTACAAGCATTCGTATCAATAATATATGATCTTTATTCGGTTGATCCTGAAATGCAAGAAATATTGTAAAATGTTAAAGTGTAGAGTTCTGTAGTTCTGCGCTTAAGCACGTTTTCGTTCGTTTTCAGCGATAGCAGCAATTCACCAAAATCTTGATTTGAGGTATCCTGAAAAAGTTTATAAAACCTATTGAAATTTTACAAAACTAACATTTATACATTTTAATTTACTGTTGCCATGGTCACTATTTGCTACTTGATGCTGATTTTATAATAGCAATCCGCTTTTATTTTTGCTGACCTAATAGTTATTGTTACCGAGTTAGGAATGGGAAGAATTATCTGGAAGGGAGTTAAAGATAAATGGGCAAAAAAAAGTAATGTTTTAATCATCTTTGAAGTAAAATCAATAAAACAATATTACCAAATATAATGATATTGTGAGTTATGATCAAGTAATGAAATGTAAAATCAAACACTAGCCAAATGACACACAGCGCTGCATGAATCAGATCAGCTCAGAATTGTTAAAAAATCCATTTGTAAACCCGAAATGAAAAATACATTGAGCAATAAGTGCAAAAGCCTACCACAGATTCCGTAATCTTCAAAAGCCTACCACAGCTGTAATTTTCTGCGTTATATACTGGACATATAAGGAATGCTAGATGTCATAAATGTCATACATTTTCCAATTAAGCAGGTTGGCAGGGAAATTCAATGGATCGTGTTGTTATCGTGAATTTCATCACTCTTTGTTTGTTTTTGGAAAAAGTTAGCGTTTAAAAAATTGTTCCCAATAAACTTCCCAACTTTTATTTCGACATAAAAGCCAAGAAACAAATTCATTCAAAGTAAATGGAAATACAACCTTTGTTACACAATTTCAGATTGCAAACGAATTTTATTGTAGCTCAACGCAGGGACTAACAACGCATACACTGTTTAAATCCAAAATATATAATCGGGTAATATCACACCTGTTGCTTAAGAAAAGCTCTTCAGGCGATTCGGCTAGCTACACTTAATTGTCTATAAGGTGTGGTGGCGGCCGATAATTGAGTAAATGAATCCATGAACTATTCATTCCTTAATAAAATGTTTTAATCTTGATTTTTTTTCGTGCTAATACTTTTTGGGATACTCTATATAACTTCATACTTTAAAAGCTAGAGAGAATCTGGCTTGAACTATGTGGAGCCTTCTTGTTCTTAATGTTCAACAGCCTTGTTCTTAATGTTCAACAATCAAGGATCTGGGAGTAATGGTCGACTCTAAACTATCATTCGAGAACCACATTGCCGATATTGTTTCTAAGGCCTCATCGCAGCTAGGATTCATCTTCCGCTTCGCAAAAAACCTCAAAGACGTTTATTATCTGAAGGCACTATGCTGCTCTTTGGTTCGTCTTTTTTTTAGTACTGTGCTGTCGATTGGTCCCTTTTCTACCAAAATGCAGTCCAGAGGATCGAAGCCGTTCAGCGAAGGTGCACACGAACCTTTGCGAAGCATTTGTCGCGTTTTCAACAGCTATTTTAACGTGTTTAATATTAATGTATCCCGTGAGGTTTAGTAGGCGTTGTTTCCGAAGATGTATGTGTTTATTGTTGTATGTAATTCAGTTTTATCTTATTGTTATTTGGATGAACATTTTTATCTGTTGACGAATCAATAAATAAATAAATATGTGGACTGTGGCGTTATGTGGACACTATGAGCGGCTGAACTTTTTGTAACGTTGAAAATTAGAAATTTGAGTGGATATCTTTTAAACTTAAATTTTATACTAAATTTAAATAAAAAATTTAATGTGAACGAAAAATGACTTTAAGAACAAAAAAAAAATAGGTAAACAAACATTCTAGTGAAATATGATGTGTGATTAAAACTACATTACTAATGGGGTGATACGATCAACTGTTTGTTTGGGTGAAATGCCACGCGTTTATAAAAGGTAATCGAATCATAAATCTGTTTAATTTATTAAATTTTATTGTTAAAATAGAAAATACCTATAAGGAAAGGTCTATTAATTATATCACGCAGTAAGGGGGGAGCGGGGGTTTGAGAAAACGTGACAATCCATACAAAAAAATTTGAAAGTCCATACAAAAAACGTGACAGGGGGGTTATAAAAAGACACTTTTGGCGTGACATAATTAATGGTCGTTCCCTAATTCCTATCAGAGAAAAGTAGGAAATAGTATTTATTTAGCTTGGAATTTCGTTTTTTTTTTAAATATGAAATTGACTTTTATGATCTACTAAAATTAATGTTGAAAGAACATTTTTTTATGGCATAAAATATAATTATTCATAACTTTTGACCTTGACCTGGTAGATTGCCAAACAGAACATTATACTGCAACAAACTGCACTGTACATGAGTACAGTAGCACAGTAGCTAACTTATTTGATTTTGCCATCGATTCCAAGGCAGTTCCCAATACGATAGCATCCTCAATCATCAGTACAAAAGATCACATCACCACAATGTTAAAACAACACCATTTACCCCTACAGCAAAATGCACCATTACAGAAACACACAACAAGGGTAGGAAGAGGAACCCACTTACACAAACATGTCCACTAACTGCAACGAGTACAGAGTGCCATGTTATTGACCACCAGTCAGCATATGTCGTCATAGGCGTAGCCAGGGGGGGGGGGGGGGGACTCTAAGAAACTATCTCTTAACCTGTAATGTTAACTATGAGGCAAGCATTGATTGCTTTTTTTCCCGCTAGCTGAAAGTTGAAAAATCTATACTCAATTCAATTTTAAGTTCTTGTCAATCAAAAAACTCAATATTTAAATCAATGTTATAGTTTTCGGAAGCCAAATAATACTAGATTAAGAAACTTAATTTATAGTCAGAAAGTGTATCAACGGAAAATGTATATTTGAACTATTCATTATACCGATCAATGTTACCCTGCTGATCAATGTTTTCCCGTATTACTATACTGTAGTTTCGTATTATTGAGAATATATGTTAATCGTATCTTACAGTTTGATTCAGTATTTTAAAATATTTTTTCCGTATCCAATTGATTTTAATGGAGCACATGCTACGATATTATCCGGGCGAGACGAGACGAATTATATCCGATTTTCAAACTAGTCATTTGATTAGCGTGTGATAAAGCAAGACAGAATGCTAATCAGAGCGAGAAGTTGCTATTGTCTTATCCTATTCAAAGATTTTATCCGTTTCTATGAGCATGAGCAAGATAATGAGCATGATCAACCACCCGAGGTTCCTACTCCGTTGCTGATAGATCAGCTGTTATTACACAGAGAACCAATATGATGCATGGGACTAACATACATCCTCAATGTTTAAAAACTAGTGATTCAAAACTAAGGCAATACTTGCCCGAATGCAAGTCAAATAAGGAAAGGGTAGGAATGTGTTGACGTGGTATTCGTTTTATTGGAAGCCGAGACCGCTTCTGCACTTCCACGAGAAATCACTGGGATGTTGTATAAATGGTTTGGGTGGCAGCATGGTTAGTTTTGGTAAACTATAAGCTGAAATCACGCGTTGCTTGGTAAATTTTTTAAACATTAGTACCGATTTAGGATTTATACCAACAGTAAGGATGCTACTGGAGCCACTCACAAAGTGTGATAGTGTTTTTTTTTATCGAAAAAAAAAAGGGGATTTTTTTTAATGCTGGGAATCTGATTTCAATCGATTTAAACCAACAGTATGATGCCGTTGGAGCCACTCACAAAATGAGATAGCTGTTTACTTGCTCCATGAAATGGTGGCACGGCGAGCATGGAAAACCAATACTATGGATCACAATTAATTGTGATCCCCACCGCCGACCCACCACCCCAGCGAACCACGACATCTCACCAGAAAGCATTTTTGTTGTTTTTTTTTCTGTGCTCACTCGATCACTCGCATAATCAAATTATAGATAACCGAAACAATACGAAACGCGTCATATCCGATAAGAAAATAGTGCGTAATAATGCATCAACACAACCTTTCACAGCCGATGCTCGAAGCAAATTCTTATTTTTACAAATTTTCAATTTTTACAACTGTATCCTACAACTATTTCACACTCTAACTAATATCTGTATCAATTAAGTAGAAGCTACAAAAGAACAATCTACGCTGATCTATTTAAAATTGCGATTGAGGGATTTGGTAAAAATACGAGTGCGTAGATGCATTCCGTGCCTTCTGGTTAGTTGATGCTTCTATTAATGTTCAGGCTCATCGGTTCAGCATCAACCGGGGGAAACTTGGTCCTTTACTCAATGATTATCATTATCTCCAATCCGGTCAACCAATCGCAATGTTTTGAGATATAGTAGACGGATTATTATAATTTGAGATAACTCATTGCAGACGTCTTTCAAATTTTGCAGATCGACAGGCAATCGTTGGAGACCCACCTGGCACGTCATAGCAAGATGCTAAGAGGCCCGTATTACTCGTGTATTTAGAATTCAAATAGTAATAATTTAGCACAAAAATTGCAGATTGCTTACATTTGCGACTGACGTCGGTTTGAAAAGCTATACTTTCCTGTATAGATAATATCACGAAAAATAATTAAATCAGAGGTAAGTTAAGAGGACACAAACCATAAGCTATAAACCACCAAACTTCAAAGTGTATGTTTGTTAAAAGCTAACCACTTCATATAGGAACAACCATTAAAAAATATTGTTAGGCCACAGTGGACTCAGCGCACCTTCCGTCATTCACCATGGTCGACACCTCAGCAAGCGGATTCTGCAACAGCACTGACAGGTACGAGTCTGTGACAATAGAAGGAGATAAACAAACAAGTAAAAGGAGAAAAAAGGTGGTGTTTTGATTGCGTAAAATCAAAAGCTAAAGTATACAGCGAACTATTCATTTATGATATTTTCTAACTCTGTGAACTAAAACTAATTCTCAAACTTTAAAATTTCTTAAGGATTACTGCTGGTAAGCCAAAATAACTTAAAAATTTAATATGTAAATTAAATAAAAATTGTCTTTAAATAGGATCACATATAGTGCAGCAACGTTAAGAAGCATTATTGCATAATTATAATCGTACACCCAAGATAATCGAAAGGAACTCAACGTAAGTCAGAAAAATTGTGAACTATTACAAATCTTCGAACAGCATGTAGAATATATTCTTTACTTAATTTATTGCATAAGAAAACTATATTCTCAAAAAACCGAATGTTTGCCTTTCATTGCCGTCGGTCGGAGAATAATAATTACGGAAAGTTACCCGTTGAAACGACTTTCAACATAATATAATTTTCGTTGATTGTCACGGTACGGTCGGTCGGTCGAGTAAAATGCCTCGAAGTGGTAGTAATTCCGATGCAGTGAGTGCTCCCGGAATGGGAGAAAATGAGAGTGATGTAAATGAACAGTATGCTACTGGTAGTGTTGGTGTCGGTAATCCGGATTTGGTGATAGAGGACACTTTGGAAGGTCATGCTTGCAGAACATGTCGAGGTCCAGACACCGATGAGATGGTCCAGTGCGATGTATGTGACGGATGGCATCATTTCGTTTGTGTGGGCGTTTCGGAGGAAGTTGCCGATAAGAGCTGGAGTTGTACTAACTGCCTGACTGCGAAATGGGTCCAGCGAACAGCTTCGGATGGAGCACCAATACGAGAAGACATCATCCAGGATCAGCGGTCGCTCAGAAATATAACCATCGGAAAGATCATGACAAGTTCTCGTGGTAATCTGGTGATTCCTCCAGCAACAACATCACGAAAAATTGTTAAGCCGTTGGCAATTGCGACAACTAGTGAGCAGAAACAGCAGGCGTCAACGAAAGGCCCATTTGTTCCAGTGATTTGTATGAGTCCACTATCAACTAAAATCCCATCGGGGAGTAAGCATCATTCGGAGTCGAACTCGCCATTGCCGAGAATGGAATTGCCTACACACTACCAAAATGTCATGTAAATTTCTGTCTCCCGAGACCGACACATGCAAGCGTCCTTTAGCACATAAGAATGAGTTGAAAGAGATGAGAAAATAAATTCAATCAAACACATCTTTTGTCGAATTGCGTATTTGTCAGTTTCAGGAGACATAATCTTTCTTTACGTTCCCCGACTTTTGACAAACAGGAATTACGTCTCGTGAAAAATTCATAATTTCTAAGTGTGTATGATCGATACAGTGGAAACACTATTTGGAATTTCCATTTCTTCGTCCCAGAAGTCTTCAAGAAATCGCGCCAAGCTTCAACTGATGAAACTGCAAGAGGAGCGAGCATTTCAGCAGCAGCAAGAAGAACGCCGTAGATGTACGGAAAAAAAGGCTACGCAGGAGTATAAAGATTATCTGAACAACAAATATAAGATCTTGGAAGATCTGGCAAGTGAATCAAGATCTAGTAGGAGTTCTAACGCCTCACGCCGTCGTATTGACGAGTGGGTGGAGACAATCAATCCTATACCTCTTGAAACAGGCGAACCCATTGCTCAAGAAGCAGTACTAGAACAAGGTGAACCGCAAGAAGAATCACAGCAACAACAGTTGCATCAAGATCCAACATTTCATCGGGAACATCAGCAACTACGGATGTTGGCAGATCAGTTACGACAACAACAGCTGAAGCAGTTTGAGAGAGAACAACAATTTCGGCAATACCAACAACAGCAACGACAGGAGCAATTACGTCAAGAAAATATTCTCCGAGAACAACAGGAAGCGTTGAAGAAAGATGTTGAAGCCGTCAATCGGAAGCGGGAACAGCAGAGGGAACAGGAGAGAATTCTATGAGAACAGAAACAACCACGATCTAGCGGCCAAGCAGCAGTGCAACGACCGGGAAATCTGATGCCTTCTAACCAGGTACAAGACCCAATATCTAGCATCCTGAATCCGGTTGCAGATGCAGCATGCAGAGCTTCAACGCGTGAACAGTTTAGACAGTTTGTTACAGACGCTCTTCCACAGTCAACTCAACTTCATCCGAGAGAGTCGGATTATGCGTGTCGGTTTGCTACGAATTTAGACAGGCATTTAGTGAATTTTACACTGGTGGACGAATTTCAACTTTCCCGCTCGCAGATAGCAGCACGACAAGTGGCTGCCAAAGATTTACCAACATTTTCTGGTGATCCAGAAGAGTGGCCAGTTTTCATCTCTATGTACAATCGAACGACCACGATGTGCGTATTTACGGAGGATGAAAATATTGTTCGGTTACAGAAGAGTTTAAAAGGAAGAGCCTACGAAGCGGTAAAATGTCGTCTAATGCATTCAGGAAACGTTCCGGGTATCCTCTCAACTTTAAAGATGCTGTTCGGGCAACCGGAGGGGATCATACAGTCGCTGATCGGAAAAGTGAGTTCATTATCGTCTATACGTGAAGATAAGCTGGAAACGTTAGTGGACTTCGCGGTGAACCTTCAAAACTTCTGTGCCACTGTAGATGCGTGTGGACTGCAGGAATATATGTTCAACGTTACACTATTACATCAGCTTGTTGGAAAACTACCTCCACCACTCAAGCTCAACTGGACACAGCATCGCCATGCGCAATCGATGGTAAACTTGGGGACCTTCAGTAAGTGGATTTACGGTTTGGCGGAAGCAGCGAGCGTCGTGGTATACCCTTCTGCGATACACGACGGAAAACCTATTTGAAACGAAGCACGTGGATCACGGAAAGGAAACGCGTACCTCAACGCCCATTCTGAAACTACCCAGCCGGAAGAGAACTACAAAAACGAGCAAACCACCATTGCATCAATTTCGTCGAACGAAGACTGCCCGATTTGCAAAGAACGTTGTTAATCGGCTGATAAGTGCAAACGTTTTCTAGAGCTCTCCAGAGAATCGCGATGGGCCATCATAAGGGAATTCGGATTCTGCCGCTAGAGCTAAACCGTGTGGTAAAGATGGGTGCACGTTCCGACACCATGAACTACTGCATAACGATTCAAAGGAAAAACCAATATGCACCGTGGCTACTACCAGACGTGAGCAATCCCCGCAACCCAGTACTAGCAAGTCTGGATGCAACACTCATCAGACAGCTATCAGTTCAGTACTGTTTCAGTATCTACCAGTAGTGTTGTACGGAAGCAATCAAACAATACGCACGTTCGCATTCCTGGATGAGGGTTGTGCGCTTACTTGGCTAGATCAAGAACTCGCGAACGAATTGCAGCTTGACGGTCACGTAAGTCCTTTGTGTCTCTGATGGACTGGAGGAACCGAACGACACGAGGTGGATTCTCGCATCTGCAATCTTCATATCGCCGGTGCCAAGAATTAGAGCAAAAAATTTCTCATGAACGACGTGAGGACAGTGAAAGAACTACAGTTGCCACAACAAACGATGGACATGGCCGAATTGTCACAGCTGTATTCACATCTTCGCGATCTGCCAATCGACTCCTATCGTGATGGACGTCCACGTATTCGCATAGGGATGAAGCACGCTAAGCTTAGTCTCGGCTTAAAGTACCGAGAAGGGAAAAGCGGTCAACCGATCGCTGTAAAGACACGGCTCGGCTGGACCATATGTGGAGGATGGAGTTCAAAAAATGATGCAAATCTAACCACTACACCTTCCACGTCTGTCCGTGTAGTGCGAAGTCTGACGAGGATTTACATAAAACTATAAAGGAATATCATGCGGTATCACTGCTACATTCGCTTACCCACCGTAAGAATGGGCGTTACGAGTCTGGTCTTCTTTGGCGATACGATGACACCCGCTTGCCCAACAGTAGATCAATGGCGCTGCGACGATTTCAATGCCTAAAGAAACGGATGGAGAAGGACCCGAAGTTGATGGAAATTCTACAAGCAAATATTGCCGACTATGTCGAGAAAGGATACATTAGTAAGCTCACCGACGAAGAGATCAATGAGAAAAGTCTGTGACGCTGGTATTTGCCGATTTTTCCAGTGACCAACCCAATTAAACCGGGGAAGGTACGAATCGTATGGGACGCAGTGGCAACAGCCTATGGAACGTCTCTAAATTCAGCGCTGCTGAAAGGACCGGATTTGTTGTGCTCACTCCTTGCGATTCTTCTTCAGTTTAGAGAACGTCAGATAGGACTGACCGGCAATATACGTGAAATGTTTCACCAGGTTCTGATCAAAGCTGAAGACCAACTATGTCAGTGTTTCTACTGGATGGATGGACATGGAATCCTTGTAGTATACGCGATGCAGATAATGACATTCGGGGCATGCTGCTCCCCCAGTACTGCTCAATTCGTAAAAAAATATGAACAAGGAACGATTCGCGAACAAGAACGCCGCTGCCTGCGATCACGAAATCACACTACGTAGACGATATGCTCGTTAGTGTCGATACTGAAGATCAAGCCATCCAATTGGCAAAGGACGTTAAATATGTTCACGAGCAAGGCGGTCTTGAGATCCGAAATTGGGTTAGCAATTCGAGATTGGTGCTGACAACGCTGCAGGGTGCAAACACAGACGAGATATGCCTCGATCTATCAACGGAGCTAGCCATCGAGAAAGTGCTAGGCATGTGGTGGAACACGATCGACAATGTCTTCACGTACAAAGTGGGATGGAACCGTTATGATCCAGATTTGTTAAGAGGCCAACGACGTCCCACGAAGCGAGAAGTACTTCGTGTTCTAATGACCATTTTCGATCCACTTGGTCTGATCTCGCATTTTTTATCGTTTCTAAAAATCCTGCTACAGCAAATCTGGCGATCCAAGGTACAGTGGGACGAAGACATAGACGACGACGCATACGAGAAATGGCGCATTTGGCTTAAAGTTTTACCGCGAGTTGAATGTGTTCGAATCCCACGTTGCTACAACTCTAAATACCCCGCGGAGGAAGCCAACGATATTCAACTTCATACGATGGTGGACGCTAGCGAGAACGGTATGGCCGCTGTTTGTTATCTACGTTTTGTTAAGGCAGGAACTATCACCTGCTCTATCGTCGCCGGTAAAACGAGAGTTGCGCCACTAAAGTTCGTGTCAATTCCAAGAATGGAGTTATCAGCTGCAGTCCTTGGCACCCACCTAGCCCGAACTATTGAACAATCGCTATCCATCCGGATCTACAAAAAGGTGTACTGGTCCAGGGATGTACTATGTTGGATAAAATCTGACCACCGTCGCTACAACCAATATGTTGGCCAGATTTTCTATGGTGTAGTCACCAGCCCTTAGTGGGACTACGGAAAACGAGCTCCGTCCTTCTTTTCTGACACATCACTTACCGTCGGAACCCGTCATCTGTGTCAGCAACTATTCAAGCTGGAAAAAACTTGTTAAGATTGCTGTGCTCATTCATCGTTTTGCGGGAAACTGTCGACTAAAGCATGAAAACAGACCGACGTGCACTAGGCCACTCACAGCAAACGACCTGCTCACTGCTGAATGTTCATTGATACAACTTGCGCAACGCGAAACATACGCGGACAAAATTGCTGCGCCATGGTTAGACGAACGTGGAATCCTGCGCATGCGAACACGCATTGCTGCCTGTCATTACGCCTCTCATGACGCTAAGCAGCCATTCATTCTTCTTCGAAACCACCACATAACCAACTTTATCGTAGCACATTACCACCACAAATACCACCACCAAAACCCCGAAACCGTTATAAACGAAATAAGACAGAAGCTTCGTATTCCTCATTTGCGCGCTTGTTACCAACGAGTGAGGAAAGTCTGCCAGACTTGCAAGAACCAGCAAGCTGCACCCAACCCACCGTATATGGCCGATCTTCCTCAAGCCCGCCTTGCCGCTTTCTCGCGACCATTCACTCATGTAGGAGTGGATTATTTCGGGCCGATCGAAGTCGTCGTTGGAAGGAGAGTTGAGAAGCGTTGGGATATGTTGGCCACGTGCCTGACCATGCGGGCAATCCACATTGAGGTTGTCCATTCGCTTAGTACAAGTTCCTGCATCATGGCAATACACAACTTCATCGCACGCCGCGGAACACCCGTGAAAATGTATAGTGATCGTGGCACAAACTTCGTTGGTGCAATTCGAGAGCTAAAGCAGACCAACGAAGCAATCAGTCAGCACGAGCTGATGAAGGAGTTTGCAAACAATGGAATTGAATGGGTTCAACCCACCACTGTCGCCGCACATAGGTGGCTGCTGGGAGCAGTTGATCCGCACCGTCAAAAACAACCTGATGGTAATCTGTTTGGTGAAAAGACCTACCGACGAAGTACTTCGTAATTTGCTAACTGAAGTTGAGAATACTGTTAACTCGCGTCCGTTAACCCATGTGCCGATAGACGATGATTCGGCCCCAGCACTGGCCCCGAATCACTTCTTGTTCGGTTCGTCCAACGGGTCAAAACCACTCACCAACATCGATGATACCGGCGCAACCTTCAAACAGAACTGGAGCACATCGCAGATTCTCGCAAACCAGTACTGGAAACGTTGGGTATCGGACTATCTGCCAGAGATTACCCGCCGTACTAAATGGTTCCGTCACACCAAGCCGATCACCGTTGGTGATATAGTCGTTATCGTCAATTCCAGCATGCCTCGTAATTGTTGGCTGAAGGGGACGGTCGTCAGCGTCAAGGTAAGCAAAGATGTAAAGGTTAGGTCCGCAACCGTAAGAACAGCCAGCGCTGTCTACGAACGTCCATCAACCAAGCTGGCGGTTTTAGACGTCCGGTGCGACGCAGAGTAAGCCCCTCATAGATTGGCGTACCCCGGGGGATTGTTGGGCCAAAGTGGACTCAGCGCACCTTCCGTCATTCACCATGGTCGGCACCTCAGCAAGCGGATTCTGCAACAGCACTGACAGGTACGAGTCTGTGACAATAGAGGGAGATAAACAAACAAGTAAAAGGAGAAAAAAGGTGGTGTTTTGATTGCGTAAAATCAAAAGCTAAAGTATACAGCGAACTATTCATTTATGGTATTTTCTAACTCTGTGAACTAAAACTAATTCTCAAACTTTAAAATTTCTTAAGGATTACTGCTGGTAAGCCAAAATAACTTAAACATTTAATATGTAAATTAAATAAAAATTGTCTTTAAATAGGATCACATATAGTGCAGCAACGTTAAGAAGCATTATTGCATAATTATAACCGTACACCCAAGATAATCGAAAGGAACTAAACGTAAGTCAGAAAAATTGTGAACTATTTGAAATCTTCGAACAGCATGTAGAATATATTCTTTACTTAATTTATTGCATAGGAAAATTATATTCTCAAAAAACCGAATATTTGCGTTTCATTGCCGTCGGTCGGAGAATAATAATTACGGAAAGTTACCCGTTGAAACGACTTTCAACGAATATATTCTATTAAAACGGTGAATAAAAAACGGTGTTTCTGCGGTGGTACTTGGTCAATATATGTTGTAAATTTTTTTTTTGGTAATTTTTTTTTTTCTTGTTTTGTAAAAATGTTTTTTTAAAAAAAAAAATATTTTGTTTTTGTATAAAAAATTTTTTGTTGTGGGGGGATGGTTATTTTTTTAAAGAGAAAAGTTGTTGTTTTTAGTATGTGTGTGTGGTTGGGGGGGGGGGGGGAATTAAAAAAAAAAAAGAGAAAAGAAAAAAATTATAAAGGGGGGGGGGGAAAGAAAAAAAAAAAAAAATTTGGGGCGGGGGTGGTGTTGGTTTTTTTTTTTGGGATAGAAGACCTGTCAGTCAATCATGCAACCACCAGAGAGACGTTTCTTTTTTATTGATAACAAAATATTCGTAGCACTTTGTATTGTTTTCGTACAATGAACTAAATGTTCAGTTGCGCGAGTGCCATTAAATACGAAGTAGCTCCTTAAAAAGTTCAAATCAATTTCGTTGTAGAAATAAACCAATAGATGTGCTATTCCTACCTTCGATTTCGTCACATAAACGAAATTTAATTTTCAGTGTGGGTGAGAGTGTCGTGGAGGAAATGTACATTTTCAGTATTAACAAACTGTTAACAAACTTGGTGGTTAGGATAACCAGTTAGGATTCAAAAACCCAACATGACTGTAAAGTGAATATTTTGACACATTACAGTAACCGTTAGATTTTGGCATGGTTCCATTTTAATTCGGTTTGATTTCAAAACATGGCAAAAATGGAAGGTTTCAAAAATCTTTTTTTTTTGTTTTTTGATTCTAGAATAAGCCAAGAACTGTTTAATTTTGTTGCCAGAATCGGACGGGTATTATAAAATACTTTAGGTGAGAGTAGAGAAGATAATCCACGCGTCGCATAGGCGTATTGTCACAAAGTGAGGGCTCGATTCCCGCTCCAGCCGGTGGAACTTGAAAATGTCCCTACTCTGCTGGTCCACCGGGCGTTGTGTTGTCCGTTGTATAGATCATTGCACGATAGCGTCATCAATGCAGTTTTGGCAGTTCATGGAGCTTGTTTACGTGGACTTAGAATATTTTTGGTAAGATCGGTTTGAGATTTTATGCTCTAAATTTATTACGATTGAAGTAAAACAGCTGGAAAACAGACACCAGTAATAGGCAGTTAATTTAATAACTACATAATTTCCAGTAATAACTACATAATTTCCTGAATCAAATCATACAGAATCATTGGAAAAGCCAATGAAAAATTTTGGTGAGCGGTTCGAATTCTAGCACCGCCCTGAATTGTTAAAAAATGGAGGTTAATATATTCTGTGCAATGATCTATACTGTAAAGTGTTCAGTCTAAGCGACCACTGTTTGAAGACGGTGTAATTCTCTCTCCCTCTCTCTCTCTCTCTCTCTCTCTCTCTCTCTCTCTCTCTCTCTCTCTCTCTCTCTCTCTCTCTCCCTAAAAAAAATGCTTGCCCCCCTATTTCAAATCCTGGCTACGCCTATGTAAGTCATCACTAATGGACAACATCATCGATTAACAGCCAAGAGTGCATCATCTTCATCATCATAGCTCCTGTAACTTGTTTTACATTTGGATACATAGAAACAGATTTACATCATCCTTAGCGCGTAGTTAGGAAATTGGTGAAGTGGTAGTTTCCAGAGTCAAATATAAATTATTCTCTCTTAAGCCAGCTTACAGATTAGTTCGGTTTTTGTTTATTGGTTTTTTATCACAGTCCCTTCGGACTTCAATTATGTATAAGAATCATGAATCTTCTATCCAAAAAAAATGAGCCAACTCGTCTTACCCCAAGTTCCCCTTTTGATTTTCCCCTCGGATTGCGATTTAAATTTCGACGTAACGCAATAAAACATCATCAAAATTACATTAGCTTACCGTTGAAATAGAAATAAGTTTGTAAAATGGGTACAGACGATACATTTGACACACATACTTTGCGCTGCTATACATTTTGGGTGTTATTTTGTTGTTGTGAAGAGGCGCTCCAACAAAATAATTGCTTCGTGATTGAATAGCCCAGACATTTTTTGTGAGGCTAAGATTGATTGGTCGAAAATGAGCAAATATTCCGAAGATGTCCTCTCCCCTATGTTTTTCCTTAAAAAAAACCTCAACCGGTGTTAAAAATTGAACGAATACATTTTCGAACACCGAAACACCCCCTGTGTCACATGCTGTCTTCGTTTGACACCGAAGTGCGTTTCACAACCACTTAGCACTTTTTCCCTCGAAATTTTAATTTTAAGCTTCTGTTTTCCGCTCTTTGTTTGTTGTTTTCATCTCTTTTATGGTTGATGTAAGTTCAACGCCAATCCTCTTTTCCGCCGATTCCGTCGTCTTCAACACGTCAAACAGAGCCGGTTCAGTTGTCAGCATGAAGAATCGCTTGTTAATCGGCTTATTGTGCGCAGTAAGTATGCGACAGGGAGAAGAGCAGGAATTCTTTCAAATCATTCTTGAAATTGTCAGTCATTAACATTTTTTGACATGTGATGGATGGAGAAGAAGCGGACACATTCTTTCGGTGCACAAATTCAAGTCATGTTTCATTCAATTTTTCCGACGCAGTCTTTGTATGTGACAGTTCAGCACCGGAGACGTCGCCGACCATTTCCAAATTTCAACGTATCAGCAGGAAAGCAGACGGTAGCTTTTTTTTCTCCAGGTAATCCAAAAACATATTTAAGGTCATGACAGTTGAGTTGAAGCAAAAACGTGATGATGAAGTATTGTGACATTCTGGTCATTGTGTTTGAGAAATGGAAACTGTCATGAAGCTGAGATTTCGAACTGATGTTTACTTGTGCCGCTCTTGCGGTGCACTGTTCTGAGTCGGAAAGCTTGAAATTCATAAAAGGTTTTTTTATTAGGAAGTTGTTAAATAATATCTATTTTCTGTGTTAAGACACAAATAATGCACACTTGTTCAGCCATTTTCCAATGCGAACAATTTGATTTATGAGTAATTATTATAAATCATGTTTGCCCATCGCCAGTGGCTCCTGAACGACGCGGGTAGGTTCCAGATGATCTGGAAATGAATTATGTGCCCTTACCAGCAGGCAATATGTGGTTAATGATAATACATCGACGTGCCTGTTCGAAGTTGCACAGAGGAGCGGCATCCACTAGCAATGGGGAACATTGCGTTACAGCTGCCTGCGTGCACCCATCTGTAGACAGTCTATTGGCTGAGATTAATTTGTAATCTGCACTGACCGCCCATCCAGAAGAAAATGGCATGTGACAGACAGACGTGCGGATAACTAGCCAGCACCTATCATAAGCAAGAAGGCAGCAATTATTCAACAGATATGTCTATATAGCTTTCAACTGACTGCACTCTTCGAGTATGCTCTGTTCAGAACATCTTGTTTCTTGTGGCAGCTACTCCTCGAAGCGGCAAGATGAAAAGCTACACTGCCAACTTTTGTCCTTGATGTGAATGGATAATCGGCGCGACGACATGACGTATGAGGCACTGCTTTGCAACGGATGTCTTTTATTGAATTTTTCTTGAATAAAAGAATATAAGACAATTTGATATTTGTTGTACTCTGTTCGGAACTAAGCAGAATCCTAATTATTTTTACATTCAAGATACAGTTTGGCATTAAGGTGGTACTGAACGACCTGTAATTCATACTATCGCCTGTCTTCGTCTAATTATTTCACCTTGCGATTTCGGAGATGTTTTAAGCGGGTCGACGTAGGTGAAATTGTAATCGAATGCTTACTACAAGTGAACTCACGTACTGAGATGTTTCTTCTTATAATATCTAGGACAGAAACTAAGATTCGTATTTTAATAGTAGTGACCAAGGTAACACACAAATCAACTGTTTAAGAATGACTTGTAATAGATTTTTATTATGAATGTTTTATCAACGTTTTTCAAAACGTGACACGTTCTGAGTCAGTTCATTCTGTTTTACGATTGAACTGAAAATACTTTTTTCACTGCTTCAAGTGTTTTCGCAAAGCTTTGTCCGGAATGAAAACGTACAAGGTGTAGAACATCTCAAATCGGGACGAGTGCCAGAAGAGTGTTGCCAAAACGGCTTTCATGTTACTACTCCAAAACCGTGCAGGAGTGGTATGCGGCTAAATTCTGTGAAGTTTGTATCGAAAGACATGAACTCACCATATAGTCATGAACTCCATCCGATCGAAACCTATTGGGTCATGATGAAGTGTCAAATTCGGAAGACCAAAGCAGGGCCAAAGGACGAAAACGAATTGATGAGGATGTAAAATAAAGAAATGGCGAGAAAAAAAATTGGCGCGGCTGTACAGGCTTTGATGGAGAACATCTATTGCAAATATAAAGTATTTTACTCGAGCTGTGTGTGTGTGTGTGTGTCAAATCTAACACCCATCGCCCGGAAATGGTTTTATGGAAGAAATCTGTTTACAACAATCATTCAAGTGACCATTGGAAGCAGTTTTAACACGGGAGCTAGAAAGTGTTAGCTCTACTGCAGATCCAGCAACCCATTTCAGAATGTCTGGAGAGTCACGCCCATTCCAAGGTTACTTTCACATACAATAAGCCCCGCATGTAAACATTACCGATATCATTTGGATAAGGGCACTGCAACACACTTCCAGATTTGGAAATTTTAAATTTCCAAACCAGGCACGTATGTAGTATTATTTGAAAATAAGATTATTGTTATATAGTCATAATTAGATAGATCGCACCCATGACCGCATTCTTCATCACACTATCTTGCTCATTCATAAAAATAAAAAATTTCGACGTTGATTCGTAATTAATTTCATGCACTCGTGATTAGATAAGCGCAAAAATTAACGTTTCTAAACAGCCCGCTAGATATGCAACCTGCATAACAAGCAAGCTTTTCACCTGCCCATGCGCGTTGTTTTCACTTGCCGCTTCTGACCAGCAAATGGCCGTTCTCCACATTGCACTAGTCTTCTTTTTCTTCACTCCACACTCTGCTAATAATGCAAATCCCCGCTATGCGGTGACTCTATATCGAGCTTCAAAACTGCTAATAATCATCGATTTACTCGCGACAAAGTGGAAAAACACTCTAAACTAATAGTTTATGCCCGAGTGTCACAATATTACCACTAATAACCAAAACTAAGCTGATGTAACTCTTCATTCAAGTGCGGGGGCGAAGCACAAAAACAAAACAAAAAACGGGGAAATACTACCGACACTCACACATTTTGATAGGCAATCGATTGTATTCACTACTTGTATGATTTCACTGTTAGTTCAAGTTAAATTATGAATTATTGTTTGATTTTTTTTCGCGAAAAGGACGCAGCAAAAACAAAACACGTCAGTTTCGAAGCACGGCTTGCTGCGATTCAGTATTTTACTCGAGCTCATCCAAAAATCTCACCGTCGTATTTAAGCTGAAATAAATACATACACTGAACTACTATATTTGTTTGGTTTCATTTTCATAGCTACAGCCGATTAACCAATCAATCTAAAATGTCGCAATAATATTGGATTCACCCTTTCCATAACGGAATTAAAAGAAAAAAAGAAAAAAACGAGAAGTCATAAAAAATGTTTTTGTTTTCTGTAGTTTAAGCAGACTCGTTGTTTGGAGCCCGCTCAAAGTTGAATGAAATAGCAACTAAATAGTTAAAGAAAACGATGATCACCTAAAAAAATATAGTACTATTAAAGGTTTTCTACTGGAATTTTTTTAACAACAAACAATTTCACCAAAAAATAAACGTGTTTAGTGTGTTTTGTTGGTTGGAGTTTTTATCATGCTTCAAGTTTCTAACTTTGAATCGAATTTCTATTTCTACTTATAACATAATATCAAATGATGAGGGGGAGGTAGCTCATCAAATCTTTCGGTCCACCTCTAAGCATCTTGCTATGAGATACCAGGTGGGCCTCTACCGATTGCCTGTGGATCTGTGTGGATATATATCACAAAACATTGCAATTGGTTGAGCGGATTGAGACAATGAAATCATTGGGACCACGGACCAAGTCTCCCCCGGCTGGTGTGAAAAAGATGAGCTTAGAAATTAATAGAAGCGTAAAGTTGCCAGAAGGCATGAAATGCTTCTAGGGACGCTAATTTCACTAAATCCTTCAATCGTAATTCAAGATATAGATTGCTCTTAAGGGTGTTAAACTTGCTTGTGTAAGATATGAGCTCCAGTAGTAGGATTGTTTGTAGAATGCAGTTGTAAATATTGAAAGTTTACGAAAAAAAAGAGTGCTTCGAGCATTGGATGTGAACGGTTGCATTAATTGTTTCTTATTCATTATTTTACTATAGGGCATAGCAAGTTATCTCTGATTTTTGCTTATCTATTATTCGGCGGTGCAAGTGATAAAGTCAGAACAGATAAAAGATCAACGAAACTGATGCTAGGTGAGATATGACGGTAAATATTTATAAACATCCCCACTATTAGTTCACCATATTTGCCATATCACCATGGTGTCGATGCTTTGTTGCGAACTGTTTTGATATCGGGTATAGCGCATAATATTTAATTTCAGTTATCTATTGTCCGGCGGGGCAAATGATCATGTGAGCAAGTAAAAAAAAAACAATAAAGCTGCTTCACACTGACGTTTTGGACACATGCCTACGTGATATAGGTGTAATTATGCGACAATTGGCGAAGCGCTTTGGAATTCATCACGCGAGTGTAAAATCCATCATAACCAAGTTTGGGGAACACTGTTCGTTGGACGAACTCCCAGGAAGAGGCAGAAAACCCAGATCTTCCAACATTAAACTGGATCAGAAAGTATTAGCTCTAATTCGGAAGAACAAATCAATGTCGATATGTGATTTGGCCAATAAAGTGGGAACCAGCGTCAGAATGATTCAACGTATCAAGAAACGGAACAACCTGAAGACCTACAAGAAGCAGAAAATAGCCAAAAAAAAGTACAGAACAAAAGCAACACGCGGTAACAAAAGCCCGGAAATTGTATTCGCGAGTTTTGCAGCGACCGGATGCATGTATTTTGATGGATGACGAGACCTTTGTCAAAGAGGACTCAAAACCCCTCCCAGGTCCACAATATTACACTGCCTTCGTAGGAGAGAATGTATGCGATGCAGACAGGTCGATTCAAGTGGAGAAGTTTGTTCAAAATTGCTGGTATGGCAGGAAATATGTTTCTGCGGTATGAAGTCTACTATTTCTTACACTACCGGAACAATCAATGCGGAAATCTATCGATCTGAGTGTCTGCAGAAGAGGTTGCTACTTTTATATCAGAAGCATAGTACCCCTCCACTGTTTTGGCCGGATTTAGCGTCAGCGCACTACGCCAAAACAACTCTCAATGGGCGCATGGAAAAGGTTACAGATTTCGTTTAGCAAGACATCAATCCGCCAAATTGCCCTCAGCTTCGGCCCGTCGAATGCTATTGGGCGAT
This sequence comes from Aedes koreicus, assembly GCA_024533555.2. Taxonomy (NCBI): domain Eukaryota; kingdom Metazoa; phylum Arthropoda; class Insecta; order Diptera; family Culicidae; genus Aedes; species Aedes koreicus. The sequence continues at coordinate 31,090 of JAHHFK020000456.1, forward strand.
TGTGAAGAGGGTCTTCCAAAATACTGCTAAAACAGCCGAGAATATACAGCACTTCTAAAACAAGTGATGAAACACTTGTCCAGAACTTGATGAAAAGTGTTCGATCAAAAATTTTCAAATTCGTGAAAGAATAATATTAATTTCATCCGGGCTATATACTGTTCAAGTTCAATCCCGTACAGAAAATAATCATCCATTTGTTTGAATAAAAAACATAAATTTGTATATGATTTGAAAGAAAACTATGTGGATAACTTATTTTCAATACAGGCCTTAGTTTGGAATCACCAGTTTTTAGACATAGAGGATGTATGTTAGTCCCAAGCATCTTCTGTTGGATCTCTGTGTTATAACATCTGATCTTGAAATAATGGAGTTGCAACCTCGGGCGGTCAATCATGCTCATGCTCATGCTTATAACATAATATCAAATGATGATGCATGCCCCTTAAATGCTACTTGATAATACAAATATTCAGACAATGAACTTTTCTACGCCACTTTCTTTACTATGATGTGTTAATGTATAATGTATAAGAAAATATAAAAGAAAGAGGCAAACGATGAGACTGTTTTTTTTAATATTGTGGCCAGTTTCAATGTAAGAAAAACAAGTACACAAGTTTCTGCTTTTCGTTACGCTTACTTTAGAATATACGCTTGTTGACAGCTTTGCAACGCTTTTATCTCAACAAATGTTAAACTAATTATGACTTTTTATTTTGCTTCAAGACTTATATTGTGCTTAATATATTTAGGGTATGTGCTCCTTTCTTTTTTTTGGCTGCCTGATTAATTTGATAACCATTCGCAAAACATAAAATGTCCATAAAATTATTTAGAAACATTTTGACGTTTTGCAATAAGTATATACCCACAACAAGATTCAAAAGTAAATACACTCAGTAGCAAAAAAAAAACGAGCAAAATTTTGCTTCCAAAAAACGCCTTGTTCAACCTCCTGTAACTTTGTCAATTATCAATATTTTTAGCTGAAAATTTGGCAACACTATAATCAATGTATAATCCTTATATGTTGAAAAGTTGATAAAAATTATAAATTTGAAGTTTTCATAACATATGTGAAAAAAGTCATATTTGGACATATCAATTTCAAAAATCCGTATTTCTGTGAAAAATTCAGAAAGCAATTAATGGTAAAATTTTTACCATAGCCTAAAAAAGTATGACAAATAATGTGAACAAAATTTGAACTGTTTCCATTTAGTAATTTGGACCACAGCTGGCTTCAAAGTTGACGCACCAACATGAGTATTTCCCTTTTTCACCCGATACTGGCCATGCTGAAATATCGGTGCAAAAAAAGCCGAGGCGAATTCATCTTATTGATACACATGATTTGTTACGCGTGAAATATCCCAAATAACCAGTGTAACCCACGAAGAACTTAAAAATATGGCATACAGTATGAATTGGTTTGTAAAAACTACGTATACAGTATTATAAATTATAAGTAGTAGAATTCGCCTCGGCTTTTTTTTTTGCACCGATATTTCAGCATGGTCAATGTCGGATGAAAAAGGGAAATACTCATGTTGGTGCGTTAACTTTGAAGCCAGCTGTGGTCCAAACCACTCAATGAAAACAGTTCAAATTTTGTCCACATTATTTCCTATATTTTTTTAGGCTTTGATGAAATTTTTAATATGGTACCTACATTTTTCACAGATATAAGGATTTTTAAAATTGGTATGTCCAAAAACGGCTTTTTTCACATATGTTATGAAAACATCAAATTTTATAATTTTTATCAACATTGAATTTTAAACAGATAAGGTCTATACATTGATCATAGTGTTGTCAAATTTTCAGCCAAAAATATTGATAATTGACAAAGTTACAGAAGATTGAACAAGGTGTTTTTTGGAAGCAAAATTTTGCTCGTTTTTTTATTTTTTGCTACTGAGTGTGGTTCTCACAGCAGTACCAAAAACAAAGAAGTAACAGATATTCGTTTTGAACATCTAATTAAACATCAAGTTCCGCTCTAGCGTAATGAAACTATTTATTTAAATTCTATAAGGGGGTATAGGATTTCTTAATTTGGTTAAATATTTGACTCATTTTGATGAATTTCTAACTCGAGAATAGCGAGAAAAGAAAAATAGGTTATGGAATAATCACCGATTTTGAAGTTATCCTTCCTGGATGTTGGTCTGTGAAAAAACAAAATAGAGGAAGTTGAGCGTACTCCTACACTGATAGGCAATATAAAGTGCCCACCTCATTTTTTCAAATTTTTCTCACTTGTTAGGTTCAAATTAAAGTAAACACATTGTTGTCTTTATTGATTTCCTATATTTTTTACTCTCAAAAAGCTCCATTTATGGAAAAAAAAATACCTTAAGAAAAACAAAATCTATTTGTATTGAAAAATAGTGCCCACTTCATTTTGGCTCCACGAAATTAAAAATATTAAAACATACACAATTGAGGACTGTTTCGATGGAACTCATGAAACACATCGATTTTTGAAGTGGGCAAGAAGTCGTTTGAAATATTCTCAAAATAAACGATCTATAATTTGATATTGTGAGCCTTCAAAATAAAAAAATAAAAATAAAAAAAGTTAGCGGTATGGTTGACATACCTCTGGCGGCAGCTGTGAAAACATGGTTTGGGTACAAATAGCGGTGACTTTTTCATATTTTCTAATCGCCTCAAACGGTGTTGTTCCATTGATTCTCATTATGTTAAACTTAAAAAAAAAACAATAGAAAATACCGATTAGTTATAGTAAAAGAAAACCTTTGCCCTTTTGTACTCTTTTGATTGAGCCTGTACGAATAAAATGTTCCACTGTACGTTGAAGAGATAAAATTTCCGGTTTAAAAAAAAACAAAAAAATACCTACAATTAGCTTTTATAAATCATCCGTCTTCAATTGTAAGAAATGAATACTACCAGTACTGTCGGAGTTGTTTGAAAATAACCTGCAGTCAGAGCAACGTTGTTATGTTTTACTCATGAGATTGTTCATCAGTAGGCACAGTTTCCTTTATAGAATCGTTTGTTCTAGCATACATTAGCAGCACGCAGAGGTTTGACTGAGCAAGTTTCTTTAATAAATCATGGTAAATTTAGAAAATAAACTGCCACTTGAAACGACAGCCATTCGTATAGCTGCCGCCTCAGTTGCAGTACTTGTCCCTCCGAGAATCCTGAAGATGCGTTTGCCGCTCTCGATCTAAAGCTAAGCCGTTAGAGCCGTAAGTCTGTGGATGCTATGTAAGATCTTGGAAACCTATAAATTGAATATACGACCGAGGATACCGATGACAGCCAACAGTATTAGAGTGTAGAACAAACTGACACTCATCAGTTACACCAGCCATCATCAGTTTTAGTGCTTGTGATGTTCGTTAGCATCGTTGTCGTTGCTAGAGATTGTGCTGATTCCGACATCACATCCACTCTTCAGCATGACAGAGCGAGAGAAGGTGAAATGAAACGAATTTAGTGAAATTATTTATGAATCTGTTGAGAGAAGACAGACATCGGAATAATTTACATTGATTTATGTGACAATTTACAATTTCTTTCTTCTCTTTCAGGTCGTTTCGGTTCAGTGAATATGGTTCTGATGTTCTCGAGTTAAAAAGTGAAATGGAATGCTTGGAATCATTTGTCATAAGATATATGTCTTCCTCTACTGTTTGTTTTGCTCCTGGGGTTGCAACGCGCCACACGGGATCAAATGTTGGAAGCGATAGCTCCTGGGTAATTTATTAATGCTTTTTGTGGACATGCTAGATCAGGCTTGGGAAGTAATAATGCAATAAATTTCATTAAAATTTGAATTTCAAGGTGACCAAGAGGTGATTTAAATATTAAATAACGTTCACAACGAATACATGAGCCAACATTTCGATGAGACATTTCTGCTTTTTTTTTTTTTTGTAAATCAAGATTTCAATGTCATTTTCTAGGAACTATTGATGCTCCATGCAAATTGATTTTTTAACAGTTGCAGTAACATACTCTGGCATTTCATTTTCAAACTATATTTTAAAAGTAAAGCACGTTATTCTTTCTAGTTCTGATGCCAGAGATGAAGGCTTATCATGTCTTCTTCAATCAAGTAAAAATCGATACAACAGACTCAAAGAGCGTAATTCCAGATGGAAGCCATTCATCGTCCATCACAGCATGCCTACCCGAGCAGGAGACAACAACATATGAAAACCTAATTCTGATCTTGATAACTGGCCTTGGTATTAAAGAGCTCAGATTGAGAGGTAAAATACCCAAACAATATACCTAAGAATTGCAAGCAAAATATCTCTCGAATAACAAAACTTGTTATTTCGAATACCTGGGAATACCTGAGAGGTACTATTTTGGTATTATCTTACCTCAATTTGGCATTCGCATTGTGGAAACAATTTTATGGTGCTATCCTCAGGTATTTTACCTCTTAATCTGAGCTCTTAAATACCAAGGCCAGTTATCAAGTTATTCGTTCCTGCTTGGGTATTAAAAAATATTTTCTCTCTTTAACAGCAATTTCTCTTCAATACATTTCTTGCATTAGACCGATGATTTGAATGCATGAACTAGGCATACACCATGTTCTATAGCTTTCAACTGTGGCACCCCGCAAGAAGTAAAAACAAAATCTTGCTCATCATCCTGCGGTAGAAGTAACACTGATTTTCAAAACTAATTTAAGACGACCGGTTCTCTTTGATCACGACCGGATGATCGGATCGACATAGCGTGGCAGACATCGATCGTGTAGAACCGTCAAGTGATAGAAGGCGAACAAAAGTGCAACATCATCGTGATCGCGATGGTAATTGAAAAGAGATATTCATTTGTGTGCTCGTGCTTATCCGACTTCCTCCTGCATTGATTGATCGTTCGCGGCTGAAAATCCCTCCTCGTCAAATCTTGGTAAAGAGAGACGAGTTGGTAAGCCTGAAGTAAAAATGATTTCAATGTTCAAAGCCATAAATGAAATGAAACATTCAAGACCTCATAAGATAGGCAAAAACAGTGGTAGTAACAATTAGGATGAATGAAAAACGTTAGTCCAGTTTATTAAAGGTACAGTAGCAATATCCGATAGTTGAAGTTCTAATCTCATTGTAAAAACCCGAAGTAATCCACCGATGGTGAGATTGGACCTTTCTTACACTTCACCAGAATTACGAACTCAAATGTGGCCAATATGGTACTGGATACATATTTTCATCAGAAATTCTACGAAAATCCAGGAATATTCGATATGTCATACATTCAGTTTATACAATGAACTATTTGTCAATCCTGAACGTTTTGTTTATCGATGTGATTAAAATATTGCCATTAAGAGTCTTTAACGACCTGTTTATGTAAGTTATATAAAAGGGGAAATTAAATAAATATTAGAAATTCCATATAATTAGTTCATAGAATGAATTATTAGACAATCCTAAGCGTCAATTTTGATTATCGATATGGATTCAAGATGCTTAATAAGTACATGTTCGTTGAAAATTTTGTAGTTATAGTAAATGGAGACTTTATGTAATTTTCGAATATACTCGTTGCAGTTCAAAACCGGACCACTCGAGCCAATCGATCCTGCTCTAAGTCTATAGAGTCGCATAGTGTGGCTAGTCCACTGTATGTACTATACAACGCACCAGATGCGGAACAATAGAATGCAAGCGGCATCGTTTGGTGTGGGTGGTCTTGTTAGGCATTCAACTGCAACGAGTATATTTTCATCTCACAATTATGTGCTCTCAGCTATTGTTTTGGTCATATCTCCATGAGGGATTATCCAATCATTTTGACCAGTTGTTTGAGAACTTTATAGCTTTGAACTGGCGTCACACAATCGGGACACAAATAGCTCAGTATGTAATCGAAGACTAAACTGTTTGATTACTATTATAATAGGCCGTAAAGTACTGTTTCGTTCATATCTTCGTTACGAAATATCCGAATGAAAAATCAATAGCGTTCTATGGGAATGTTGTAGCTTTAATTTGCCGTCAGAAGAACAGAAATCGGTTCACAAATGGCTGAGAAACCGATGTGACATTATTTGTAACGCACACACACACATACACACACAAACATACACACACATACATACACACAGGCATGTGCTCAGTTCGTCGAGCTGAGTCGAATGGTATATGACACTCGGCCATCTGAGCCTCGGATAAAAAGTCGAGTTTTCAAGCGATCTTAATACCTTTCTTTTGGTGTAAGAAGGGTAAAAACAATAAAACTGCTTCCCGGTAAGATTTGTTGGTTCACTGGGTGTGGAGGGCCGGTGGTGGCAATCATAATTAATTGTGATCCATATTATTCGTTCGCCATACTAGCCGAGTCCCAAATCTTGAAAACAAGTAAACAACTATCATACATCAATGCAATTCGGAAATCGTTACTCAAAGTTAAGTATTTCACTAGACATCTTATTGTTAACCGAAACAAGCCCTGCTGCCATCCAATCCTGTTATCCAACATCCCAATTTGTCCGATGTACACAGGAGCAGTCATGGTAGGGAATTTGGTAGATCCCCGAATTTTCGTCCAGTGGAACCTTGTCCTTTAAATTGCATAGAACGCAGTGTAAAGTGTTTAGCTTTGTTAACTATGTGTATTCCTTGTCGTGTATTTTTTATGAGTGGGTTACCTTAGTATAAAACGAACCTTCGAACCTTTTCTTTCTTTGGCTTATGTGTGGTGATGTTTTTGATGTGTTGCTTTCGTTTGTGTTTTTGTAGATTTGTTTCCGTTAACTCTTCTCGTAGCCATTCATCTCAGCTGCCTAGTGGATACGTTCCTTTTGAGAATTTTTTTTCTCCAAAGGTACATTATAAAGGCGGTGTGTCATGGAGTGAAAAGCGGCTTGCTTTTGGATTCCAAAATGATTGGAGTCAGATCTTTTGATGTCGGTTTACGTTAAATTCCAAATTTCAACGTGTCGTCCTCCTTCTTGATGAGCATGAGCATGAGCATGATTGACCGCCCACGGATGCAATTCCGTTATTGCCAGATCAGCTGTATTTGCACAAAGAACCAACAGATGATGTTTGGGACTAACATACATCTTCAATGTGTAAAAACTGGTGACCCATTATAAAGCAATACCGGCGCCGGCCGTGCCCGAATGCTGGTCAAGTAGGGGAATGGGAAGGAACGTGTTGACATGATACTCGCTTTGGAGGAAGCCGAGAAATCCTCTGCACTTCCACGAGAAATCACTGGGATGTTGGATAGTTGGGGAAGGGTTACCAGCAGGGTTCGTTTTGGTTAACGATACGCTGAAAGTACATACCTACACCATCCGCCAAAAGCAATAGACCGCTCAAATGTGACTGAAAATAGAAAAACATAACGAAAAACAAAACAAAACAAAATAGACAAAATAAAATAAAACAGGATATTAGATATTGTCTTCAAAATATGGTAGAAATAAATAATTTGTTGCTTTGCAAACCGGCTCTCCTCGATGTCCTAGATGGCCACGTCCTGCTGGACCCGCAGCTGCTGCCGTCGGCACTTGTCCACATCAACCCGGCCGTCGCCGACGTGTCGGAAACCTTCCGGTAGTAACATGATATCTGTGTCTAATACACTCTTCTTGCACCGATTAATTTACAAACTAGGCCTGCACACCTAATCAAAATTCACTTTGACACGGTTGTGGTGTTTTTCTTTAAAATCTAGTTCTAGATATTTGCACTTGGTTGCAGGAAACAGAATCAATAAGAATAATAAACTCGCTTATGACCTCTAACTTTACACGGTTGCTAAACAATACACACTATCATCCTCCACAATACCCGCGAACGACGACACTTTGGACCTGAGCTCGCTTGAGGAAAAATCACCAACACACCACAGCGCAATTGATTGTATCCGTGTCGTCCTCCTTCTTGATGATCATTAAGCCCAGGAAGCCTTTCTCATGGATTTTTTTCTAATGTGTGGCCCATTTAGTATTGGAACAAACATTTTTTATTCTTACAGCGACCCTAGTGGTCGGATTTGTAAACTATGACATCTTATGTATTCCCTATAGCAATAACTACATCAGAAAATTTTTTTTCGCGGTGCAGTTCAAACGTATTTCAGAGAAATACAAAGTGGAAGAAGAAAGAAAAAATATAATTGTGCGCAATCATTTTGAAAATCCTTCGTGGTCTGGGCCAAAACTTGTTAAAATGTTGGGGTCTCCCCGAAATACCGTGTGGCGTGTTTTGAAAAAGTACATAAAAACTTTATTGGTGGATCGCAAGCCTCAAAGCAAGCGTCGGGCGGGTACTGTCAACCGTCAATTGCGGAACAAAGTCATCAACATTAAGGTAAACCCCAACATCTCAGACCGCGATTTGGCCGAAAAGTTTCGCGCCGCACGCAGTACCGTGCAACGGAGTCGTCTCCAGGGAGGCTTCAAGTCATACCGTGCCTGTAGACAACCAAATAGGGATCATAAGCAGAACAATGTGGCTAGAATCCGTTCCAAAAAACCGTATGATCAGGTGTTGAAAAAATTTAATGGCTGTCTCCTCATGGATGATGAAACTCATGTAAAAGCCGTTTTCAAACAGCTACCGGGACAACAATTTTACTTGGCTACGGCTCGGGGAGATGTTCCTGCCAAATTTAAGTTTGTATTTGCAGATAAATTTTCACGTTAATACATGATTTGGCAAGGCATCTGTAGCTGCGGTATCTGTAGCTGCGGTAGGAACAAGGTTTTCATCACTGATAAGGCATTTAATTCAGAGCTGTAGAGAACGGAATGTCTCCAAAAGCGAATATTGCCATTCATTAGATCCCACAATGAACCTGTCATGTTTTGGCCAGATATTGCAAGCTGTTATTACAGTAAAACAGTGCTACAGTGGTATGAAACTAACGGGATTCAGTTTATACCGAAGGAACTCAACCTACCAATTAGTCCCCAGCTCAGACAGATAGAGAGATTTTGGGCTATTATGAAAGGAAGCTGAAGGTGAATGGCAGTGTCGTCAAAAGCATCAATGAATTGAGAATCAAGTGTAATAAGATTGCCAAAACGATGGATACGAATAATGTGCGCCGGTTGATGAAACGTATTCCGGAAAAAGTCTGAAAATTTCTTCTAAATCGAGATGATTAATTTTTTTTTTTGTATTTTCCCTCTAAAGTTCACATAAAGTTGAACAGTTAGTTAAAACAGAATACTGTTTGTTAATGTATATCCGAAATATGCGCAATAGTCTATGTTCCAATTCTAACTGGGCCACACCTTACCGTGAACTTTATTGAGCTGAGACGTGATATACCCATCCTGATCGATTGATCTAGGTAGCGTATTTTCACCGATGCTAGGACATCGTCAGCATAGCGCCACCAAACTCGAGACAAAAACAAATTCCTTCTCAGCTTCCACCTCGAAGTCTCATAAAGAGGTTCACCAATTGGGGTGTAAGTTTGCTTCCCATACTTAGATCAAACAATTGCTTGTGAATTTCATTCTAAATGCGATAAAAATCCTGTACATGGTTTGCCATGAGCCACTGGGTACGTCTTCATTTCCTCATCTCGAAAGAATTAAAATAAACTAATAGAATGATTGGGAAACTAGGAGAATTTAAAATTAACACTTCATAAAGGGCGATACGGTCAAAATTTGGTCAATATCAACTTGACGTATTTCTTTCAATTTTGCATTTAAAAAACCTGAACACCCCTCATTTTGAAGGTGTGTGTGTGTAGAATGTTGTTCCTATTTTGATTTTGGAATTCACTCTTCAGTTGTCAAAATGCCGTCCAAGCAAGAAGAGCAGCGTATCAAAATTTTGCTCGCGCATCGCGAAAATCCGAGCTACTCGCACGCAAAGTTGGCAAAATCGCTAAAAGTTGCCAAATCAACCGTTACAAATGTAATTAAAGTGTTTGGGGAACGTTTGTCGACAGCCAGGAAGTCTGGATCGGGGGGAAATCGAAAACCGGAAGCCGCTGAGACGACAAAGAGAGTTGCCGGTAGTTTCAAGCGAAACCCTAACCTATCTCTCCGAGATGCCGCAAATAAGCTGGGTGTATCGTTTACAACCGTGCATCGAGCCAAAAAACGAGCCGGACTATCGACTTACAAGAAGGTAGTGACTCCAAATCGCGATGATAAACAAAATACGACGGCCAAAGCGCGATCCCGGAGGCTGTACACGACGATGCTGACGAAGTTTGACTGCGTGGTAATGGACGACGAAACCTACGTCAAAGCCGACTACAAGCAGCTTCCGGGACAGGAGTTTTATACGGCAAAAGGAAGGGGAAAGGTAGCAGATATTTTCAAGCACACGAAACTGTCAAAGTTCGCAAAGAAATATCTGGTTTGGCAAGCCATCTGTACCTGTCGCTTGAAAAGCAGCATTTTCATAGCTTCCGGGACTGTCAACCAAGAAATTTACGTGAAAGAGTGTTTGAATAAACGTCTGCTGCCTTTCCTGAAGAAACACGGTTGTTCCGTACTGTTTTGGCCGGATTTGGCATCTTGCCATAACGGTAAATAGGCCATGGAGTGGTACGCCGCCAACAACGTGCAGGTGGTTCCCAAGGACAAGAACCCTCCCAACACGCCAGAGCTCCGCCCAATTGAGAAATACTGGGCTATTGTCAAGCGGAACCTAAAGAAGACCAAAAAAACTGCTAAGGACGAGCAGCAGTTCAAGGCAAACTGGCTTTCTGCGGCGAAGAAGGTGGACAAGGTGGCTGTACAAAATCTGATGGCAGGGGTCAAGCGTAAGGCCCGGCAATTCGGATTTGGAAAAGCGGAAGCCTAACTGAATATTTTTCCTGAATTTAATACTAATTGAACTTGAAAAAGAAATTTAATTTGATTTTTTAAATAAACGATTTCACCGATTTACACGCGTTTTCCCTTGACCAAATTTTGACCGTATCACCCTTTATGATCACTTTAACAAAAATAAAAATAAAATATTGAAGCACTTTTTCAAAATTATCACTAGTAAACGCGAGCAAATTCCTTTAAATTCCCCTATAGGAAGCTTCTCTTTTGACAGATAGGCCTATTTCGTCTGCGACTTACAGACAGTGTAAGTCGCAGACGAAATAGGCCTACACACATCCACATCAGAACAAACCACCGGTAGTCGAATCACATTCACACTTTGAGACAAAAGAAACTGAACAATCAGAAACAGAAAACCAACACACATCAGCACATATGCAAACGATAACGGATCAAATGAAACAAGTGTCGATCCATGACCTAAATTTCCATGTGGTCGTAGATCGTTGGCGGACGACATAAATAATTTTATACCCTATATCACGATGCAGACAAATAAAGGAGAATTAAAATTTCTTATTGATTCAGGAAGCCCCCTGCATAGCTGGGTCTCGTACCTGGAGGCTGGTGGGAGAGCCCAATCTCATGTTAATGATGCATTGGAGATATCTGATTTATGATAAATGTCACTAGGTCATGTCATTGTATGACCTTCTACTCTAATGAACCATTCATGGGACACCCTAAGGTCCAGCCACACAAAGTAGTGATAATATCACACTCACTCCTCTTTCTATTTAATAGCCGCGTCGTAGCACGCATGTATACAGGCACTAAAGTTGAGTGTGATATCGGCGGGTTGGGCCGAAAATCACTAAAAATGTAATCATAGATAGATTTATTCAATTTTGAAAACGTTTAATATTCAATTTGGGGAGGAAGTTTGAACTGTGTCATAGAATTTCCTATGCAGTGGACTTCTAGATCGTGGCCATAAGTATTGTGGTTTTGTGGGATGCGGAGGGCCCGTTTAGGAACTCAGAGTATCGTATCACTGGGGTTTGTCTTAGGTGGGTTTGTTCAGAATGAAAGAGGTGTGCTACCGGCGGGCTTAGCCGCAATTTACGCTTAGACGAGGCTAGAAACAGTTTGTAGACGCCTGACATCAAGTATCTAAGGGACACGACAGGAGGTGCAGTTTTCATTGGCGTGGTAATTCATTCATTGTCATTAACTAAACACCAAACATACCTAAATTGCAATTATAATTCTAATTCTAATATTAATTATAATTTCAATATGTGCGGTATACGACAGCCGACTTTCAAATTATAGCAAATCATAGAGAGATGTTACTTGGATATAGCAACTTGCAGCGTAAAAACAACATGAAATTTACATTGGCATCTCAAATAGCCTGGTCACATTGATACATATTGATTGGAATGGCTCTCTCTATCTCTTCGGGATTTGCCGTATATCATTGTAATGCGGAATTGTAAATTAACGATTTTATGATTTTCTTCTTGCAGTATTTTTAACCGGTCCAAAACGCCCTTCCTTAACCACCTACCCTAACCTATCCTTGTTCCTTCCCATGGAGTTCATGTGGTCTGAATAGACTAGTTCGCCATTACCCCTCCTTCATCATCGGCTTTGGACTGACTTGCGCTCTTATTGCCCCACCAAATGCTGCAAAATGAAATGAAAATGAAATGAAAGGAAGCAACAAGAACTATTTATCTAAACAACATGTTAATTTTCAAAACTGTAGGATAACAAAACCTACAACCGTAAGAAACGGTTCACACATAGTTGACAGATTTGTGGAATTAAATCCATTCCCACAAATTGAAGGTACATCAAAAAAAAATTTCCTAATATTCGACTTTCACCCTTTCTTCGACGACCTTATCGGCTATGAATCACTGAAAAACCTCGACGTAACCATAATCACTTCCAATAACGAGTTAAAATTTCTCAACGGTACTGTACCAATGAAACGCAAATACCCTGGCACTAAGTCATTATATTTGAACGCACATGAAACTAAGCCTGTAAGCCTTTCTTTAAGCGCAACAGGAGAATTTTAGTTGGACAATGACGTAGAGACTGCATCTGATGTTTTCATACACTCTGGACTGTACACAGCCGAGAGCGGTTACACCCAAGTGTATATCACCAATAATTCTAGAGAACCATGTAAAGTTGATCTGACTCCTGACATGTTCGTACCAGAAATAAATAATTTTGAAACTGGAATACCCTATGATATTCCAATGTTGAACCAAACCTAAAAATATCCCTATTCGAACAGCTAATGACTGAGCACCTTAATGCCGATGAAATAGGCAAACTTTTAAAGGTAATTGATAAATACAACAACATATTTTTTATAAAAGGACAAAATCTTTCGTTCACCAGTGCTATCAAACACACTATTAACACAAAAGATCCCTTCTGGCACAGAGAAGAGGTTAAACGAAAGATTTTAGATCTGTTAGACCAAGGAATCATAAGACCATAGCCCATGGACTTCTCCTGTATGGATCGTTCCAAAAAAACCGGAAAGAGAAAATGGAGATTGGTAATTGATTACCGTAAATTGAATGAGAAAACGATAGACGATCGTTATCCCATTCCGAATATCACAGACATTTTTGATAAATTAGGACGCTGTACATATTTTACGACTTTAGATCTCGCATCTGGATTTCACCAGGTCGAGGTAGATGAAAGAGACATTCCGAAAACAGCTTTTAGTGTCGAAAACGGGCACTACGAGTTTTTGCGAATGCCCTTTGGGCTGAAAAATGCACCCTCCACGTTCCAACGTGTGATGGATAACGTTCTCAGTGAACATATTGGTGTCATCTGCTTGGTATATATGGATGACATAATTGTGTTCTCTACTAGCCTAACTGAACACATGGACAATTTATCAAAAATCTTCAAAACGTTAGAAAAACACAATTTGAAGATACAGTTAGACAAGAGTGAGTTTCTCCAAAAAGAAGTTGCCTTCTTGGGTCATATTGTTACCCCAGATGGTGTAAAACCGAACTCAGACAAAATACAAATTATCAAAGAGTGACCATTGCTACTACCGCAGATTGCTAAAAGTAGAGAGCATTTCTCACTCAAAATAGTTTGTTGATGCTTTCGAACATTGTAAAAGTATTCTGTCGGGAAGCAATATATTGCAATACTCCGATTTTTCGAAGCAATTTATTTTGACAACAGACGCATCAAATTTTGCGATCGGCGCTGTGTAATCACAAGGAACTATAGGAAGTGATAAGCCAATAGCTTTCGCTTCAAGAACCTTAAACAAAACAGAAGAAAAATACTCAGCTATCGAAAAGGAATTATTGGCTGTCGTATGGGCATGCAAATATTTCCGACCTTACTTGTACGGACGAAAGTTTGTGCTGTACACAGATCACAAACCCCTCACGTACGGATAAAACTTGAAAGACTCCAATCACAGGCTAGTACATTGGCGCCTATCACTTGGAGAGTTTGACTATGAAATTCGCTATCGCCCAGGCAAACAGAACGTAGTGGCAGATATATGTCTAGAATTCGTAATGAACTTAACGATAATGAAATTGAATCGTCTGATGATAATGTATCCGCTGAAGATGCTAACTCGGACGATGGAGACACATCTTCTGATGAACATACCATGCATTCTGCAGACACGGATGACTCAGAATTTATTAAATGTACTGAATTACCAGTCAACGCATTTTGTAATCAAATTGTCTTAAAGGTAGGCTCAGACTCCCAAGACAATTATGAAGAAATTTTCCCAAGAGTATACCGGAGGACGATCACTCGACTCGTTTTCGGTGTGCCAATCATCTTCACCATTTTTAAAGATTACATGGATCCTAAAAGGACTAATTGTATTTATTGTCCTGAGAATCTTATGAATCTTATCCAAACGACATATAAGAACCATTCCGGCAGAGCAAAACCCTTTAAGGGTTTCTTCTCGCAGAAACTACTTATAGACCTTAGAACCCCAGAGGAACAAAACCTCATAATTGAACAAACTCACGATCGTTCCCATAGAGGCATCTGGGAAAATCATCAACAAATTTCAATTAGGTATTATTTCCCCAAAATGGAAATAAAAGTAGAAGAATACATACAACTTTGCGAAATATGTAATAAAATTAAATATGACAGACGACCGTATAAAATCGCACTAGGTTCTACTTCAAATCCATAGAGACCACTTGACATTGTGCACATTGACATATTCATAGCAGAGAAGACATATTTTCTTTCTGTAATTGATAAATTTTCACGCTATGGTACCCTTATCCATATCAAATCTAGAAATATAAATGACTTGCGAAATGGACTGACAAAGTTTTTCAAAATCTTTGGAACTCCTCGTTTGATAATATGCGATAATGAACCAGCCCTTAGGTCAATTGAAGTACGCGGACTCCTCCACGACCTAGATGTGTAGATATTTTTCACTCCACCGAACCATAGCAAGAGCAATGGGTTAGTGGAAAGGTTTCACTCCACCATAGGAGAAATTTATAGATGCATAACTCCCAATTATAAAGACTTGAGTATGAAAGAAGTTTTTAATATTGCCTGTACTCAATACAACAATACAATTCATACAGCAATAAAAATTAAACCTAGATAAGTTTTCTATGGCTTAAAACATGACCAAGAAAGGCCTCTAGACACTGAAATGATGATTCGGGCATGAGACAAGGTCTACGATGAAGCCATGCTCGTCCATGAGATTTCGAAAAATCGAAATCTGGAATACCAGAACAAGAAAAGAGATCCCACACCAGATTTTCCTTCAGATCAAGAAGCTTTCAAAAAGATACAAGGTATTAAAAAGAAGACCAAGCCAAAGTACTCACCAATCATTGTTGCGGAAAACAAAGGTAGAATACTTATCGATGACTGTGGTTGGGAAATACACAAGGAAAATGTGAAAAGTATTTAACAATTTTTATTTTTCAGGACGCAAAATGAATGAAACACTCAGTGATGAAATATTAGTCAGCATGTGCTACGCAGAACTGTTCAACCTTCGAAGAAGATTAAATTCTCATCAGAACTACACACTACCAAAATGTCATGTAAATTTCTGTCCCCTGAGACCGACATATGCAAGCGTCCTTTAGTACATAAGAATGAGTTGAAAAAGATGAGAAAATAAAGTCAATCAAACACATCTTTTGTCGAATTGCGTATATGTCAGTTTCAGGAGACATAATTTTAAACGAAATCTTTCTTTACGTTCCCCGACTTTTTACAAACATGAATTAAGTCTCGTGTAAAATTCATAATTTCTTAGTGTGAACCCTACGAAAGAGGAGGCTAGAGCATTTCTCGCGATTTGTGACAATTACTACACGTTAGCTGCTGCAGCAATGTTCCGTCGCAACATGAAACAAGAGACACGGACACGATTGGTAAAATTGGTAGAAGACATTCAAGAATACCTTGAATGGAACGTCAGAAATTTTTTTTTTTTAATTTTTCGATACATAAACAATATACCTAACTACATCAAATAAGAGAAAAATATTGACACACTCCTATCTTTACAGAAAAAATACTCAAAAACGATGACCCCTACTAACTGGATCCCATTCATCCTTACCGTACTAAATAGTACCCTCACCAAAATTATCCTCCATCCAAATCCATGATACCACCAACAACGCAGGAGCGTTGATTCTTCAAAGGGGGGAGGGAAGAATAATTGCTTGATATGATAGGCTTTTACATGTTATAGACCTCTCACAATTCGAAATATCAATATATATTATCGAAAATGCTGTAAACAAATTAAAAAAATTCATCAAGTGATTTTTCCGATATAATAAAATTCAAACTTAATTAAATCAAATTTATATACAATACACTTAACACAAAATCAAATAGAAGTGAACGATCCATAAATATTTTAGGTACAGCAATTAAATATGATACAGGAAATTTAGACGCACATGATTTAGAAAATATTAATGACAATCTTGACAAAATTGGAAAATCAGGAAACGTACTTATTGATGCAAATAACAAACAAATTAAAATAAATTCCAAGTTTGAAAATAGGCCCAGCTTGATCAATGAAAACATTAGGAAACAGGAAAACATTCTCAACAATTTCTTAAAAACGATGATTATATTTTAACGGAAAATCACAAAATATCCATCATATTTCAACTAGATACATTTCTTGAAAACTTTAGAAACATAGAATATGCAATACTGTTAGCTAAAATAAATATAATCAATAAATTTGTAATGACACACAAAGAAATAGAAACCATAGTTCAGCAACTAAAAAGTCAGGGATTAGATATCAACAACCTAGACGATGTCGACAATTACATGTCGACAACTGTACTCCACCAAGGGACATCAACCATCATCTGTGTGAACATCCCAAGGCTCATCCCAACAATCTACAAAAAGATGATCATACCCAAGTAACAAATTCAATTTTAAGGTACACTTGAAGAAATTCTCAAGATTCATTTGATAAAACCACGCATAAAACTAGATATTCTACATAACATCGATAAAACAGCCATAAAACCCTCATAAGTTCAAAAAGGCCCATACTACAGGAGGTTCTCAAGACTATTTCCTAAGATTTGCTTAAAACTTGATAGTTTTATCGGTACATACTTGTAATGACATGCAGGACATGCTTTAAACTATGATAAAACTACCACAAGTTTTGGTAGTTTTATGATTTTCCTCTTTAAGAACACTTCCAGTCTGTCCGAAATATGTTTCGAAGATTCCATTTTTGGATTCGTTCTGCTGAATGGGGACTTTTTTAAGAGAGAAAAAAAAACATCGATATACATATGATGTTTCTTTTCCAAAGTGGATACGTATGTAAATTAATTGTAACATTGACCATAAATGCATGAGTTTTTTGCCTGAAATTGATTTTTGTATTTTTCATGCGACGTTCAGTTTATTGGTGTTTTATAACATATAAGTTCGAAAATTTTAATGCGCCACGGAATCATTGCTAGAACATTGATTTATTTGAAAAATAAAAAATACTTGACAATTCAACAATTAGGTGACAAGGCTGATAAATTGTTAGATCTTGAATAAATTGTGTCTACAATCCATTTTAAGTTTCAAAATGTATTTTAAACAGCAGAAATTGTTCGTAGCATTGGAAATACGAGAGTTTTTTTTTGCATACATATGTAAATGGCTACCATTCCGAGGGAATAGCCACGCTCGGCATTTTTTCAATGGTTTTATCTAAAACTACCATAAAACGCATATAAAACTAATATTTCTTGCACAAGACTAACAAGATTTTTTTAGGAGCGCGATAAGTTCATCTTTACTTGATCTATTCTTGAAAAAGAGGAGTAACGCTTGAATAAAACGTGTTTGAATTGCTCAAGGTAAACAAGTCTTTCGTAAGATAGCCATAAAATCATTGTGGAGAAGGCACATCATAAACAAAGAAAATGTGAACGTTCAAATCAAAAGTGCCTATGCATAATTGTTGTTCATCATTACAGCTTATAATTTATTGTTTTTAATCACCAGCGTAAGGCGATTAAAATATTAAAAAAAAAAACTCTAACTTGAATATGCTAACAATGGATTTGGGAAGAAGAACAGATAATAATATTGCGTCGATGGCTGAAGCATCAGTTGAGCGAAAGATGATTTTTCTCTTGATCTGTACGCTGAACCTAGCGTTGGAAGAAGTGCACTGTGTAGTGGATCACTGAGCGATTCCAGCGCACTACGTCCGACTTTGGATTAAACGTGCGGATCATGGGAAAAATCGATTTTCGCTCAGATGATATACTAATTTTTACTTGCAACGAGTATAAATATTGTGTAGCCTATTGGGAACTGAAATGCACGACTCGGGAGAATTCAACATTAACATAACATTTTACAATCGTAGTGCACATTAAACCTTACGTCAAAAGTACTGCGCTGTATTTTCACGGTGGTGCGCCATACAATGCACTACCTGAGACGTTATGTTTAACTTGCATAACTGGCATAAAATCAAATATCATGAGTTATGCATTTCGGTTTTCAACTGGCAACACATTGCACCATTTTATTTTATTCGTTTTACGCATTACGCATAGATCCTTTTGATAAGTTAGTCTCAGTAGGCTGCGAATCCAATGGAATGGTAAAAATAAATTGTCGTTGGTGGCTGAGATGAAGGAGTGTTCAATATATTGGATAGGTTTTTAATGAATTTGAACGATCCGCTAGTTTTTAATTTTTTCCACCTGTGGGCGTCCATTGTGACAGTTTGTTTATTTTTCACATACTGTTCTTTCTCAAGAATATGTGCTCTTATTTAAAATCAAATGGTTCTAAGAGAGTTTTATGGCAGCATTTCCAAGATACATTCATCTTAAAGAAGAATGTCATAAAACTTTTACAAAACTTTTATCAGGTTTTATGCAAGTTGCGAAACGATGTCTTGAGAGGGGGATCAAGTATCTTATAAAACTACTGATAAGGTGAATTACACTTATAAATGATGTAGTTTTATGGAGGTTTCTTCAAGTGTTCTTTAATCACTCTTAAGAACTGTTAATGAATTAAAACCACCTTAACTTGGAAAATGCCCTGATAAAACCGGATGAACTCCATAATGCTCTGATAAAACTACCATAAAACATGAATAAAACCAATTTGCATTTGAATTGCTACTTGGGTAGAACCTTTGCCTTTGTCAAACCACACGGTGAAGCTAACACACAAGGAAGTTTTGTTCAATTCGGAGCAAGTCCTAGCCATTACATCAACATGTCAAGGGGATGACAAAACTACAATCTGCGAAAGAAGACAACTAATGGTAATCAACGAGAATCCATGCGAAACCCAAATTCTACGAGGACAAAAAGCTCAATGTTCATTTTTGGAAAAACCACCCACATTGGAAATCAGAACGATCGCACCAGGAACACTATTGGTAATATCTGTTCACCAAGACGTACCCATCAATAGCACCTGTGGCATCAAAACCACAAAAATAATCGGAATTCATCTGGTAACATTCCATAACTGTTCAATCTATATAAAAAACGAGTTATTCGAAAATTACGAAACTCGCTTCAAACAGGCGTCAATTCTGTCACTGCAACTCACAAAAATAAAGACGTTGCACATAGAAAAGCACGTTAACTTTTCGGCACTACATGAACTGGAAGAGATCAATCGTGAAATGACTTTGTTATTTACGCTCAAAGCCTAAGCATATTTCGTGACGCTTCAAATTTTCGAACTCGCAACGTGTACCCCTGTATTGAAAACAAAGACGCAGTCCTACGTCAAAAAAAAAAAACAATCTTATTGGGGATCGGAAATTTAAACTAAAATAACATGTCTGATTAGCGTCTATAGCTACTGAGCTAAGGAACATTTTTAAACCTCAATAATGATCAATGATGATTTTCCTTGTGAATTTACAACATTCAATGTGACGTCGAGCTTTCAGCTCTCCCATGTCTGATTAAACCCATGCTTGCCGCTTGTCGGCTTGGGAGATGTGACAGCCCGTTAAAATTTATTACTCTACAAATCGCCCTTTTCCTCTTTTATTCTCACTTGTTTGTGTCCGACCATTGTCAGCATTAATGCTCTTTTTTATTTTCGACTGCCCATTCGACCAGTCAGTGCTGTCATGCTGGACAAAATGAAATGATAATAATTCTATTATTTACGCATTGTGTCCTTGCATTCTCGCTATTTCTCGCACTCTTCACACTCCGGCAATAGAATGGAACCCTCCATCCTCGTGACTGGTATGCCATTTTCTGAACAGAGGGGTTGTGACTCCTTGTGGCGTGATTTATGTGTTTTCCGTTTGTCTACAGTTTGTTCAAATTGGATATTTTGTGTTCATGGTTTTCGGCTAGTGATTACGATCATTTGGCCTGGCAAACAGATTGACATAATTTGCTGACGGATGGGAACAAGAGTGATTATGCTTGTGACCACGAACTAAAAAAAGAACCAAATTTGACTGGAAGAGAGCTGCTCAAAATACATACCTTCTTTTCAAAAATTATATCCTTTGGTAAGCATATCATAAGTTGCTCAATGACACTTCATATATGTCAGCAGAAGAAAAACAAGATTCGCTGGGGAACTAATTGACAAGCGAAAAATATTGACACCATCAAATAAAATTATATACGCTTACACATTTCTGGATTTTGATCGTGGCACACTCGGAGACCAACCTACTGTACAATTAATCTCCCGGGATCCATTAAATCCAGCTAATGGTAGCATATAAATCAAAGTTGATCTTGCTCTCTTTTGTCTTAATGCGACACCTACCAATCAAGCGTAGCGAATCTAGTTTATTGATGATGTCAATATTTTTTTCCCAACTTCTGCTGCTGATTGCGGCGTGAAATAAGAACAAAAAGAATGTAAGATACACTATTATGGCAGGAGACATTTCGATTCACACTGAAGACAACTGAAGACTGGTTGGATGAAATGTCGAATAGGTTTGCAATTATACGTGATCTCTGGAAGCAATATATTTTCTTTTGAAGGCACTACATCCAAAATAGTATAGAGGGGAATCTAGTAAAACCTGAACAATAAATACTACAAGAGACTCGGTGATAAAAACTGAGCAGCTTGAAATCCTAAAGAACAAAGCAAATTAAGGAGAACGCGCGGGAAAAGTTGACCATAAATCATGATATTTTTCAGCTTCTTTAACCATGGTTGAAGTATTCTTTTAAGCACCCATGCCGCCAGTTGCCGACAGAGAGCTATAAACACACGAGAGAAGCAAAACGAGTCAAAAGAAAAGAAAAGGCATAGGGGTAAGACAGCATCCATCCTTTTTAACCTGTTTTCGTCTGGGAGGTTATGATTTTCTGCATTTAAGTGCGTCATTCTGCTAAGGAACGGTTTAATTTAACTATTAAAATCAATTAGTACATAGAATTTTAAATTAAAATTTTCATTTATGTTTTAAAACCCAATTCCCGTCAATAGTGGCTATTACTATTCGAAGCAAACGACATGCCATTTATTTTCCAAACAAAATTTATTAATACATACATACCTTACCAATCACGCAAAGGGAAGTTTCTTCCTATACACAGAAGTTGTCTCCATGTTATTCGGCCCATGGCTGCACTTCGTCAGCCTCGCAGTCTGCGGAGGATCCATAGATCGTCTTCTACTTGATCTATCCACGTTGCTTGTTGTGCGCCTCTTCTTCTTGTGCCCGTTAGATCGTTGTCGAGAATCATTACGATGCAACGAGTGATGTGTGTCATCTGAGTCAATGGCAAGGTGTTGTGTTTATATATAACAGTGCTTTGGAGGTTGTGATTCGAAGAGCGTGGAAAGACCTGAGCTGTACGATTTTCAGGAAGCTCGTAGCACGAATCTTTGAGACGTTGGCGAAAACGGACATCAGACTTAAGGCTTAATCTAATAGGATTGGGCTTGTTAATACGCCCGTCGATTCGGCGAACCTCTTGTATCGCTGTCAATGATTACAAGTCTACGACGACGCCTGTCATCGATTGAGTCATGAGCACAAAGCCGCGGTCGTGAGCTGTCACGTAGGATGATGTAGGACAATTGATCGGAAAACAATAACGAGAAGAATTTTGCTCTATACGCTAGTTTACGCTCTAATAGTTATAGCTAATAAATTATTATTATATACATACAATATTTGCTATTAGGTGCGCAACTAAGTGCCCGCTGTTTAGCAATAGATGGCGCCAGTAGTAAGTGCTGGTCGAATGTTGTATAAACCAAGCTCAGACATATGGTTAGCAAAACGCTTTGCCAAATCAGTGATTTTGGTTTAGTGTTATATATTTTGGTTGTTTGAAGATGTCTGATTTCGTGCTAAATAATCGTCATTTGCGGGAAGTGTTGATTTTCTTCTTTCATTCGAAGAAAACGGCGGCTGAAGCACATCGAGAGCTCAAAAAGTTTACGGTGATGCTGCTCTGAGTGAAACAACGTGTCGTGATTGGTTTCGTCGCTTCAAAAACGGTGATTTCAGTGTTGATGATCTCCGCGTGAAGGAAGGCCAAAAAACCACTCTGAATTGGAGGCATTGCTCGATGAGGATCCGTGTCAAACGCAAGAAGAGCTTGGTCCAGGATTAGGAGTTTCCCGCCAAGCCGTTTCTAAGCGATTGCATGCGTTGGGAATGATTCAAAAGCAAGAACTTGGGTTCCTTACGATTTGAAGCCAAGATATGTTGAGCGTCGTTTTTTCGTCTGTGAACAACTGCTCCAGCGGCAAAAAAGGAAGAGTTTTCTGCATCGCATTGTGACGGGTGACGAAAAATGGATTCATTACAG
This sequence comes from Aedes koreicus, assembly GCA_024533555.2. Taxonomy (NCBI): domain Eukaryota; kingdom Metazoa; phylum Arthropoda; class Insecta; order Diptera; family Culicidae; genus Aedes; species Aedes koreicus. The sequence goes on from JAHHFK020000456.1 coordinate 54,241, forward strand.
TAACCCAAAACGGAAACATTCATGGGGACTGCCCGGGCATGCTTCAACATCGTCGCCTAGGCCGAATATTCACGCTGCGAAGGTTATGCTGTGTATTTGGTGGGACCAAGTTGGTGTTATTTATTATGAGCTGTTGAAACCAAACGAAACCATTACCGGGGAACGGTATCGAACTCAATTGATGCGATTGAGCCGAGCACTGCACGAAAAACGGCCACAAGACGAGCACAGACACGAAAAAGTGATTCTTCAGCATGACAACGCTCGACCTCACGTTGCGAAACCCGTGAAAACCTACTTGGAAACGCTCAAATGGGAAGTCCTACCCCACCCGCCATATTCTCCTGATATTGCACCGTCCGATTATTACTTGTTCCGTTCGATGGCACATGATCTCATGTCACAATTCCACTCATATGATGACATCTCAAAATGGCTTGATTCTTGGATAGCATCAAAAGACGAACAGTTCTATCGAAATAGTATTCACGTTCTACCAGAAAGATGGGAAAAAGTCGTAGCTAGTGATGGGCAATACTTTGAATAATTCGTTTGTAACCTCTGTTTTCAAAATAAAGTTCCTTTTCACCAAAAAACAGCGAGAACTTAGTTGCGCAACTAATAACATATTAAAAATTAGTTGATTTGTTCACCATTTATGCTGAGATAAAAGTAAAGTGAGGTGAACATTTTAAATAATATAAGATTCTTACTGTTTATTGTTCTTAAGATAGCTTAATACTACAACTATGAACTAGATGAACTGAATTACAGCTATAATAAAACTAGGAACTACTTCTAAATCTATATACTACCTACGTGAACGGTAAGAACAAACTTCATTGCATTTAAGATCAAAACTATGCATATGAAACATTAGTTTTCAACAGCTAAAGTTGCACCGTTCAACAGCTAAAGTTGACTCGGATAATTGTTTGAAGAGTAGCGGAATTACTAAATGTAAGTCTCGAAGATTTTAATTGTTTAATTAGGTTGCAATTTTAGGAATTTATAACATTTTTGTTACATACTGTAATATAAGGTTTATTGGTATTCGGTTAATTCTGGTGATATTCGCAACTATTCTTTCTACAGGGCTTGTTATAAATATGTCAAAAACAAAATATGTGAGGGGAAGAGGCTCACGAGAAAACAATGTTAGCCTCTGATCACAAGTTTAGATTGACGGTCATAAAATCAAGCCGGTAGAAGAATTCGTATATTTGAGCTCATTGGTGACGACCGGTAATGACATCAGCAGAAGGACACAAGAGCATTATGGCTGACATTTGAGCTTCGTAAGAATGTTGCATGACAGCCTAGTTAAAACAATTCTCCATAACGATCTCACGGGCGCAACGGGCAAGGTTCATCGATCAAGTAGTAGGAGACCTGCGGAACCTTTGCAGACTGCGAGGGTGGCGAAGGACAGCGATGAATCGAATTGAATAGAGACAACTTTTGTTTACAGTCGAGACCACCCCGGCATTAGCCTGATTGTCCCGCTCCCCAACCCCCCAATAAATATATAGAAGTAAAAACCTAATTTATCGATATGCAAAAATACCAATGTGCGCTGTAAAATATCATTTAAATTTAAAAATAAGAAATGATTTATGAATTATTCTACCCTATATCTTGTAAACGGGTCGTTCCATCGTCTTCGTCTTTGTCAATCATCGTTTCTTTCAAATCGGAACTTTTCGCATTTGGCCGATCAGTTAGCTGGGGTGGAAATGCTTTTCAGTTGGGCTGGGAATGCAAGTGATAATTGAACCTTTAAACACGTAACGCTCGTATGGAGTATCAGATCCACTATTGTAACGTAGGCCGAATTATTTCAAACCAGGGAAACTTGATTGAATGGTAGTGAAAGGAATAAAGACTGCCCAAGGAAAATGGACAATACCCCGCATCAGGGGTAGTTTGGTAAAAGATTATGTGCCCGATTGTATACTACCTTCATATGCCCTCCGCTCGTTTTTAACTTGTATCTTTCAATTTTCATAACCTGCCGTTACTCTATACGGAACTATCAATGCTTTCTCTTCAATTCTCTTAGTTATAGCAATAAACTGCTGTCTACTCCTAGAGCCTCTCATGTTGATGGAAATTATCTGCTTCAGACAAATTTCATCATGTTTTAGTATGTTCGTCTTAACCAAAGCTCCCCTCTAACTAATATCATTCAATATACTATCCCTGTGAAAGCAACTGTCACGAGCCGTTAATTAACTGTGAACCGTTTGAGTTTCGATCACAGCGCCAATTGTCGAATCCACTCGCAACGTGGGGCAATGACTTAATTACGAACTGTCTGCGAAAGCAGCATTCCTTTCATATTCGTTCGGTGCCGCTCCCAAATTTCAACTGGAATGAGTTATTGCCTGCCGTACGGGGTTACAATCGTTTTCCGACTCTGGTTGTACCAGTCAGACTGGTGTGGTACGGCAAATTTATATTTATTTTTTCGTTTTTATGAATTATTGCTCACTTCCTGCAGTTAGCAGTGTCGAATTAAATTAGAAGCTAATGAATCTGATACCTGCTGTCGCCCTCAGTTTGTATTCTACCAGCGAAATTTCGACGAACCAAACAAGGGTTCCAACAAACTGAATGAAAGAATCGCTGCTACCGAAGAATGGTTCCTCTTTGTGAACAAAAATGAGTTCGGAACGAGTAAAAAGAAAAATGGAAACACTTTCCGCCATAATAATTCATTTCTGGTACTTTTGTTCAGATTTTAGATTGTGTTGGTTGTCAGGCCCCGAGATTTATTACGTCTAAAAAAAAATGCATCCAGTGAAAGCCATCTGAGACTGGTACCCCTAACAAGCAAAAACTATGCCAATGAAAAATGATTGTTACTGTACAATTAACCAAAATAGTTATGCATCTCAACATCAATGAAAATTGATTTCAGATTGTGCCAGAGTCCTAAAAGCCTTCCACGCCTCATTCCTTCTCGACCTGACACAGAGTGAGTAATCACTCGACGCACGACGCAACCGAATGGCCACCGATCGAAACATTCCAACCAGAAAGTGCCATAAATCAGACCCAAAGCGACTGAAAACCATCGTCCCATTTTCAGCTCTACAAGACGTAATTGATTACCACGTCGTTCTTCGATGACACACCAACAGCTCAGCTTACAGTCGAGAGAGTCAAAAGGAAAATGCCGTTGATGCACCGCTGCCATTACCATTATGAACTCATTAACTAACATGTCATTTCACTTCGTTAATGTACCTTATCTTTCCCAGTTTCTCAGCAGTGTCGTCCCTCTGGGGCCTTGAGTTGTAGCGGTCGGCAATTTCACAGCAGACCCATAAATTTATGAATTGAACATCCGGTTTCACTCACTCGTTTAGTCACTTGGCGGCTGTTTTACGGCTTACTATCTTCTCCCTCAGAGCGCGTTATGATGTCAACAGAGTTGGAGCGAAGACGCGAAACGCTCAGGCAGCGGTAGGGACGGATAGGCTTAAGCTGGACGTGTCACCATGACAGCCAATTCAAAATGAAATGCACCCAAAGATGGTGTCTCGAGAGGATTGCTACTATGCAATACCGAATGATGTTTTCTGGATGGAAACACTTGAATAACCTTCCGAAAAGGGTCGCTGCCGCCTTCAACGCAAATACTTTCTCACACCCGACAAAAGAAGACCGGAACACATTTTCGGTTGGTGTGTTTGTTTAATGTTTAAATTAAAATTAGGTCTAAAATAATAAATATTATGATCACAACCACCGACACAGAGACCGACCGTCCGACATTTCATGCTTCGGAATAAATATATAATTTATCACCCTCTCCATAGCAAAGCGTCCATATAACGAAGAAGATTAGTGCTCGACTGGCTCACGGGCGACAGAGGAAAACAGAAAGACGGAAAATCTAAAGAACAGAAATGTATAATAAATAAAGTAATCAAGCAGTAAAATAATATATCTCTAAGTGATACAAGGCGGCATGTCGACTTGCTTAAATGGGATAATCGTCACCGTCAAAGGAAGGCAGTTGTTTTAGAAACTTGGCTTCCATAAATGCTGGAACGGTCGATGCTAAAGGCATAGAACAGTAAAACAAGGTTATAATAAACTATCACATGGGAGCAAAAATAAACTCTAACTGAAAAAAAAAACCGGTGGCGGCAATGTATTGCCATGGTTGAACAGAGTACACTCACCATCGAATCTTGCTGTAGATATCATGCTAGTTGAAAATGGATGCCTAATTTTATTGCTGGGTTAGTTTTTATTTACAGCCTTACTGCGCCAACTAATTAGTTAGGACCTGATAATTGACAAAGTATTTTCTCATTACCAAACTGGTAGGTGGAAAAATTTAAGTTTCAATTTTTCTTAGGACATAGTACATACTCCTGGCATCTTGTACACTCTATGTTCGTTTTATTTTGAAGCTTTCATACCGACATAACGATCAGCGGCCTCACTATTGTAGGTCAACACCTAACAATAGAAGAAGTAATTCCAGTTTGTGAACAATATGTAAGCAAAAAATGGTATTTTACATGAAAACTTAAAAAAAAGAGCATACGATAGGAAAATGGGAATTAGTGAGGTGAAAATGACCTATGATTTGAATCTGATCTTTCAGTTCAGTCTGCTGGGCTCAAAATAAGATTATTCTGTAGGTGCTGCTCAGGTTTCTGTAGCCGCACTGAGAAAAAATCTGAATTTTCATTGTGACGTAAATATTAATGGTTGTGAAATTGTATTTCATTCGGCTGAAAGAAGCAATTGCATGAAATATTGCTAAGGGAGACCACTGCCTCAGAACTTTACAGATTTGAATGAACTTTTATGTTTAATGTGACTCTATTTATGTGTATGATATTGAACAGAAATTTACTATACTTTTTCGAGCATTGCGGTTATTCGTCAAAACTCAACCGTTTAATGGAAGCTTCACAGTACACTGAAAATTAAATTCAGTTGTGTGCTTACAAGATCGAATTAAGCACTCATGAATCTATTCGTTGCTTTCTGCAACAAAACGGCTTTGTACAATATATGAATTTTCTTCCGTATCCAATGCTACACTGTCAACAGTATAATGCGTTTGTTGTCACAGAAAGAACACAGAAATGTAATAAAAAACAGCGCAACCACGAGGAGTTGCTCATCGTTTTTAATTTTGCTGACATGAGGTTTCATCCTGTACTTTGGGGAAAGCTGTTATTGAATCCGTGGTTGATCTTACTAGGCCACGGTGACTCGTGAGAAGGGAATCGATTAATGAGTATGAAGTCACAACCTTCGAAAGGTTGTGACATCAAATCCCACATCAAATTGCATCACCGAAAAAACGCTGTAGAAAATTACCTAGTTGACCGATCCTGTTGAAACTTGCAGACAATAAAACATAACCCATTGAGCTTCTGGCAAATTTATTTCATTCAACTTCAAAACCATAACCGTACGCTCGCACCTTACCCTAAATTCCACTCATTTGGTTCTGCACAACATCTGGCTACAGCTTCTTCTGTACGGAAACCCGCTTTTTCTTCATGTCTTCCTCAGATTTGACCTCCTTGGGATGCTTCCGAAGTGCCTGCTTCATAATAGCCTAGTATTTTTCGATGGGCCCTAGTTCCGGTGCGTTGGGGAGGGAGTGGGGGGGGGGGGGTTCATGTCAGAGTTTCGTAGTAACGTTTAATCACACCACTCACCGTTGATTGCACGATTCCGAGTTGTTTTTCGGTGTCCCGATGAGAGAGTTGAAGATTTTCCAGGTGCCTGCGCAAAATCAATTCTCGTTCATGACGTTGCTTTTCGGGTGACGCCATTTTCGAAAAACTGACAGCTATAATAATACAATAAAAAAAAAACTCTAAACTAATTCTACCCAAATTTTCAAGAGGAAGTACTCAATGGGTAATTTTCTAGAGCGTTTTTTCCGTGATGCAATGCACAGTGATGATGATGATGATGATATAAAACTACCATCTATTGTAGCAAGGTAACTAAGGAAGCAAGGTACGAATAATCTGAAAAACGATTTGATCAGGATTCTTATATTGTTTGTGATCATCAAGCTCCTGTATGAAGGGCCAAAAACGTTTGGGCGGGCCCGTAAGCAGAGACACTTACGCGAAACCCGCGAATATAGGGAAAAAAATCTCCTTCCAAAAGCAAGTTCACACGCACAGCACTAGAATCGAGCTCTCGATTGACAGAATAAACCCAATAGATGGGGTCGAAGAGCCCGCCTTCGTTCCGCGAAATGTTAACAATAGGGAGGAGGCAGTCCCATGCTCCCTATCCAAATCGTTTCACTTGGGTGCCCTGATGGTCCCTCCCTTTCCCCGTTATATGTTATTTAATATTTAGTATATTTTGTACACACAATATTAGGATATCATTATAGACAAACATGCCAATTTATTCAAATTTCAAACTTGAAGAATACTGCCAATGGATTGTTACTGAAAAATAAATAAAAATTAGATATGAATTAATATCTTTCTTGTCCTGGAAAAGCTGAAAACAGAATAGATCATTCCAAATATCAAAGATAAAATTTCAATAAAAGATATTGTTTTAAAAGACATGTAGTAATTTTTTTTATACTGTTCTAGTAACATTTCAAAGATAGCAATTGGAGTGAACGAAGAGTCCGGTTTGATGATTCCTGAAATAAATGGCTTATCTTACCATAATGCCACTAAACACGATGATCCGTGATGCAATGCACAGTGGGAAAAAGTGCCCGAAACGCGAAAGAATTCTATATCTCGGCTCGGAGTGGAACGATCTCTGTAAATAATACCTTAACTTGAAGGAAACTTTCAAAGGAATCGAATGAACGTGGTCTCATTGGCCGCACGGAACTGCTTGGGGAGCAAATGAGCTCATTTTACCCTGGTTCCCCTGATATTTCCTTGTTGTTCAGAAATTTCTTTGCTCGGTGTGACTCAAGAACAACAAAATGATGCTAGTCTTATATAAAATTTCCAGGAAAATCGATAGAAGTAGGTTTCGTTCACCACACGGCTCTGTGAATGAAGATATTGCTGATTTTACCCTGATTCCCCTAATATTGTTGTTTTTCAGAAATTTTTTTGCTCGATGTGATTAAAGAACAACAAAATATGGCTAGTCACATTTAAAATTTCCTGGAAAATCGACAAGAGTTAGTTTTGTTCACCGCACGGTTCTGTGAATGAAGATATGGCTGATTTTACCCTGATTTCCCTAGTATTTTTGTGTGATGCAGAAATTTATTTGTTCGGTGTATTTTTACAGCAACAAATTTAGGCTAGTCCTATTTAAAATTTTCTGGCCAATCGATTGGAGTTGCTTTCATTCACCGCACGGCTATGTGAATGAAGATATGGCTGATTTTACCCTGATTTTCCTATCATTTTCGTTTTTTTAAGAAATTTTTGGTTCGGTGTTTTTCTAAAGCAACAAAATAAGGTTAGTCCCATGTAAATTTCCTGGAGACTTGAATGGAGTTAGTTTCACCACTCTGTGAATGAAGATATGACACATTTGACCCTGATTGCCCTAAAAAAAATTGTAATTCAGAAATTTCTTTGGTCGGTGTAACTCAAGATCAACAAAGTAAGACTAGTCCTATGTAAAATTTTCTGGAAAATGGATTGGAGTTGATTTCGTTCACCGCACAGCTCTGTGAACGAAGGTATGGCTAATTTTACCCTGATTCCCCAATATTGTTATGTTATTCAGAAATTGCTTTGCTCTGTAAAACTCAAGATCAACAAAACTATGTAAAATGTAAAATTTTCTGGACAAACGATTGGTGCTGGTTTCGTTCACCGATCATGGAACGAAGATATGGCACATTTTACCCTGGTTCCCCCAATATTTTCGAAATAAAGAAAAAAATCATTATTAGTAAACATGGCACCGCTCAAACGTCATCTAATGAATTCGCGAAAATGCTGTCTCCTGCCTGCTGGCGGCACGAATGAATGCAATGAACTTCTTTGCATTCATCCTGATTCTCCCCGTCTCTTTTACTCACATTATGACAGTTACCGGTAGTACCTTTCCTTTTTATCTCTTTAACTCTTACCGCAAAAAGTAAGGTTAGTTTTCCTTGGAGTTGGCAATGGATGAAAGCACCGAATGAACTGAACGAAAATTTTGAAGTTTAGGAGGTACCATGTCATTATATGAAAACACGTTCTATCTTCAGCCGTACGGTCAATAAAACTAGCTCTAATCGATTCTCCAGGAAATTTCACAATAGCCATATTTTGTTGTTCTTTAATCACATCGAGCAAAACAATTTCTGAAAAACACAACAATATTAGGGGAATCAGGGTAAAATCAGCCCTATCTTCATTCACAGAGCCGTGCGGTTACTGAAACCAACTCCAATCAAATTTTTAGGCAATTTTACACTAGCTTTATTTTGTTGTTCTTGAGTCACACCGAACAAAGCAATCTGAGAATAACCCAAAAATATTATGGGAATCGGGGTAAAATTGACCATATCTTCGTTCACAGAGCTGTGCGGTGAACGAAACCAATTTCAATCGATTCTCCAGCAAATTTTACAAAGAACTAGCCTTAATTTGTTGATCTTGAGTAAGTCCGACCAAACCATTTATAAAAAACACAAAACTATTAGGGGAATCAGGGTAAAATCAGCCATATCTACGTTCACAGAGCCGTGCGGTAAATGAAAATAATTTCAATCGATTTTTATGGAAATTTTACATACGACTAGCATCATTTTGTTGATCTTGAGTCACACCAAGCAAAGAAATTTCTGAACAACAAGGAAATATTAGGGGAACCAGGGTAAAATGAGCTCATTTGCTCCCCAAGCAGTTCCGTGTGACCAATGAGACTAAGTCCATTCGATTTCTTGGAAATTTTCCTTCAAGTTAAGGTATTATTTACAGAAATCGTTCCACTCCGAGCTGAGATATAGAGTTCTTTCGCGTTTCGGGCACTTTTTTTCCTACTGGGCAATGTATGAGTACGATAGAAAAAGCAGCGATTAGCTGGTCTTTATGTAATTCATTGTGCTTTGTACAAAAAGGTGTAATGATGACAAACAACATTAATGTATGAACAAAATCCTTATTTTCAAAACGAGTGAAAGCTTATTTACGAAATATAATTTTCTGTGTATTTGACTTGGTTGTGTAAATTTCTGTTTAATAACATGCTCATAAATAGAGCGTCACAAAACATTAAAATTAACACTTTGTATCATGTATAGATCTGAAGCACTCTATACTGATTATGTTTTACACGGTTTAAAAAACATGTAATTTTCAGCGTTACTGAATACTTGGATGCTTGTACGATTTGACATAAATTCGTGGGAAATTTCATGTAATTTCAAGCCAGATGTCACCTAAAGCAGGTCTGTTGTATGAAAAATTGCAAACAGATTCATTATTTACAATAGCTTTGGCTTGCAATTGAAAAGGGAAGTTGACGCGTCTGTTTAAATTCATAATTATTTTCACTGTATGCGAAATCTCGTCTGTGTTCGAACTATTTCGTGTAAGTTGATGCTTCATGTACAATTAAAGCTATGTCCATTTAGAATCCGCAATAAAAAAATCATCTGTATCTCGGTAACGGATTGACATACAAATAAGTTCAATACATCAAAACAAAGGTAATTCGAGTAATCGAGTATTAGTACACGACACTGAAGAAGTCTGCACATTGTAGACGAAATACGCGTATCTGTCAAGATAAGCAATAAAGGTAGTTGGAATCAAATGGAAATTACTAATCATTCTTCTTATTTTCTAGTTAAAGGTAATTCACTGTACTTTCAGGAACAAAAAATCAATATAAATCGTTTCTCTTCGTTTCTAATGAAAATTCGTACTTTCTACATTATTCCTCCCATCAAACGCGGCACACCTCCGGAGTCAACTTCCTTGGCCCATTCGTTCCACATTTTGGTCATCTGAGTCCCGTCCCAAGCCGATTTTCTACTTTTCTTAAGCTTGCGCTTCATTATTGCCCAAAATCTCTCGATGGGCCGGAGCTGGGGGCAGTTGGGTGGATTTATGTTTTTATCAATGAAATCTACGTTATTATCGCGGTACCACTGGATGACTTCCCGGCTGTAGTGGCAACTTGCCATATCTGGCCAAAACTTCACGGGACATTTATGGGCTTTAATGAAAGGTAGTACGCGGTTTTTGAGGCATTCTTCCTAGTACAGCTTCGAGTCCATCGTCTTATTCGTCACGAACACTTTGGTCGTTGCTCCGTAGCTGCATATCCCTTGCCAAATCATCAGTTTTTTGGCAAATTTGTCCATAAAAGCAAACTTAAACTTCGCAGGAACATCTCCTCGTGCCGTCGCCATGTAGAATTTCTGGCCAGGAAGCTGTCCGAAATCCATTTTTACGTAGGTTTCATCGTCGATGAGCAGGCATCCTTGGTACTTCGTCAAAACCTGCTGGTACAATTTCCGAGCTCGAGTTTTGGTGACGAAACTTTGCTTCAACGTTCTGTTTGCTTGCTTGTTGGCTCGATAAGAACGATATCATGCTCGCAAACGAATTCTTCGAACGGTACTGCGAGCAGCAGCGTATTTTTGTGCGATTTCATTATCTGATAGTCCAGGGTTTGCTCTGACGGTTCTCAACACCTTCTGGTTCAGCTTGCGGTCATATGTTTCACTACGACGCTTACCTTGAGGCACCTTCTTTCGCTCCCTGAAACGTTTGAGCACATCATACATGGTTGATTTGGCGATTTTCAACGTTTTTGCGATTTTTATTGTGGACCACGTTGGATTATCAACGTGGGTGTGCAGAATTTTTTCTCTCATCTCGGCTTCCATCTGGAATAACTTTATACCACATTTGTACCACAGAAAGTGGGCACCTAGTTAAGCAAACCGCTGTAAAAGAATCCTTGCAGCGGTCACTTTCCGTGCCACTGTAACACAATAAGTGATTCCGGATTCTAACTGGACAGAACTTTATTATCAGGTAAAGACCAATTCTGCATGCTCTGATATTTACATCACAATGAAAATTCAGATTTTTTTTCTGTGAACACAGAAGAATACTACCACACTATCAGATTCAAGGTCATTATAAAATCTCAACAAAGCTTATTTGTTTTTTCTTTGGATTTTAGTTCATCGTGTTATTGTTCCGAAAAAATGTGGGTTTAAATTCACGTTTAACGACACTTAAAAATAAATGTGTTATGAAACCATACTTCAAATTCCCACCCATCTACCCATCCTTTAAATTGTTATTCCTATTAACCTCGAGACGGCCGTGAATAATCGGTTCTGTTCTTCTAACTTTAATTTTACGATAACTGATGTATAAAAGTATGAAAATTTGGCTCCGTTAAGTTGATTCAATTGAGCCTGTACAAATAAATGACTTAAAAAAAATCATGTTGATTTGCATGACATAAGGAATGCTTCAAAAATTTGATAGTTTTCAAAGGTTCAGGGACTCATTAGATTCCTCTGATATACATATATGTAGAACTTTGCATTGGAACTTACAACTTCATTGTTTTGGCTTTTTAATAAGTCGCTTGAATCTGGAAATCTCCCCAAATCATAGAAAAGATCATACATATTACCGATTTTAAAAAGTGGTAAAGATCAGACAATCGTAATTACCATGGAATTTCCATTATGAGAAATATTTCTCATTCCTAAACTGTTTGAAGTAATAACAAATGGAAAACTTTTCCTTCAAATTAAAAACAGAATAACTGATATTCAACATGGATTCTTCAAAGGACGATCAACTAATTCAAACTTAATCGAATTTGACAACTACTGATTGATTGCATTGGACAATGAAAACCATTAAGAAGCTCTATACACAGTCTCCAGCAAGGTATTTGATCACATTGAAATACTTATGCTATTGTTCGAACTTAAAAAAAATGGAAATTCATCAAGATCTTCTCAAATGGCTCGAATCTTATCTATAATACCGCCAACCAATAATTAGGTTCAAAGGGAAGAAATCAAATTCATTTATTCTATTCTATTATATAGTACAAATATCACCTCAGGATTCCTCAAACCTCCAATTTAGGCCCTTTCCGTCTTTTGTTTCTGCGGCTATCATGGTGGAACTGGCTATTCTCGTCGCCAAGAGGACCACGCTGCTCACTTCACTGGGTCGGGCAGAGGCATTCATCGAGAACTACGACGCTGAACGAGACCAAAGTACCGCTTCGATTGAGTCATGTCGACAACATCTGGGCCAGCATAGATACAAGAAGAGCTAGAAGACTTAGCTACGACAGAGGAAGGTAGGGCAGCACATGCAGATGTTCGTGCCGATTATGAAACTCGGCTTTTTGCAATAACTATCTAAAATGTCTCCCACTTCTCGAAAATGAAAACTATCGAAAATGTCTCCCACTTCTCTTAAGACACGCAATCCTTGTTCTGCTCAAACCAACTCCGCTCTCTCTGGGATCAAGCTGCCGACTATCTCGCTTCTGGAATTCGACGGCGATTACCAGCAATGGCTCACTTTCTACGATACCTTCGGCGCTTTGATCCATTCGAATGATGATGTACCGAATATTCAAAAGTTTCACTACTTGAGGGCGGCTGTCAAGGGGGAAGCTGCACAGTCCATCGAAGCTATAGCAATCAGCTCGGCAAACTACAACTTGGCGTGGGATGCACTCAAAGGTCGGTATTCCAATGAGTATCTTATGAAGAAGCGTCATCTTCAAGCACTGTTCAACGTTCAGCGAACGAAGAAGGAGTCTGCGTCTATGCTGCATGGTCTGGTTGACCAGTTTGAACGACACGTGACAATCTTAAGGCAGCTTGGAGAACCTACTGATTCGTGGAGCACCATTCTCGAACATCTACTCCGTACAAGGCTGCACGACGATACGCTGAAGGTATGGGAGGACCATGCGTACACGGTGGAGGATCCTTACTACACCTGCCTGATTGAGTTTTCACATCGGAGAATTCGAGTCTTGGAGTCCATTTCCGTCAACCATCATGCATCATCGGGTTCCGCTCCGCCAACTGCGTCGTCGTCGAGAAAGCAACAGTCGATAATCCGTCTTTCTTCGTGTTCCTCCACAGCAAGCACAAGACGTTGTCCGCTCTATTCAAAGGCTTCAAATTCCATCGTCTTCCAGTTTCTGAACACCAGCAGATAGTCAACGCCAAGCGTCTCTGCCTTAACTGTTTGAAAGTCGACCACGCCGTTCATTACTGCCCAATGGATATTAATTGTAGAAATTGTAATCGTCGTCATCACAGTCTGCTTCATACAAATACGTCAGATACCTGTCGCAGGTCTGTGAAACATGAGTCAACAGCATCCAACCCAGTGTCAGCAACTCCAGTAATCTACTCAAGATCAAATTCTCCAGCAGAAACGCCCCAACAGTCTTTGGTGACCGCAACAAATGTCATTCCGACCATAACAAGCGCTCCGGTTAAGCATTCTAGGGTCAATGTATTCTTGTTAACCGTCATCGTAAACATCGTCGATGCTTTCGGTCAGGAACATCCAGCACGCGCCCTTCTGGACAGCGCTTCGCAGCCAAACCTGATAACTGAACGACTGGCAAGCATTATCCGTCTCCGGCGAAGTAACGTCAACATTACGGTCCAAGGGGTCGGAAAATTGTCCAAACCTGTTCGTCAGTCAGTGCACGCGGAGATTCGATCTAAAAACCATATGTTTTCCTGTAACGTGGACTGTTTGGTGATGGACAAAATTGTGGATGGAACATTCTGAAGGAATTAGTTCTGGCCGATCCTTCCTTCAACGAGTCACAACCAGTCGACCTGGTGCTTGGTGCGAAGCATTTTTATTCGTTCTTCCCCAGTGCTGCTCGTCTACAATTGGCCGCCAACCTACCAGTGCTCGTTGATAGCGTTTTTGGTTGGATTGTCGCTGGTTCATCGTCGCAAATTGGCTCATGTTCAGTGTCTTCCGCGGTTTCATCCAATCCTGTCACTGTCTCTATGGTGTCCCTTGAGGAAAGCATTGAGCGCTTCTTGAATTCCGAGAAATTGGCCTTTAACGATGGATATTCTATGGAAGAAAGACGTTGTGAAGAAGTTTACCAATCTACTGTCTCGCGCAATGCAGAAGGTCGATACATCGTACGAATGCCCCGTCAATCAGACTACGCCATGAAACTTGGTGCTTCGAAAGCTAGCGCTATTCGTCGTTTCGAGCTTCTAGAGAAGCGACTTGATCGAAACCCATAGCTTAAGGAAGATTGCCACGCCTTCATTTAGGAATACCTTGACCTTGGCCACATGCGCATGGTCGATGCGCATGAAGAAGAACCTGCTATTGCTTACTACCTTCCACATCATCCTGTCTTCAAAGATTCCAGTACAACCACCAAGGTTAAAGTCGTATTCGACGCTTCAGCCAAAACAACAACAGGATTCTCGCTTAACAATGCACTTTTGGTTGGCCCGGTGGTACAAGAGGACCTGCTCGATAATATGATCCGCTTTCGAACCTTTAAAGTGGCCTTGGTGGCTGATATCGCAAAAATGTATCGGCAAGTTTTACTGCATCCGGAAGACAGGTCACTAGCTCGAATATTTTTTCGCTTCTCTCCGGAATCACCGATTGAAACTTTTGAGCTACTCATTGTCACATACGGATTGGAACCATCCTCTTTTCACGCTGCAACTGCTAGCGGACGATGAAGACCACGCTAACACTCTTGGTGACCCAGCATTGCGGAAGAACTTCTATGTCGATGACTTCATCGGAGGAGCAAAATCGGTGGAAGAAGCAATTCACTTACAAATGGAGCTGACTGAACTGCTAGCCAAAGGAGTCTTCAAATTGCGGAAGTGGACGTCAAATGAGTGGGAGGTTCTGCAAGGGCTGAATAACGACCAAATAGGCATGCTATCGTCGTTGGATTTTAGTCCCAATGAAATGTTGAAAGCGCTGGGCATATGCTGGGAACCGAAAACCGACACATTGCGCTTCGACCCCAGTATCAATCCAAGCACCGATTATCTAACGAAACGGTCGATTTTGTCCGCAATATCTCGTCTATTTGACCCTCTCGGTCTTATCGCACCGGTTATCGTGAAGTCGAAAATTTTGATGCAGGAAATCTGGCTTCTTTCTTGATGATGGGACGACCCCGTTCCTGAAAATATACGTCAAAAGTGGGAATGCATCAGCTGCAAACTACCAAGCATTTCCTCCTATCGAATCGACCGTTATGCACTTTTGGCAGATGTTACTACACAGCCACACATTTTCTCAGATGTTTCGGAAGCTGCATCTACGCCCGCTGTGAAGACGCTCATGGGCGAATTCGCATTTGTCTGCTGGCATCTAAATCACGCGTAGCACCTCTAAAACGAGTCAGTCTTCCACGGCTCGAACTCTGCGCTGCCGTTTTGGGTGCGCATCTTTACGAACGTATCAATAAGGCAATAAACATCAATGTTTCCGCATCCTTCTTTTGGTCCGATTCGATTATGACGCTGCAGTGGATACGTTCTCCTCCAAACACCTGGAAAACATACATCGCAAACCGGGTCTCCGAGATTCAATTTCACCCATGGATGTAATTGGAATCATGTCTCTGGCTGCGAAAATCCTTCTGATTTGGTATCACGCGGTACGAGTGTAAAGGAATTTATGGAGAGCAAGCTTTCTCGCAACGGACCCGATTGTTTATCTCATCGAGCGCAAGACTGGCCGGTATCAGCACCATGAACTGTACCCGAAGAGGAACTACATCATCAATCAATCCGTGGTTCATTCGCTGGTCCTCCTATACTCGCCTTCTTTATGTAGTTGCATATTGCTAACGTTTTATTACAAACTGTCGCACCAAAAGCCGTACTCAGCCAAATCTACTCCAATCAGTTTCTGCCAGTCTGTGTACCAGACATATAGAGAAGGCCAAAGCAACAATGACTCGCCTGGCCCAAGACGATTCCTTCGCAAAAGATGTACAAACTCTGCAGAATGGTAAAGTAGTCGGAAAGCGCTCTCCTCTTCGTAAATTGAGCCTTATTATAAATCCAGAAGGAGTATTGAGAGTGGGAGTTCGCCTCAGTTTATCTCTGCTGCCCTATCAAAGCAAACATCCTGCTCTGCTTCCAAAATCGCATCCCTTTACGCGGCTCGTAGCTGAATACTACCACCGTAAACTACTGCATGGCGGCGGGCGAGCACTGCTGTCAGCGATACGTGAAGTGTCGTGCAAACATGCTTCCAATTTTATCGAATGAGCCCGATACCTGTTCAGCAACAAATTGATCAATTGCCGGCAGCCAGGGTAATTCCCAGTCGTCCATTCAGCATAGTGGGAGTTGACTACGCTGGTCCCTTCTACCTAAAAGCGATCCACAAATCCAGCAATCCATCGGCCCCCACAAAAGCATATTTGTGTCTCTTCGTGTGTTTTGCTACAAAGGCAGTTCATTTGGAACTAGTCAGTGAACTGTTTACCTCTGCTTTCTTGGCTTCACTTCGCCGTTTCATTTCCCGTCGTGGCCGACCGTCGCACATCCATTCGGACAATGGGAAAAACTTCGAGGGTGCCAAAAACGATATTGCTGAATTGTTCACTATGCTTACAAGTAATAAAAGCCAGTCGCAAATAATTGCTTTTTGTGCTGCAGAGAACATAACATGGCATCTCACTCCACCAAAAGCTCCCCACTTTGGCGGATTATGGGAATCTGCCATAAAGGTAGCCAAAAGGCACAGATTGGAGCTTCGCGCCTATCCTACGAGGACATGAGTACCATCCTGGCGCAAATTGAGGCCATTATGAATTCGCGGCCGCTGCTTCCGTCAAACGAGGATCCCAATGACTTAGCTGTACTGACTCCAGGACACTTTCTCATCGGTACCTCTCTACTAGCCTTGCCTGACCCAGATCTACGAACGATTCCGGCCAGCCAACTAGACCACTACTGGAAACTTCAAGCCCATATCGAGCAATTTTGAAAGCATTGGCAGAAGGAGTATCTCCAAGAACTACAGCAAGACACGAAGGGTTTCCTGAAGAATCTACTGTTCGGCTGTGCTCCATGTGTATATTATTTCTCACTAGCTAACCACTAGGAGATCAGCTGTTTTTATAGAAAGAAAAAGATATTGCCTAGGTCAATTCTGTTTCGATCCGCATAAAGGCCAGTAGTACAACGAAGAGGCAATAAAGTAAATGTAGTTTCTGTACAAATTATGTTCTCAGTTGTGTAATGATAGTCTGTAAAGTTTGTTTGGTGTTTCATAAAATGAAATAAATTACACTTGCCTTATTCTGAAAATAAACCTGTGCCGCGTGATCATCATAAGTGTCCTGTAAAGAAAAAAAGAAATACCATCCGTTACCGTCGATACTAAAGATATCCTGTGAAGAAAGTGTCCTACCTTGTGAATCATCGCCCCTCTGATGTGTTTCTGTGGGTGGAAGTTAAATTGAACTACTAAATAATACACAACGTAGGGACTCATTAATCGTTTTTGTGGTGAGACCGGCCAGTTACCTTTTTCAGATACGCACGAAGAGCGAATGAAATTAGCAAAAAAAAAAACAATTTTTATTGTCTGTTCTGCGTAAATTAGGTTGAATAAGTTTTCCTCTTCTATCTCACAACGCCTGTTGCATGCTTATTAGCATCCAAACATTAAAAGAAAGCCAAGATTTTGCAAAAGTTTCATTGGTAAACGATATCTTTTCGCATCATAGTAATTCAGTAGAACTTTTATCAAAACATTATTTTTACATACCTACCCGACAACTTCGAAACTGAAATATATTTATCCCAAGCCACCATCGTACCAATCATGTCAAATTCGGACCTCTAAAACAGAATATTCCATATGCATTGCAAAAATATTGACTTAATAATGACAACATCTAAACTGAAGCAACACTCAATACTGCTCGCTGTTAAGAAACTCGCTTAAACAATATATTGTTTACGGGATGCAAATTATTCTAGTGTTCGGCATAATATTTGTTCAGGAATAAGACAAAAAATGAAATTTTTATTATGACAAAACCCGTCTACTATTGATTGACAACAAATAAATAAAATAAATAAAAATAAAAAATCCTAGTCTAGATTTTTCTGAAGCACAAAAACTCAAAATCAAGTTTCATGACGAAAAAACAAACTTAATTGAATGGGACGATTAGATCTAGTTTAATTATTCTTGTCTAGTCTAGTCGAGCTTAGATTAGATCCTTAATACCTATTATATTATAAATTCAGTTTCTTAGGCGGGGTTTGTATTAATGATGAAATAGTGCAATTTTTGAGGAAATACTGTTTTCTGCAAATGTACTTTTGAACAAACATTTACTACCACAGACGGAGCAACATCTACTGCCTCGCAAGCATGGGAAAAATCATTCACTCAATCCTCCGTTGCTAACAGAATAGTGAACGTGTGTGATGTTTCCTGTCAAACAGTTCTACACGAATCCTCGAAAACGAAAACTGTAGAGAGAATAAACGAGGAAACATACTCATGCGAAACAAATTTTCATCTCTACGTTATATCTGAATGAATGCGTTGCCACTGAACGCAAGCGATTTGAATACACTGAACGAGATGAGTTTGACTCAGTGAATACCATCAGCTGAAATGATCAGAGCAGAGATACGGCTTAAAATGACGCTTTATGTTTTTATGTTGCATTAGATTACTGAATATCATGTTAAATCATTATTCGAAATGTTAAATTATGTTTAAGGTATGATTTAAAGAAGTAAGTGTGATTCAATCAATCACGCTCAGCTGAATCAAACTGAATGCATTCATTAACGATTCAGCAGTTTAAAAAAATATTGGAGATGGGTTATATCAGGGATATAACCGTGATGTTCACGTAGGACCGCGTTGGTGTATACACAGATAAAAAGAAACATTGTTTTTTCTGGTTTTTTAAATGCAAAAAAAGAGAATATTAGTTTTGAAAGAAAATAATGGGTTTTTTCTGTTTATTTTGAACGGGGTATTGCTGGATTTTGCCGTTTTTATAAAAATATTTATTATTTTGTTGGGTGGGGGGAGAAAGAACAAAAAAAATTTTTTTTTTTGCCCCCCTTGGGGTGGGAATTAAACGAGGGGAAATTTTACGCGCCTGTTAAAATTCATTATTTTTTTCTGTGTAGTAATAATGGTATCATCTAATTTATACATAACATAACACATATACCTGGTGGGCTGCAAAATGGTGAGTAGACACCTGGGATGGAGCGTGCGTCTACGCAACATAGCTAAGGTCCTCACAAGTTCCTACCTCATGCTTCCACGGGTCAAGAGATGACAAAGACCGCCAGCTAAGGGTTGCGTACTTAGCTGGTAGTGCAGCCTGGGCACTGTTGTCCTTCTGACTTCAGCTAGATTGAGGAGGTGCGTTCCGAGCGTCTGTCCACCAAGGAGGTGCGGCGCAAACAGCGTCTGTCCTGGCATCCAGCGGTTGAGTAAGAAACGCGTCAACTATACATTAGGTGGCAGCCGTACTAAGGCGATGTAGGCAGCGTGACCCCGGTAAAGTAGCATGCTGAAATCTTATCCTACCACGAAAAATGGAAGTATTCTTTATACGGTATATAATTTCAGATCATCCATTGAATTCCCAAGTGTTGTATAATAATTTTGAATTGTTTTCTTCCCCCGTGGCTATGATAATGCAAGTCCTTCTACAATTGCAGCAGGATCAGTAGACATGCAGACATTACAAATATAATTGTTATTATCATTTTATATTATAACATACCTTCACAATATTATTCAATGCTATTTTCAGCTTCGCATTTGCATCGTTGTAAGTTTTGGCCCACCTAACTCACGTTGTGTATTTGAAAAGATAGGATGGTTTTTACATTTTTTTTAGAGAGATATAAAAAGAGATATACGACAAATTCTACAAAAAAAAATATATATATATTCGTCGTCCAAATTAGTTAATTCTAAAACTAACATTGTTTATGAGCCTACCTTTTCTATTTTACAGACATAAAGAATCATTTATGGGATCAATAGGAAAAAAGAGTTATCGGAGAATTTCCTGTCATTCATTTTTAATTTTTTGATTTGTTTTGGATTTATTGAGTTTCCGTTTTTTGGCAGTAATCATACTCGTATGAAATTTATTTGCCTAAATTTTCTTTGCTATTTTGCTAGGATGCCAGGTGATCAACTTTATTTCATTATATCACGTTGGAATTTTCGCTATTTTAGAGTTTCAATCATCTAACGTCGCAGCGGAAGAGGCAAATAGCGGCATTTAATTATTATATGTACATTATGTAGTAATTCTTTACAACATCGTATTATTTCCATCATATCATGACCTTCACATTTCCATGCAACAAACCTGACCTGTATCTGGCTTAAACACGAAACATACATTCAATTTATGACATCTAGCATTCCTTATATGTCCAGTATATAACGCAGAAAATTACAGCTGTGGTAGGCTTTTGAAAATTACGGAATCTGTGGTTTGCACTTATTGCTGAATGTATTTTTCATTTCCGGTTTACAAATGGACTTTTTACCAATTCTGAGCTGATCTGATTTATGCAGCGCTATGTGCCATTTGGCTAGTGTTTGATTTTACATTTCAACCTTTGTCATTACTTGATCATAACTCACAATATCATTATATTTGGTAATATTGTTTTATTGATTTTACTTCAAAGATGATTAAAATATTACTTATTGTTTTTTGCCCATTTATCTTTAACTCCCTTCCTCTTAAATCTTCCCATTCCTAACTCAGTAGCAATAACTATTAGGTCAGCAAAAATAAAAGCGGATTGCTTTTATAAAATCAGCATCAAGTAGCAAATAGTGACCATGGAAACAGTAAATTAAAATGTATAAATGTTAATTTTGTAAAATTTCAATAGATTTAATAAACTTTTTCAGGATTAAAATCAAAATTTTGGTGAAATGTTGCCATCGCTGAAAACGAACGAAAACGTGCTTAAGCGCGAACCGCAGAACTCTCCACTTTAATATTTTACAACATTTCTTGCATTTCAGGATCAACCGAATGAAGATCATATATTATAGATACGAATGCTTGTAGTATTTTTCATTCACATAAATATATACACCATTATATAAAGATTTCATGGGAATGGGAGGGACCATCAGGGCACCCGATTGAAGCACTCTGGATGGGGAGAGTGGGAATGCCAACTCCCCATTGCTAACAGTTTGTGAATAGAGGGCGGGCTCTTCTCCCCGCCCATTGGGGCATCCTCATGTTAGATAGCTTGCTCTTTTGACCAATTGTTCAATCTTTCTGTTGGAAGGAGATTCTTTATATCCCTGTGGATACGTATAAGTGATGTTGCATATCGATCCACCCAACCCCTTTTTGGCCCTTCATACAACGGCATGATTAGGATAATCAGTGGTTATTAAAGCTTGATCAAGTCTAACAGAGAGGAGAGCCCATTGCTGTCGGACTTAGTTTCCGTGCTACAATGGGTGGTAGTACATATCATACATCATACAACATAACACATATACCTGGTTGATATTAATTTTTTTTTTTGTTATTTTGCTTTGACCCGTCCTTTCTTATGAAATTTTCTACATACTAATCCATTGCTTGGTTTTTCAGATCGGGTTTAATAAAAAAATGCTGTCGAATGTACCACTCTCAGCTGATTACCTCAAATAATCCAAAATGTTCTATATTTGATAATATTAAACCCAAACATTTTTATTGTTAAACATAATTGGTCGCCCTGAAAAAGACATTGGCTATAAGACGCCTTAGAAATTAATTTATGTATTCGATTTATTTTGCCAGTAGGACACCATCATGTGCTGTATTCAATGCAGAATAGTAGTTTATTAACCTCCTCGTCGCTGTGAATGCTGATAGTAGTTTATTAAACTCAGATAGTAGTTTATTAAACTCCTCATCGACCGACGCCAAGATACTTGGGATGAATCTAGTAATCTATTTGGCACAAACATTTCTTTCCGCAGGAAGGTGCACGGCTCCGCTGGGGCTTCGGCAGTGGACGCCGCTCACTTGGATTATAGATTTTTTCGACCCATTGCCCAGGCAATAGGTTGAGCGGGGAAACCTGCAAAACTTTGCAGCGCTTCCTTCTGGCTTGTAAATGAGCAAGCGCAGGCGATAATTTGCGAGCCAGACACGCAATCGCGAGAAAACGGACGAGATAGAAAAAAACGAGAAAAAATCTTCGTAACGAGAGAGCGGAAAAAACGCAAGCGTACTCAATCGAACTTGAATATCCTAATGAAATCATTTTGGTTCGAATCGTGTGCTTTATACTGGCGTTGATAGCATTGCCTCGAAAGAAGAGAGGCACAAACATGCAGTACGAAGGAAATTTCATAGGAGGGGACGGACTTTATTTATAAAACCAGACACCGGCAACTAAGAAAAATATATTTGCAGCTGAAAGGGGAAGCTATGGCTGTATTAAACATGGAATGAAACCTAGTGAATTAAAAAGAAGAAGACAATTTGAACCATTTCTTACCCGTTTTTGAGGACCCGGAAAGAGAAAACCATATTTTCAACCTGTTTGTATGCAGATTTGTATGGGAGCAAAAGTTGGTCATTTTTAAGTAAAAAAATGAACTTCTTATACAAATAGCACTTGATTGAAATTTTAATCCAAAACATTTGAAAGTTTTTCATCAAATGGTGTATAAATGAAGTCATTCTGTTAAGTCAAACGAAAGTAATTATCGTTCAAAAACCTTTCACTTTTGCGTAACGCTCTCATTTTCCAAAATTTTGAAATGACACCCGGTATAGAAAAGAGAAACGTAGTCCTACGTTAAAATTAGGACTGAGAAAACATACACACTGCTACAGTCCGATTGATTCAGTGTACGATCAGCTGCCAGTTTTGCTCAATAATGTTTTCTACAAAGAGAATGAAAGAAGAATGGTAATGAACAAAATCGGAATAACTCAAACGTGGTAACGTTGACTTCTGACGGTGAATGCATATGAGTGAGAAAAGGGTGCAGAGTGAACCGATTTTACGCATGCTTGCTGCTGTCCAGTTACAAACAAGATATAAAATATTAAATTATTGCTGTAAATATCATTTCCAAGCATTCGATAGCGATAAGATTCCAAAAATGAATTTAGGCTAATTCGCTTAAATAATATTACTAAGAATATTGCCATGTTTATAGCTAAATCATAAGATGGATTTTTTTTTCTATAGTTCTCAGTAGTTCTAGTAGTTCTAGTAGCTCGATGAATATTTTGAACCACCTTTTTTGGCAAGAATAGGCCATAAATTTAAAATACTTTGAAGATAACGAAAAAAGGTTCATATTAGTTTCAGTATAATGCATTTCCCCGAATGAACGCACCACAATCTATTGGATCTATGGCATAAACCCGAGTTCCATAACTACCTCGATAGTTTACCAACCCGAATGACGGTATCTTCGTATGCCCATTAAACCAAATTCAATTTATTAGCTCATTGGTTTATTAGTTGCACACATATTTATAATTCCAAACTCAGCCTGTGGATTTTGTTTGGCTGAAAACACATTCAAACGGCTTGTCGACTAGCTTTGGATAATCATTTTAATGTTAAATAGTATCGGCAAGAGTGCATCTTTTTTCAAAGTGAAGAGGATTAATATTCATATATTTCACACTTCACTATAAGGTAAGGTTTAGTTTAAGCCATGTTTTCTGTTATGGCCACCCCTCGAATCTTTCATCCCTATAGTGTAGGAGCTTTTGAGCAAGAGTACAAAACATTCATGTAAATTGATAAAGTTGTAACCTCTGATGAATTTGCCTTATTTAGCACGGTGGGCCAACAAATAAATGGGGTTTACGGCAAATTCATTTGCTACTCTATCGTATTTTGCAATGAGAGCATATTTGGGTATATAAATTTCCCGATGACCGTAACTATATTGTTACTTAATGTATAACGGGTGATTACCCTAAGGAATACTCTATTATACAATTCAAACATGTACAATAACTAACGTCTTCAATTAATATCAAAGCAAAGCCTTATGCCTCTAATTACTCAAGATGAACGATTTATCTTCACTACCTAATTGAAAATGATCAAGGTATAGTGAAACATCGATTGCTTCTAGTACGAAAGAACAAATAACCATACTGGGAAATCCCAAGCAAAACTCTGCAAGAGCTTACTGAATAATCATTCGGAAAGAAATTTCCGTAAGGCCTTTGCTGTCATTGGAGTCGTTTTCGGTTATTTTAAAGATTTAGAATAAATCTCTTTGTAGTTGAAAGGAAAATTAGCTCTGTGATTTGTTTATTTAACGAAGAAGCAACGCAAACAAACAGTTGTTTAGCTTAGTGAAGATTAAAGTTTTCTTTTTTCTAGCTGAGAAATTCTGGCTCCTATATAGAGGAAATGTCTTCGAGATCACAGCGAAGATTATAGAATGCAAAGCCGACTTTATGTTGGCGGCCAGGCATCATTTAAACTAGAGGAGGGCATCATTTCATTCTGTTTTCATGTAGCTAACAGCTGATTATCTCGAAAGACGGTGCCGGTTCATGAAGCTTATTTTGCATTCCAAACTATTTTTACTGCATGCGGGATTAGCAAGGATTGATGACGCCTTCAATGCAAACAGTATAGTGTGTACATTGTTTTCGGTCTATATAGGCTTTTGCTTGCGTTTTGAAAGCCGATAAAGGAAACCCCATTTAAGCCGAACATCAATATTCAACTCCGCTTTGCCCTTCTTGGGACAACATGAGAAGACAGTTAACTTGCGGCTTAGTAGCATGAGATTTCATGTGAATATGAGTGTTTATCTTTCATCATCCGCTACGGAGAACTCCCAAATAGAACGATGGAAAGTTGACAGATGCAACACATGTTTTGCTAGGCATAGTTTTTCTTTGAAGTTTGTAGTGCCTTTGATCGATGTAAAATTTTTATCCTCTTACCATGTTAAATATTATTGGTAGTTTAAGACAAAAGATAAGCGTTGCAAAGTTTAACAATTTTCGATTTCTGAGTTTTTCGTTGTAGATTTTTTATTTTCTTCAGTTACCTGTAAATTAAGGTTGTGCGGTAAATCAAAAACTTCCAAATGTTTCGTTACAAAACGAAATTTCGTGGAATTTCACGGAATAAAGATAGATTGCAAACATTTTTCTTGTTTCGTTTCAGAGAAATACGTTTCACATCGGAGAAATTCATCTTCAAAAAAATCCCTGAAAACAGAAGTTTTCAGAATTTCACAGCATTTTGTTTAACTCATTAGCGATTTTTAGCCGGAATTGTGTTTTTGACAATGTATCTTGGGTGAACCAAATAATTGATGTGATGGAATAAATTACCATAGAGTTAGTGGCGAATGTTGCAGCCATTGTCATTTGAAGTCTAGTAAAGTTTGGTATATGGTCTGATAAACTAAATAAATAATTTCAATATATGAGCGATATTTTCTCCATACCAACACATACTAAATTACAAAACAAACACATTATTCGTTCATATTGGAGCTTATAAAAGCGTAATGTTGGTTAGGTACGATTATTATTCAACAATTATATTTTGAGTATTATTTTGAAATAACTTAGCATGCTTCTCTTTCACTTTGTGATACTACGTGACTTTTTGAATTGCCCGCCTCTTAACTGAAAGCGTAACAGTACTCTTGCCAACAAGCAACTGTCAGTTTGAACAAACTACGTAAATTATTTTTTGTTTGACAGCCATTGATAGCAGACTAACGCGTTTCTTGAGAAAAAAAAGTGAATTTCATGTACTCTTTCAAAATGTTTTTTTTTGCGAAAAAAAAAAATCACAGTAGTCAATGCTTAGTTTGATAAGTATTATTGTGGGCTTTGCGTTAGTATTATTGTGTGCTAAGTACAATCATACCCTATGCCAAGGGAGTCGAGAAATTTTCCTTTACGAAAAATTTCTAGACCAGACCGGGAATCGAACCCAGCCACCCAGCTTTGTAGCCGCGTCTTTACCGACTGAGCTAAGGGAGGAGGTGGATTTGTCATGGCATCCGGTTTTTAGGATGCACGTGGAATAATGCACTTTGACTTTCAAAATACGAAGACAATCATTTACGAATGTAAGAAAACTTTATTCTCCCCCAGGTAAATGCAACAATGTACAAATGTGCAGTTTTTATGGCAAAAATATATGAATAGGGCTACGGATTGCTCCCCCATTCATCTTATTCTCCGGTATTGACCCCGAGTGACTATTTCTTGTTCCCAAACCTATAGAAATCGCTCTCAGGCAAGAGATTTGAATCCAACGATTAAATCATCTCACAAACGAATAAAAAATTTTTATAACCTCTACAAATCATACATTCTCGGAAGGGATATTCACATCGGAGAAATATTGTGAAAAATGCATAGAACTCAAAGGAGGCTATTTTGATTTTTTTTATCCAAAAACCTGTGTTTTAATCGGAAAGTCACGGACTTATTGACACGCCCTCGCCCAACAAACATCATTTCTGAATAACTGTTTGTTCAATCAAATTTGGAGAAGTTGTTCAGCTTTTTCTTCTAGAAAGCTGAATAACTTCTCCAAATTTGTTTAAACAAGCGGTAATTCGACACTGATTGTTGGGCGTATTACCGTTTGACCTCTTTTGTATTTACTTAGGTTTCATCACTTAGACTATCGACGTCACGTAGACTATCGAAATCACCCTCTAATTCACCTCCTAAGAAAATATTTCAAAATCACTGTTGTCATTTTGTTCTATTGAGGGCTTGTTATGCATTGTTGATGTCTTCGGAATTGAGTACCTATTCAAAATTAAACCAATTGAAATAAAAACTAAACTGCGTTTTTACTTTTCATATTTTTCATTTTTGAATTCTTGTAAACAAATTTTCTTTCTGATAGCTAACACAATTTTCACCATTAGATGGTGCACAAAAAGATCACATGTGGTCTATAATTCTTCTGTTAAAGTTGGAATGAAAATAAAAATAAATCTTCTATAAAACGGCCTACGACTGCAAGCAATCCATTCTCATTCGCCGCTGTTTATTGCTACTTTATAACCACTTTATTTATTGCGCAATGTCCTTTTTCCTCCATTGCCATAAATTCAAATTCACTTACTCTCTCCATCCAAGCTGGGACTGAAAAGCAAACGCGCGAAAGCCATAAAGCAGCATGCTTTCCGACGCCATTGTGTCACTTACTGCGATTCCTTTCGGTTAGGTACCTTCCGACAATGAACTGAGACAGTAGTCTGGTCCTCGTGCCCCGAGATTTGATGGCCTCTCTGAGTTTAATTTTCCTAAATGATAATGTTTTTGCACCGGCAATTTCAATTGCAGTCGTTCTGTCGGTAGAAGCCGTGGCCTCAACGCTGGTGCGTAAATTTATTACTTCTATCTTTATAAGACACTGGCAGTCATTAATTTAGAAAATAATTACCTTGGACATTTTATCAAAATAATATCTTTATGATGTGGGGCCTCCACTGCCGAGAGGAGGTTTAAAGAAAGAAATAATATAACAATTATAAGTTTGAAGTCAACATTTAAATAATAATTCAGAAACCAATTCATGATATCGTTTGTTGAAACTTTGAAAGTCTCCTGTAGATTCGGTTTTATTTACGTACTATTTCCATGTGGCATCTCTGGTGGTGTAGTTGCCGATTGTGTGGATGTTGTTATTTTGGGTCAGATGGATAAGCTAAGATCAACTGAAACGATGAGTATTTGCTCAAAGTTGCATACACTGTTCTCAAACTACATTACACAATTTCTTAGATAACATAAACAGTGTATCCAATATCATAGTATATTATTCCAAAAAAAAACATGTATTTTAGCTGAAATGAGCGATAACAAGCTGTACTCCAACTATTAAAAAGTGTATCGAAAAAGTTAGAAACGTTGACTTTAGAATAAATGCGTGAAAAAAACATAGTTTGACTTCATTTTTTTTTATTTACAGGAGTAAAATAACCTTTTGTTGCATTTAAATGTTTATGTAAATAAAAATGGTAGTACCTGTAAAACGCCCGCACTTTGGACTCGATATTCTTCATTGAATTCTGAACAGTTGCTATGGTGACTTCCAGGTGGCGCTGTCCAACCACTGTAGAACCGACTTGGCATAGTGGGTGGAAGCCAAATCCGGCCAGAAGAGAGGAGGAGCCTTATGATTTCTGTACAGTGACAGCAATCTTTTCTTCAAACATCCTTCCTCGTACACCTTGGCGTTAACTGTACTCCTCATGAAAAAAAATCGACGATCGCAAATTACAGATACAAATCCAGACCAACACATTCTGCCCAAACTTTTCCATCGCCAGCGTAGTGTCAGCGTCGTCCAGGTCCTGGTCCATCGATTTCGTACAATACTGCGGTCCGAGCATCATTCGCGAATCTTCCTTAGCGTTGGTTTTGTCTTTTTTTTCTCCAGAATCAGGTTATACAGTTTTCATGGTCTTTTTTGGCCAGAGCTTGCTGCTCTGGTCTTTTATACACCTCCTGTTTCTTGTACGTTATCAGGGAGCTCCAAGTTTTGATCCGTTGAATCATCCCAATGCTGGTGGTGGATTGCTTGACCTAAGCCCGACGATGTGAATATAATTGGGAGAACGTTCCAGGTGGTTGCTGGTCACTACAACATGCTGCAATGTGAGGCGGAAAATGTTGGATTAGAGGTGTATACGCCGAAGACAGAAAATAGAAATTCTCTAAGGCAGCACTGTGACGAAAATGACGACAATGATGACGAAAAGGTGGTAGAAGTGTTTTTGTTCCTCAAATCGTTGATAATTATCCTACCAATCAGACCAAGGCTGGGGTGGACTCTGTTGTAAACCAAATTTGTCTCCATTCTATTCGGCCCATGGCTGTATTTCGCCAGCCTCGCAGTCTGTAAAAGGTCCGCATGTCTCCTTCTACTTGATTGATGCACCTTGCTCGTTTCGCTCCTCTTCTTCTTGTGCCTGTCAGATCGTTATCGAAAATCATTCTAACTGGGCTGTTGTACAACATTTTTACGGCATGCCCAGTCCACCATAGTCAACCAAGTTTAGCGGAGTGAACGATGATTTTCTCTCAGCAACTGATGCAATTCGTGAATTAATTCGCCTCCTCACCGTCTGTCTTCCATCTGCACTCCACTTTTGTTCTATGGTTCTCCACGAGCAATGTCCATGTTCCATGGCCCTAAAGGACTACCGGTCAAATCAGTGTCTTGTAGATGGTCAACTTTGTAGCTCGGTGAACTTTGTTTGATTTTAACGCTTCTGAATCCAAAGTACGCACAGCCATAAAGCGCCTTTGTATCTCTCTGCTGGTGACGTTATCCGTGGTCACCAATGAGCCCAGATACACGAAATCGGCTTCCACCTCGATATCATCACCATCGATCTGAACACTGTCTGAACATTGTCTTCTCGTGAGCCACTTTCCTTAGTATATTTTGTCTTTGATACATACATGAAAAGCCCAATTCTACTAACTTCAGCCTTTAGTCTGATGGACGTTTCCGCCATCGCCTCAAACTTGCGTGCTACGATATCAACGGTGAAGCCAAAAAGTTGGACAGACCTCCTGAAGATCGTACCACTCGTGTCTATCTCTAACAACTAACAACAATCCAGCAACTTGCCATAACCCTCAAGAGATTCAGGGGGGGGGGGGGGGGGGGGGGTTAAAGAGTGCCCCTGAGACTTGGATGACACACACTACTTGATCCATCGTTGCTGACCAACCGCGCCAGTTATTTTGGAAATCCATGTTCGTGCATGATGTGCAATAGGTGTCTCGATCGATTGTGTCGTGGGCTGATTTGAAAGCGATGAAAAGATTATGTGTGAGCACGATTTATTCGCGACACTCCTGCAGTAATTGCCGAATCTTGGAAATCTAGTACGTAGTAGCGCGGACACCCCTGAATTTCACTTGGTACTATTGGTGCAGTTAGTGGAAAACGGCGGCAAAGAATTTAATAGAGGGAAACTTGTAGACGGCGCTCACTAGCGTGATTGCACGATACTTGTAGCAGTCCAGCTTGTCACCCCTTAAATAAATGACACGATACCTTCCATCCAATATTTTGATAAATGCTTTTATTCCCAAACCTTGGTAATTACTCAGCGCAGCGCAGTTGCCAGTGCTTCACCACCGTATTTTCATAGCTCGCAAGGAAGTTGGTCAACATTAGCTCGCAAGGAAGTTAGTCAACATTTTTTGGTTTTTAGCTGACCGGTTTTCTCCTCAAATTCCTGGAGGGTTGGAGGCGCAATCCTGTCATTTTCTGCGCGTTTTCCTAGCTTTATTACAGTGCCACTTTCATTTGCTTTAACATTGCAGTTCAAGTGCTCGTCAAAATACTGCTTTCACCTTTCGATCTTCTCACACTCATCCGTGAGAAGGTACCCTTCCAAGACTCTGCACATACCGGCTTGTAATAAATTCCTTTATTATCGAGATTTTCAGCCCTGGGCTGGTTCATCTCCCGTCGTAGTTACTCAAATACCTTTTGGGTACTTTCGAAACTTGTCCGGATGAGATTCGAACTCGTGACTTTGGCGTGAGAGGTATGGATGCTAACCACTACGCCGGGGTCACCTCCCATACCGGCTTGTGGTATGTTGCCTTTGCGCAAGCTATTCAACTTCCCGTAGAATTTGCGTTTGTCGTTAGCACGGTACAGTGCTCCATTGATACGTGGTCTTGTTCTTTCATTTGGTGCTTTTTCCTTCGACGAAGAGAGTTTTGCCTGTTTCGAGTCTATCCATACCGTTCCATATTTCGTTTCGTACAGTGTTGCAGCATTCTCAACCGTGCTGCATTCTTCTCCTCTACAAACTGTTTGCCTGCACAATCAAAGCAGTCATTTTTGTGATTCGGTGCAGAAATATTAGTGGCACTATTGCAGTGGTACCAATGGTAGTTCAAATATCTCGCTAGCCATCTTCAAGAGCAGTTGCGCCAAACTGCCCTTCCGTTGGTAGTGCTGCTTCTAGCTGTTGCAAGTATTCCTGGGCAACTCCGATTTCTCGTAGTAGCTCAATGTTAGGTCAAGGCGTCTGAATTCAAAGCGTGTTGTACAACGTTGAAAGTTTTGAGGGCATGCATACTCCAACTAGTGGTTTGAGTCAATATTTTCACTGCGGTAGGTAGATGATATCGGAGAAAAATTTACGGTCGATTAGAACATGGTCGATTTGTTTCTCGGTTCGTTGGTCAGGTGATCACCAAGTGGTTTTGTGGATGTCTTTGCGGGGAAAGAAGGTACTTTGGACTACTAAACCACGGGAGGTTGCGAAGTTCACGCATCGTTAGTCATTACCGTTCGATGTAGTATGCCGGTTGTTTGACCAATGTACCGGTCTGTACATTGCCTTCTAGCTGACTTCTAGTCCTGCCTCGGGCAGCTATTATTCACTCACTTGAGCTGCGTTTAGAACGCTTCTTATTCATCATGGAGTCTCGCTTCGTGTGGGCAGTGTACGTTGGTGATGCTGTAGTTCTAAGACTGTAGCTGTAAAAATGACTCTGTGATCCTCAGCTTGCCCATTCTCGCATTGATCAAAATCCAATCCACACGTTGACGCATTTTGTCGAGCACTACAAAGCCGGTGCAAAGAAGCCGATTGATGCCCACTTATTCATACCTGTTGTCCAATCCAGCAAAGTTTCTGTAGTGCTACAACTTCAAAGTTCCGTTATTGAAACTCATTGTAGATTGTCCTATTGCTACCTGGTAAGCAGAGCGATTTGCTGTTTCATGTTCCGAGTTTGCAATCTTAGTTCTTATTTCATCGCCTAGGTCTTTGCCGATTGTGCCGGTCCGTATAAACTTGTGTATTATTTGTATCTTTTGATATTGAAGGGCAGCTTGTTGGGTTTTCGCCAATCCCCGTCTCGCTGGATTATGATCATTGCCCTAATCATTCTTAACACCTTCAAATGCCACTTCCGATCCTTAGCTCCACTACGACTATGATCTATAGAATACCACTGATGGAAATGTTTGAAAACGCTGCACAGGGTTGATTTACCTCATTTCAACGACTTCGCGGTTCTAGAACCTGACCACGTCAGATCTTTGAAGTGGGTGTTTAAAATAATTTTCGGTTCGCGCATCTATCAAGTATAACTTCTTTGAAAGAAAATAAATCGCATTTTAAGAGAACACATTTCAAAACAAACTTATGGAAAAACATACAGATCCAACCACTAGGAGCGCTGCAGTAAAATAAACAGCGCGTCCAGATAATCATCCAACCAAAAACCAGGATTAAAGTCGCGATCCATCTGTAGACAATTTTAAAAATAATTCTTCAAAAATTAAGTATGTTTTATCCCAAACTGTGATTAAAAGTTGACCCGAAGACTTAATATGATATACCTAATATATTTGAAATTATTTTTTTAGCTTAAAATAGCAAATATAAATGATATAAACACGGCAAAAGAAAAGCGGTTCACAACATACATAAGCAAGGATTACTTGTGATTCAGAAAGAAGAAATTAGCACCGAAGTCATAAATTTAACGAAACTCATTGATCGATCACCATTGGTTTCGTATAGCGAAAATAGTACCGAATACTTATTCATCAACACGCAGTATCTCTGATAAACTAACTAATATCATCATGGAAACAATCACAGTGTTTTAAATGTGCTTGTTTGCTAGTCATTTAGAGTTCTTCGCAAAAATTCCTCAAATACTTGACAAGGTAGTTTGATGGACTTATACTTCTGTTACATACGTATCATTGCACAATTCTATATTCATTCAATTGATTTAATAGCAAAGTCCTCATCAACTTGTAAATAACATTACTCAAATTGTTAACCTCGACCTTCTGGAAGTCGAATTCAGAATGGAGGGGTGGACACCTCGAAGCAGATCAAATGTGACCGCTCATCGAAAACTTTACATCTTCTTACGTGGAACTGATGCACAATCTAGCAGTACAGTAAAAATCCACATTTTTTCCTTTTGGTTTCGCTCATCTATCAGGCATTCCATTCACATTGTTTGACTTGTGATTGCATCTCCAAATTCACTTATACCCATTCGTTTCATCACCAGTTATGTTGCGTTCCATCAATTCTTCGCTTTGCTGCAGTTCTGCAAAATCCCATACTGTTTACGACCTCACTCTCGATGTTGTTCACAATCCTAACAACAAAATATCACTTACCTTTGTTGTAATGTTAACAACTCGTCAAGCTTCAATCGTTTCCATCGCCTTTTTGTTATTTACTTTCACACGCAAACTTGTTTTGATTTATTAAGCACCTTCGGTTTTCGTACGTTAAAATTTCAAAAGACCTTCAATGCACTGATCAATTATCGAGTTGATTTTCTTCATGAACTTTTTGGTGTTAATAATTCTGTAGCAATAGATCTCTTTGCTAATTGATGTACGAAATACTAAATTGAAATCTGCTTCAACCAGCTGAGCCTAAACAACGGTGTCTTGGTTTGGATAGCCGTGATTGATTGAAAGAGAAAGTCTACTAAACAAGTATATGACATCAAATAGGACCTTATGAAATGATTGGCTAGAATATACTCCCATGACGTTTGTCAAAATATTTTGGTTTAAGGTCAGGCGCCCACTAATGTGGTGGATTTGTGGCATCTGCTAGTATGAGAAAACATCTTATCGACGTTTGCCTCACATCATAAGACTTTGAGTCGATGTTTTGATATGCTATGCGATACCACATCTCCGCCACATCAGTGCCTCGGACATGTGTAAACTTGTGACCTTTCGAGCAATATTTGAAAGGAGCCTAAAAAGAATAGATATACACATATATACATATACGGATAGTGAAAAGTACTTATTTATGCGTATAAGGTAGAATCGACTGATGACTATGAGAATACCTGAAAAAAGTTGTTAACTCGAAGCATACACGGTAAGAATCAAAAACCCATTAATGGGTAAAATTTCACCCATTTCCCCAAAAAGGGAGTCAACCCATTAAATGCGTCAACTTAATTTACCTATTTATGGGTATATGACATAAATGTCAAAACATTGGTATTTTTTTACCCAGCTTTAAAACCGAAATTTTGTGTAAAACGGGTAAAAAAATACCCATTATCTGCGTTCAGTTTTTGAAAGCTTTCGCTATTTAGCCTTTAGTTCTCCCATATTCTACGCGTTTTATTTTTCGAAAAGCGCACTTTTAACTATAAAAAGCGAGCCAGGAGAATGCTAAGATAGTTTTTACCCATTGATGGGAAGAAAAATACCCATATTTCGGTCTCTCATTGAAAATAAAAAAATGGATGGTTAGTATCCATTATTTTGATTTTGATAGTACCCAATTTTTTAACAGCTTCATATACCATAAAAAAATTGTTAAATTTTTACCCATTAATGGGTACTGGCCGGTTACAGTGTAGGCTCTTTAATATCCATGGGTTCTACCTTTTTCTGCTTTATCATCGTTAATGTAAGTTATAACTCATCTTTGAGTATCTAAAAAAAATAATGGCATTGTGTTTGTTATACTGCACTAGACAAACATTCTAAAAGGTGCTTTCTGCTTCTCTATTTTCTTCATCGATTTTATCTTTTTATAACACCAATTACACAAACAGATTCCTTGATGAAAAACTAATGCAATAGGGTAACCATTGTGATATATTTCCTGTGTTGCTCTCATTTTACACTCTCTATTAATATTGATGGAGGTGTCCAAATTATAGTGGCGAAACGCATATCAGGTTGGTTTCCCTAGTATGATGAAAGAGGATGCAATTCAGCAATGTTTTATTTTATAAAAGCATGACAAATCAAGCTCTCAAAATTTTCCCTCGATTCGAATTGACGAATCTAATTTAAGATAAATTTTGGTTAAATATCTCAATTTACACTCAGTCGGTAAAATGGTAATTGGTGCATCCAAAGTAAAATTATTGGTGATAAAAATGCTTGATAATAATAATTCTCATGATTCTCATATTTTTTGTTTTTCCTGGGGTACATAATGTTGCCCAACCTATTTGCCATTATTCTAACCCTATTTAGAATCATTCATTTCAGTTTTCAAAATTGTCCATACAATTTACAGTTTACAGTACAGTTTCCAAAATTGTCCACCTTCTTAAACAACAGTGAATAGTTTTGAATAACAGTTCTCACGTAATATTAGAATAGAACCTATCCTTGATGATCGATCCACTTCATCGACTTTTTCTTAGGTTTATTACGGCAAAATAAACGAATGTTTGGTTTTCCTTGCAGCCGACTGAAGACGTTGAATGTTTGTATATTTTACAAATAATTCATTGGCAAATGCCTTTGCCGCCGCGTTATTCACAGAAGTGGTCAGGGAGATTCGATCAATAATGGCTGACTCACAATTGATACGTTGCGGTTGCGTTGACGTAAATTTGACAGAAAACCTATGGGAAAACTGTCAAATTCACGCAAACGCAACCGCAACGTATCAATTGTGGGCCAGCCATAAGGATAGACCGATTGCTAGTGTTCGACAAAAAAAGTCGATCAATATAATTCGTCACATCAAAGAGGCTCTTCTTAAATATTCGTCGAGAAATATTTTTATTTTGGTTTTTATCTTATCCAAAACAAAGCAGTTTTTTATTTCTTTAAAAATAGCGATGGAAACAGCTTAATTAGCATAACGATATGGTTTTTAGGCAATAATTCTGAGTCAGAAGGTATACATTTTTTCGATTCATATTTATTTAGCTTTATAAAACTATATTTTCAGGCATTCTCATTCATTCAATTTGGAGATAATTTAGAATTTACATCCAATGACCTATGATTGCTAATCAAATGGAGTCATTTATTTATAGACAGTGATTATCCTTGATCATTGAATATATTCAAGATCCACTAATAACAATATAGGTAATTCTGATTGTTATGGACAACTTAATGAGTAAAAAGTGCATCAAGCAGGATTTTTGAAAGTACAATATGTAATAAAAGCTACTTAAAACTATTTGGTGAAACTCTTATCTCGCCCACACATGTCATCGACCAAAGAGAGTAAAGTTCTAGTAGTTTTTTTATTTGGTTTGAACATGTTAATAGATAACTATTGAATCAATTTCCCAAAAAGATTATTTGCCGCTTTGGAAGCTTAACCATGAAATTGTATTGACGTTACATTGAAGTGAAAAGTGGGTGCAAGCTTTAAAACAACATAAAAATAAAAACACTGCCGCTATTTGCATCA
This sequence comes from Aedes koreicus, assembly GCA_024533555.2. Lineage (NCBI taxonomy): Eukaryota > Metazoa > Arthropoda > Insecta > Diptera > Culicidae > Aedes > Aedes koreicus. The sequence goes on from JAHHFK020000456.1 coordinate 90,462, forward strand.
TAGTCCTGTAAACTTTTGATCTACAGGGGTCCATTGTAGAGATGTATTACAGTGTCAAACTTGGTATAGGAACTAGGAATAAAACTCTAACCCAGTTGCTGAATTCCGAGCCTGAATCTCCTCTATGAGATGTTTTTAATCACATACCAGACATCAAGAAAAAAATTTAATAGTCATTACCCAAGTAACCACAAGCATTATATTATTGCACTTATTCAACCCAAAATCAACATCGGTAATGCGGGATCGCATCAATTCAACAGTTGTCAAGTAATGAAGCGTTAGATTAGCTTAAGAATGTAGTGAGGCATTACCAATGCAATAATGCTACTTTAGCAATGTCTTATGGTATTACAAAAGATATAGCATTAGTTCGATCTTAGTGGGGCCCTTTTCAGCTTTAATCCAACTTAAATGATGCACTAGACGTAATACATATGCCCTATATATGCATGCTATTACAGCTTCGTGGTTACTTGGGAGGCTGTTCCATTATGACTAAAATATATACTGGCACTAATTAATGAAAATTTAGCAATGAAAATTCACAAAATTTCCACTAAATTATTAAACACAGTGCCAACGAAAAAATAACAATTCGCACTAGAAAAACATAAAATAGCAATAAGAAATTGATAATTCATTTTCAATAATTCAAAAGTGACCGGTAAAACTTTCAAAAATAGCAATGGCAATTAGTATAAACGTAATAATAAACTGATAGTTTTCCGTCATAATAATAAGTTTTAGCGCTATACATGTGACAAAAGTCTTTAAATTTTTCAAAGCTTTCCAATCAAAACCAAACAAATTATATTAATTTTTATTTTTTTATTTTGGATTTTTTATTGCGATTTGTTTGGTTTCAATTGGAAGATTTGAAAGATTTGAAGACTTTTGTCACATGTTTAGCGCTAGAACTTATTATTATGACGGAAAACTATCAGTTTATTATTGCGTTTATACTAATTGCCATTGCTTTTTTTGAAAGTTTTACCGGTCACTTTTGAATTATTAAAAATGAATTATCAAGTTTTTATTGCTATTTTATATTTTTCTAGTGCGAATTGTTATTTTTTCGTTGGCACAGTGTTCAATGATGTAGTGGCGATTTCACATATTTTTATTGCTATTTTTTCCATTTTTATTGATGTTTTATTACCCTGCAGTTCCATTATTAGACTTATCCATTTTAACGTGATTTTTCGATATTTTTATTTTTTGAAACTCAATGAACCTGAACTGATTACTGTGATTCAACTTCTAAATGAAAGTTGTTTTTTTTTTAATTTTAGTTTTAAGGAAATATACGAGAACTTTAAAGTGGGGAAATGGATGTATTGATGGCCTATGGAGTTAACCAATTAGTCGATGGCAGTCAATTTTGCAGGTAATCACTTGTAGGAGGTGAGCAACGTCGAAATGTATGAACTTGGTAGTATTCAATCAAGAAATGTATGGAGATTTTTTGGATTTACTCGATCGTAAAATAAGCAATCTATCACTTTTGAACCAGCGAAACTGGATGAATTTTTGAGTACCTGCTGGTCTAACTCGCCTCGCGAATGAATTCATAGTTTTTTAGAATTTGGTGAATTCATGGTTTTTCCAATAGTGGAAAATCTGCTTTACCACCATGAAAGGGGTTTCCATCTGGCGAGAAATTTTGAAACAAGGAACCGTTGAATACCCAAGCATTAAAATCAGACAAAACCAAATGTTACGCAATTTGTTCATACAAAATCGAATACTTTTTGAGGATTCATATTTTTCCTTAAAACAACATTGAATTATCTTAAAGATCAACCACAAGAATCGGTGAAATGGCTCCGAAGTTTTAAATTTATAGAAAAATAGAACATTTCAAATCACCGTTTTTCTTATTAATCAATATTCTAACTAATATATTAATACATTAATATAATGTTGAAAGGACAAGTCTACAGACTAAATAAATGAATACGTATCTAACATGTATCTAGAAAGAACGATACTCTCCAAGAATTACGAAATTTTGAGGGATCGTAATACTTTCTTCTATCAAATTGTAAATTAAAAAAAAGAAAGAATTGTAGAAGAGAACTTTGAGCATGAGCATGAGCATGAGCATGATTGACCGCCCACGGATGCAATTCCGTTATTGCCAGATCAGCTGTATTTACACAAAGAACAAACAGATTATGTTTGGGACTAACATACATCTTCAATGTGTTAAAACTGGTAACCCAATATAAACCAATACCGGCGCCGGCCGTGCCCGAATGCTGGTCAAGTAGGGAATGGGAAGGACCGTGTTGACATGATTCTCGCTTTGAAGGAAGCCGAGAAATCCTCTGCACTTCCACGAGAAATCACTGGGATGTTGGATAGTTGGGGAAAGGTTAGCTGCAGGGTTCGTTTTGGTTAACGATAAGCTGAAAGTATGTAGCACTATCCGCCAAATACAATGGACCGCTCCAATGTGGCTGAAAAGAGACAAGCATAACAAAAACAAAACAAAATAGACAAAATAAAATAAAACAGGATATTAGACATTGTCTTCAAAATATAGTAGAAATAAATTATTTGTTGCTTTGCAAACCAGCCCTCCTCGATGTCCTAGATAGCCAAGTCCTGCTGGACCTGCAGCTACTGCCGTGGGCACTCGACCAAATCAACCCAGCCGTCGCCGACGTGTCGGAAACCTTCCGGTAGTAACATGATATCTGTGTCTAATACACTCTTCTTGCACCGATTAATTTACAAACTAAGCCTGCACACCGAATCAAAATTCACTTAGGCACGGTTGTGGTATTATCCTTTAAAATCTAGTTCTAGATATTGGCACTTGGTTGCAGGAAACAGAATAAAACAAAAACATACATCGTTTAAGCAAACTTAAATAAAATATTTCCTAAATTTCTTGAATTTATATTGAAATTCAATGCTTTCTGAAAGAAAAAAACTTACACAAATGTAAACAATATGCAAAACCTGATACGCAAAACTAGCTTGTCATTGAGTGTGGAGAAATGTGGAGAAACCTCAACTGAAAATTTAACCGAGCCAAATTCCGTTCAAAATACCGTGATGATTTTCCCGAACTGTAAACCAACATTTAGGTTTGGTAATCACACCGTAACCATCATCGCTTCTTCTTAGCGACACTAAAAGGCACACACTTTCAAGAATTGTAGAAGAGAACTTTGTTCTACAATTTCACACAAAGGCTTTAAAACCTTAATTTGCATTCTGAACTAGTGGTGATTGAATGGACGTCTCATTTGTTAGTTTTTTTTTGCTATAAGCTTCAACAGGTTACTTAAACTTCACTTTTTTTTTTTTATAAAGACAGTGTTTTTAAAAAACACTTTTGCGAGCGTATTAGTAGAACGATTGTTACTGAAAAACTAGGAGAATTTAAATTAACAGTTCACTTGATCATTTTTTCTAAAATAATAAAAAAAAACTGACACATTTTTTTTAAACTATCACTAGTAAACGCGAGCAAATTCCGTTAAATTCCACTACAGATAGCACTCGACACTGAAGAAGTCTGTAAATCGCAGACGAAATAGGTCTATTTGTCAAAAGATAAGCCATCTGTAGTGGAATTTAACGGAATTTGCTCGCGTTTACTAGTGATAGTTTAAAAAAAGTGTTTCAGTTTTTAATTTTTTTTTAGAAAAAGTGATCAAGTGAAGTGTTAATTTAAATTTTCCTAGTTTTTCAATTAGGTTACTTAAAATTGTTTAAAAAAAAATATATGCTCTAAAGAATAATTTCGATGTATATTTTTTTTAAATATAGTGTGTTTTTTTGTTTAGAGGAAATGAAAGGGGAGATAACCTTTAAAGTCAACGCTATATGTTTAAATCTCGGGGTGACGCGGGGTCAGGCCGGGGTTGTTGTGTTTTTTTTTTTAGGAAATGCATGTACCCCCGAAGATCGTTTCTGTTGTTCCAAGTTCCAGCAAATTTTCACAACTGATACCGTCGCAAGGAATAACCGTATCCATTTTGGACCACGAGACCGAAACGCAGAATGATCATGTGCATAATATTGAGATCCAATCAGTCAGCAATTGTTTATCTCATGAGGAACATGATGGGGAGTCAGCTAAAAATGATGAAAACTGTATTCCAAACAGCGCTGAGAAAAGGTCACAAGATGATGTTAGACTTATGATGAACTCAAAGAAACATGCGTCATGTGAATTGATGTTTCAATCCATTCATGTGAACTGGAACAAGATTAGCGATACTATTCTCAGCCAGTTACAAAGTTTACAAAATTTCCGGAACGAAAATCCTACCTTGTGCGTGCCTAGATCTCTCAAACTTACAAAAACTGATTTGAGTGGGCTTGCTAACTCGGTGGTGGATCAATTACGTACAATAAACACTCATATTCGAGCAAATATACTTGAAGAGGTAGCGAAGCAAGTTCTCAACGCGTTTCCGTGCCTAAGCTTTGTCGATGATGATGGATTCGGATCAGGAACTGGTTACGTGTGGCTAAAACACAAAATGATTAATCGGAACTCATACCTCAACCGTTTCAAAGAAGCTTATGTACCAAAAACAGATACCATAGAAATTCGAAGAAACCGAAATGTGCGAGCAGGTACGATTAAAGAGTACTGGGAAAAGGTGAATAACGAATGTTCAAAAGAAATTCTTTCGAAACATTCGCGAGACGAACCAGGACTGCTAACGAGCGAATTTCTGCAGGAATCTCAATCTTACGTTCGATACCGATACGATGAAAGAATTCCATTGAAGGACATCTTGGGCAATTTTCCAGTTCTTAGACGGAGAGTTCTTCTGAATTATCACTTTGAGTGTGCTACGCGAGTGTCAGCGAATTCGTTGGAGAAGTACTTCACTGCTAAACGTTTAAAGATTATCGATTTTTCGAAGACTAGCCACAAGATTAGATCGTTAAGCACCACTGCATCTGATTTTGCTATATTTAAATACTTGTGCAGCTTGTTGGGAGATAACATTAATGATGTAATCGCAGTAAAAGAGGTGAACATATATGCTATTCATACGACAATGTAACTTGACACCATATTTTTATTTTTAGATTGGAATCAAGATTGACGAGATAATCACTGATAGTTCAGGACCTGTGATTGTTGCAATAGGTTAGTGAAAACTGCTCAGTTTTGAAGAAAAATTCAAAAAAATATTGTCAGAAAAAAGTGAAATTAAAAATTGCTTGTTTTTCATACAGAATTTGTTCTGCTACCATTTTTTAAAATCAACCATATTTATTTTCAGATCGTGGAAATAACGAACGATTGTACTACGTTTTCGCCGAACAAATAAGACTGAGCGAAGGAACACAAAACGTGATTACTGCTGTTTCTGACTTGATTGGCGTACATAATGTTCATAATTTTATGTACATGAAGCAAATTTCCAAATTCTTGGGCTGCAAAATGGTGAGTAGACAACTGGGATGGAGCGTGTGTCCCCGCAACATAGCACTGGTCCTCACAAGTTCCTACCTCATGCTTCCACGGGTCAAGAGATGACAAAGACCGCCAGCTAAGGGTTGCGTACTTAGCTGGTAGTGCAGCCTGGGCACTGTTGTCCTTCTCACTTCAGCTAGATTGAGGAGGTGCGTTCCGAGCGGCTGTCCACCAAGGAGGTGCAGCTCATACAGTCCTGGCATCCAACGGCTGAGTAAGAAACGCTGTATCGCGTCATCTATACCTTATGAAGCAGTCCCACCAACGCGATGTAGGAAGGTAGCATGCTGAAATCTTACCCTACCACATAAAATGGAAGTATTCTTTATACGGTGTATTATTTCAGATCATCTATGGAATTATGTTGTTTAATAATTTTAAATTTTTTGTTTCCTTCGTGGCAATGATAATGCAAGAGCGTCTACAATTGCAGCTGGACATCAGTCTACAGACATGCAGACAGTACAAATATAATTGTTACTATCATTTTATATTATAACATCCCTTCACAATATTTTTAAAGCTATTTTCAGGTTCGCATCTATGCATCGTCGTAAGTTTTAGCCCACCTAACCCACGATATGTATTTGAAAAGATAGAATGGTTTTTAATGTTTTTTTTTTGAGAAAGGATCATACGACAAATTCTACTAAATACAATTTCCAAAAAAGTTTAATAATTCAAAAACTAAAATTGTTGATGATCTCTCATTTTCTATTGCACATATATAAGGAATTATTTATGGGCCCAGTAGAAAGCAAGAGTTATCGGAGTATTCAAGTTTAATTTTTCTTTTCTCTCTCTGGTTTTTTTTTTTGTAGATTTATAAAGCTTCCGTTTTTGAGCAGTAATCATAATCATATGAAATTTATTCCGGCTAATTGTTTGCTTAAATTTTCTTTGCTATTCTGCTTGGTTGCCCGGTGATCAACTTTCTTTCATTATATCACTTTGGAAATTTTTGCCATTTCAAAGTTTCAATCATCTAACATCACAGCAGAAGAGACAAATAGTTGCATTTAATTTTTATGTGTATACTATTACAACATCGTATTATTTTCATCATATCATCATTATATATATAAAAATAATCATATTAAAAATATTTACTAAGAGATTAATAATAATAATTAAATTTCATTTGCCTCAAGGTTACAAGGAAATAGATTCCGGCTAGTACAGATATTTTATTTCATTGTATTTAAAGGTGTTTTTCTATGAATTTAAGTCATTGAATTTTATTAAAATTAATAAATGTTCCTTAATTCTGCTGATTATGTGTATCTATATGTCATGAATACATACCTATTTTTTTGATTCATGTATAATTAAATGGTTTATGTTTTATTTAATTGCAATAAGACCTTCACATTCCAGAGTTATATTCATCTGTCACTGATTGAGCTGTAAAGATGCACCAAGCTGCGATTGATTATCATATGCCTATTATAACTATTTTAACTATTTCATCATATTATTTTATTTATAACCATATTTAAATTACAGGATGACGAATTCCAACCATGGCATATTTTAATTAAAGATAATAGTATATTTCATTGCTCTATTACATACTGCATATATTGCATATTATGACATATTATGTACATTATATATAATAAATACTGGGTTGGGAGGGAGCATCAGGGTATCATTCAAGCTGAAACTGGACGATGGTTTGATTGACTGCCTGAGTCTAGGAGGGAACGAGCATTATCATTTTCTTTATCCTACCGATTCGATTGTGATGCTGCGAATTCTACTCCAACAGTTTCAGTGAGAGTGACGCGCCCTTCTTAACAAGCCATCCTGTAGAAAGCTTAATAAGTATTGCGAATTGGGTTATTCGAATTGTTGGATCGTATCGTTGGAAGGAGATTCTTAATTTCCCGTGGATTTCGCGTGAGTGTCTCTGCTTACGGGTCCACCCCTCCGTTTTTGGCCCTTCATACAGCGATATTGTGAATTCAGATCGGTGGCTCAATTTGATCTTGCTGTTAAGTGGAGCTGCATCCAAGCCAAGGGCATGAAGGGATGGTGGCTACCATACATACATACATACATGAAGCAAATTTCCAATTTCTTGGAATTTGTCCAAGAATACTTTTTTAAAATTTTGCCACCAATTGGTTAAAAGTAAAACCCCCCCGGAAAGGAAAAAAAAAAAAGTGTGGGGAAAAATGAAACCCCGGCTTTTTTAAACTTTTTTCCCAAAAATTTTTTTTTTTTTTTTTAAAAAATTTTGTGAGAAAAGGGGGAGAAATATTTTAAAAAAAAATTTTTTTTTTTTTTTATTATATATTTTTTTTTAATTATATATGTATTTATTTTGGTGGGATGGGTGTTATGTGTTTAATGATGAAAAGAGAAAAATAAATAAATTTATTTTTTTTTTTTTTTTTTTTTATTTTTTTTTTTTGTTTTTCTTATCTTTCCTTGATGTAATTTTATCTGTTTAGTTACTTTTCTTGACATCATATGTTTTGTTAGATCAAACTTGGAATCAACTTTCAAATAACTAGTGGTATGCGATGTTCTCAATTTTAAGATGAAAAAAAAACTTGAAAAAAATCCTTTGGCGTATTATATTATTTCAATGAATGCTTGAGATCACATGTATATTTGAAGTATTTGTATTGAATATGCAAGGATGAGTTGCTGAAATACATTAATAGAAGTAAAACAAAAACACTCATGGTACTTTGCTTTAGCACATTCTATCCAAATCACAAAAGTAGAGTTACAAAAAAGAAAAGCTTTATAGGTTTATGAACAATATGTTGTAAGCCAGCAAACTAACAGGATAATGGGGTTAGGAAACTTTTCCGTACACGGTGGTTTCATTGATCTGCGTGGTGACTTAACGCTTTAAGAAAACTGAAAGAGCTTACATCTTATTGTTGACAAACGATGCTAAGCCCAATTCTTTTGTTTCCTCAGAAATGAACAGCTCAAACTGAAATACGAAAATGATTTAGCAAATTAATTTCCACATTTGGCAAATCATTTGGTTCCAGTACCACTTGGATTCATCTTCTTCTTTTGCTGAATTTATTTTCGTTAGCTCGGAACAGTATAAAATCTGTAATTTAATGCTCGATATAGATATCTGACAGAACAAATTTGATCGGTTTTATGTCGTGTAAAAACACAATCAGACGTAAATTTATGTTATCTGGTCCGCTTGCATGTGTCGGTCACAGGAGACTTAAAATTACACGAACTTTTCGAAGTGTGTGGTTTTACTGGTTAGGCTGAACAAATAGTCTTCATAATCTTCAAATGATCTAAATTTGGAAAAGTTGAACCGATATGCTTAGTGATGCATCCTAGATATACAGAAAATAGTCATACTTTATGAATTTACTTTTCACATAGAAACATGAACAATAATTTCAGAAGAAATCCGGAGAACCAACTTTAGGGACATATTTTTTCCTATGTTCTCAAAAATGGCCTAATGTATTTATAACACAGTAAATTGTTGATATTGATTAAGTTTTCAATGGAAATGTGTGAGTATGTGGTTGTAAAATTTTCAAAGGGCTTACCCAAACCAAAACCTAAGTAACAAAATCATTATAGTAGAAATTTTAATGCTTTGAAATGGAATGGCCGATCAATCATATGTGAAAATTACATACACACTTAGGAATTATGATTTTTACACGAGACGTAATTCATGTTTGTAAAAAGTTGAGAAACCTAAAGAAAGATTTCGTGTAAAATTATGTCTCCTGAAACTGACACATACGCAATTCGACAAAAGATGTGTTTGATTGAATTTGTTTTCTCATCTCTTTCAACTCATTCTTATGAGCTAAAGGACGCTTGCATGTGTCGGTCTCAGGAGACGAACATTTACACGACATTTTGGTAGTGTGTAGGTTAGATAAAGTAGTTTTCCTTTAATCTATTTTGTGAAATTTAGAGCTGAGTTTAGCGAATATAGTATTAAATGGAAATTTTATTTTATTTGTCGTCAATCATTTCGTAGACCTTGCTACATTTTTGCTTAACATCTTAGAGTTTTTAATTAACTATTGGCTGGTTAGCCTCACAAAAAAGAGCGAGTAGAGAGCGAGTAGGAGCACAAAAAATTCAGTTTTCTTATATTTCTGGACTGTTTAGTCGTTGCTCAATAACATCAGCTATGAAAGCAATCATAGCGAACTCTCTTCGTCTTTGAAGTCCTACTAAATTATTCAATAAACATCGCGACTCATATGATGGTAATGGCAAACGTGTCCAACCTAATTTTTTTAGAGCAAACAACACTAACTGTCTCTGAACCGATTCTATACGGTTTACATATGTCCCTTGATATGGAGCCCAAACAACACTACAGTAAAGAATGTGCACACCAAAAAGTAGTCAACGGGAGATTAGTGGTATTAAATGGAAAATATGAGAAAATCAAAAGTAAATCATTTATTTAAGACTTCATAAAAATACAAATATAAAACATATACAGTTAAGTCAATTTGACCTGTTATATCCAAATGCCCGCACCTTTCGTTTGACACCTTCCATCAGTTTTTGCACAGTGTCATCCGTCACCAATTTTGCAGCTTTCTGCCAGTTACGCCTGAAGCTTTTCTCATCAATTGCTACGCTATTCGTTTTTCGAAGATTCCTCTTGACCAGAGCCCAATACTTTTCGATCGGACGGAGTTCTGGCGAATTTGGCGGATTGCAATAATTTGGGACAATATTTACACCATTAGCAATGTACCAATCCTTAGCCAGTTTTCCATAGTGGCAAGATGCCAGGTCAGGCCAGAACAGCACCGAACCGTTGTGTTCCCGAATGAACGGCAACAGTCGTTTATTCAGACACTCTTTTACGTAAATTTGTCCATTTAGAGTGCCAGTCGTGATGAAGATGTCGCTTCTGAGACCGCATCCACATATTGCCTGCCATACGAGGTATTTTTTTGGGAACTTCGACAATTTTTTTGCTTAAAACGATCAGCAACATTTCCTCTTTGCAACGAGGTATAAAACTGTAGTCCCGGTATCTGCTTAAAGTCAGCTTTGCAATATGTTTCGTCGTCCAATATTATGCAGTCGTATTCCTTCAGCATAGTGTCATATAATTTTCTTGATCGAGATTTTGCGCTCTTGTTCTGGCTGTCGTTACGATTTGGAGCAACACCTACTTTGAATGATTTCAAGCCTGCACTTTTCTTCACTTTCTGGACGAGCGATGGAGACATTTTCACTTTTTTCGCCACATCACGAACGGAGATATTCGGTTTCTTCTTAAATTCTTTAATCACTTTCTTCCTCTCCGCGACGAAACGAGAATCATGGTTACCTCCAGAACCGACCTTTCTTTTTAAAGTTAAGCGCTGCTGAAAGTTTTTTAGCACTTTAGTAACCGTCGATTTTGCGATTTTTAATGACTTGGCAATATCGCCGTGCGACATATTTGGATTTTTCACTCTTTTGTGCAAAATTTCTTCGCGCACGCGTTCTTGATTCGACGCCATTTTACTGAATAAAGGTTACTGTAGCCAAACGACGTCTTCATCATAGCACACATACATTAATATTCATGTAGTAGTGATCGGATTAGCAAAGCCTACACGGAGAAGACTGCATTAGGGCATTTCCGACGACTACTTTTTGGTGTGCACATTCTTTATTCTAGTATGGGCCTCACGTATGCCACATATAGTGATTTTAATATGTAAGGGCCGTTGACACGCAAACTATATCTTTTAATAAACCCAAGCATGTTATTTGCTTAATAGATGATATTATTTTAGTGATCAGCAAAAGATAACTTAGAGTCAAGTATTACTCCTAGGTCTCTAATTTAATGACATCTTTTAATTGCTATCTGACCTAGAGAAACTGATTTTTATGTTAAGGAATGCTTTCTCGTGATCGATATAGAGGTGCATTTTTAAACTTTAAGTTCTAACAAGCATTTTTTACACCAGGTGTAAACATTATTGAAGATCATGTGGTTTTTGTATCATGTGGTTCCATAAACAGTTTCATGTCGTCTGCTTATACTGAGTCGTGAAGGACTTTTTTTAACTCTTTATTTATTCAAAATTTTACATTATTTTACATTCATATATTAATCTAGGTGCTTTTGCTAAGAAATTAACATTTTAACCTTATATGCTATCATTTATATCTAATTGGGTTAATATTATTTTTACCTTGTCTATTCAGTATTTTTAACAGGTTTTTTTTTGCCTGAGTGTAAGAATAATTATTGATTTCTTAAAACTATTGCAATGATTTTTGTCTAAAATTATGAATTATTTTGTTGGACATTTCTTCTAGAGTCTCAACGTTTGAAATTCTATGTAATTCAGTAGTACTGAACCAGGGTGGCAACTTCAAAATCATTTTCAAAACTTTGTTCTGAATCCTTTGAAGTGTTTTTTTCCTAGTAGCACAACAACTAGACCATATTGGCACAGCATTAAACATGGCCGGTCTAAAAATTTGTTTGAATATTAGAAGCTTGTTCTTCAAACAAAGTTTGGATTTTCTGTTTATAAGAGGATATAAACAATGACATATTTTAATAAATATTCTTGTATATTTCATTACCCTATTACATAATACATATATTGAATATTATGACATATTATTTACATTATATATACTAAATACTGGGTTGGGAGGGAGCATCAGGGTATCATTCAAGCTGAAACTGGACGATGGTTTGATTGACTGCCTGAGTCTAGGAGGGGATGAACAGTATCATTTTCTTTATCCTACCGATTCGATTATGATGCTGTGAATTCTACTCCAACAGTTTCAGTAAGGGTGACGCGCCCTTCTTAACAAGCCATCCTGTAGAAAGCTTAATAAGTATTGCGAATTGGGTTATTCGATTTGTTGGATCGTATCGTTGGAAGGAGATTCTTAATTTCCCGTGGATTTCGCGTGAGTGTCTCTGCTTTCGGGTCCACCCCTCCGTTTTTGGCCCTTCATACAGCGATATTGTGAATTCAGATCGGTGACTCAATTTGATCTTGCTATTAAGTGGCTGCATCCAAGCCAAGCGCTAGCAGGGATGTTGGCTGCCATACATACATACATACATACATAAGAGGATATAAACTTTTTATATATTTATTACATTTGGCTTGAATGCCCTCAATGTGATCTTTAAAAGTTAATTTTTGATCAAGTATCAGTCCAAGATATTTTACTTGATTTGACCAAGAAATTGGAACTCCGTTCATAGTGACCATATGACTATTACTTGGTTTCAAAAATGCAGCTCTAGGCTTATGTGGGAATACTATTAGTTGAGTTTTGAAAGCATTAGGAGAAATCTTCCATTTTTGAAAATAATCTGTAAAATGTCCAAGCTTTTTTGTAGCCTCCTGGATATAGCACGAAGACTTTTTCCTTTAGCGGAAATGCCTGTGTCATCTGCAAAGCAAGATTTTTGAAAGCCCTGAGGTAAATCAGGGAGATCTGAAGTGCAAATGTTATGAAGTATTGGCCCAAGAATGCTACCTTGAGGAACACCAGCTCTAACAGGCAATTGATCAGATTTAGAATTCTGATAATTTACTTGCAAATTACGATATAGAAAAATCCATCATCACCTGGTGGTTTCATATTTTGAATTTTTTTAGTTATAGTTTTTACTTCATCCAAATCAGTTCCCCAGGAATCATCAAAAATATTTTCTTGTGAGAAAATATTCAGATACTCCCTGGAAACCTGACCCTCAGTAGGACTTGTCAGACCCAAACTGAAATAATGGGAGCTCTCAAACTGCTTAACAAGTTTTTGAGCTTTTTCCGCATTTGTGAGCAAAATTTTATCACCTTCCTTAAGGGCTGGTATAGGCTTTTGAGGTTTTTTCAATAAGGTTTTCTGAAAGGTTTGGTACTCGGATCTAATTTTGACACATTATTTTCAAAATGTTTGTTCCTCAGGGCAGAGAAGCGTTTTTAATTTGTTTTTGTAAATCTCGCCATATGACTTTCATAGCGGGATCACGTGTTCTTTGATATTGACGCCTACTTACAATTTTTAGACGAATCAAGAGCTGAAGATCGTCATCAATTATAACTGTATCGAATTTAACCTCGCATTTTGGCACTGAAGCAGCTCTTGCTCTATTTATTGAGAAAGCCGGAGATTCAAGAGCATTATTAATTTCATTTTTTGTTTGCAATGGAACATTAGGATCAAAGTTGTATTCCATAAATGTTCGATATTGATCCCAATTAGCTCTATGGTAGTTGAAAGTAGAACTGATGGAATTAGAAATGATTTCTTGAGATATTTCAAATGTGACTGGAAGGTGATCAGAACCAAAATAAACATGGGTAATCAATTGACTACAAAGTTGACATGAATCAGTTAGGACCAAATCAATAGTTGAGGGATTTATGGCTGAAGAAAAGCAAGTTGGGCTGTTTGGGTATTGAATAGTGTAGTAGCCTGCGGAACAATGATCAAAAAGTATATTACCATTGGCATTGCTTTGCGAATTATTCCATGAGCGGTGTTTTGCATTGAAATCACCAATAACGAAGAATTTAGACCTATGACGGGTAAGTTTCTGGAGGTCACCCTTGAGCCAGTTCTTTTGCTGACCAGTGAATTGGAAAGGCAAATAGGCAGCTATAAAAGTAAATTGGCCAAGTTTTGTTTCAACTGAAACCCCCAAAGTTTCAAAAACTTTGGTTTCAAATGAAGAAAGAATGTGATGTTTGATACGCCAATGGACAATGAGGGCAACGCCACCACCAGCTCCATTTAGGCGATCATTTCGGTAGACAAAATAATTTGGATCTCTTTTGACCTTATGGGCATGTTTGAGATAAGTCTCAGTTATAACAGCAATATGCACGTTATGAACTCTTAAAAAATTAAATAGCTCATCCTCGTTATCTCTGATGGATTGAGCATTCCAATTCAAAATATTTAATGACTTAAAATCCATTACTGAACTTTAATGTCATGACAATATTATTGGCAAATTTAATACCAGTTTGGATAGCTTCAAACATGGAATTAGTTTTCAGCATATCGGTTATCATATCGATTAACGATTGCTGTAAACATTCTAATTTAGGAGCGGATATGTTACCTAAATCAAATTCATCAGAAGTCCCGTGGTAATTTTGGTTTTGGTTTCTACCCGCTGCAACGGCAGCGTAGGTAGGTCCATTTACATGTTGAACATTGTTAACGACATGTTTAGGTAAGAATGTAGGGTTTGCAGATTGAACCCTGTTGGTACCTGCAGGTATCGAAATAGTATTTACTCCCCGTTGAGCGTTTGAAGTTACAGTTGCGGATGGAAAAACCTTTCCGCTGTTTCTACCGACGGTTTGGTAGGAATTAGTTCTTTGCTGACCGTTGTTAACAGCTGCAGAATGGGTAGTAGCTGGTCGGGAACGTGTATTGTTTCCTACCTGGCGTTTAGTGCGCGACTGCAAAATTGCTTTGCGAGTCTTGCACTCCCAAAAATTTTATTTATGGTTTTCACCACAATTTGAGCATTTGAATTTTTTAGGATCTTCCTTCACAGGACAGTCGTCCTTAGTGTGCGAGGAATCACCACAATTCATGCATTTACCAATCATATGGCATTGCTTTGTTCCGTGTCCCCATCCCTGGCACTTACGGCACTGGGTGAGGCTTTGAAAATTGACTCCAGTCTTCCTGAAATGTTCCCACTTCACTCGGACATGGAGCAAAAGGCTTGCTTTTTCTAAAGCCTTAAGGTTATTAAGTTCACTTGACTTGAAGTGAACTAAGTAGAAATCGTTTGAAATCCCTTTGCGAGAATCGCCAGGCCGGGATTTCATTTTCATTTTAATTACTTGGACTGGGCTAATCCCAAGTAATTTTATCAACTCGTTTTTTATTTCTTCTAGAGATTCACCACTGGGCAGTCCTTTCAAGACAACCTTGAAAAGACGCTCAGCTTTGGTGTCGTAAGTGAAGAAATTGTGGTTCTTCTGAGTAAGATACTCAAGAAGGCGTTTGAATCCGTCCAAGGTTTCTGCATGCAAACGGCATTCACCTCGTCTGGAAATTTGAAGGGAATATTTCACACCTTCGACAAATTTTAAGATTTCCTTGCGAAAAGCATGGAAATCCGAAATTGTCACCACAAATTGGGGAACTTTTTCCTTTCTCAATCGAGAAAGTTTTTTTCAAATTTTGGTTAGATGGTGTATCACTCTCATCATCTGTGAGCATATCAAATTGATTACTCACATTAATTTGATTTGCAGGCGAATCAATAGATTGCCCTTTTCGTTTGCGCTTATTTGCCATAGTGGCAGAGTAATTTGCTCCAAATCGACGACCAAGCAGATAACTATAAGAATCCGAGGGACCGAAGAGGAATTTTCCAATGCGATATCCAAGCCGGGTTACCCGAAGGGCCTGACAAGTATAGAAAAGGAATAAGAGGAAATCTAAAAATTGTAGGATTTATTTAGCACTGAAACGTGCTGTTTAAGATTTGTTGTAGCGTTAGGTAGCAATAGCACTTCCTTTAGCAAATAGAAAATAGAACCGCACGGCACAATGAGAGCACAATGCAGACTGACGTGAAGGACTTTCAAAAAAAATTCTACATCGTTAACAAATAAAACAAATAATAAGGGACCAAGATGTGAACCTTTTGGCAATCCAGATGTGACATTTACTATTTTAGAGAGATTGCCGTCAAGTCTTACTCTTTGCGTTCTTGTTGTCAAGTATGACTCGATCCATTTCAGTAATCTTGGATTAAATCCTAACTTTGATAACTTAAAAAGCAGCAGAGGTCTACTATATTCATAAAAGACTAGCATGCGCTGGTAAACAGTATAAGATTGAATTTAAATATTTTGTTTAGTGATATTATGATTAGATAGGCCATTTAGTTTAGAAATCATCAAACCGGGCTCTTAGATCACGCCATGACTAAGAGTAGCCGCTTTTTACAAGCTCAAGGAATTTAATTTGTGTCCATGATTCCATGTTGATCAAGTTTTAAATTTGCATAAAGAGCATTTTTGTCTTTTATGATATCTTAATTATTTTTTTTTTGTTTTTTTTTAAGGAAAAGACCGTGCAATTTTGTAGTTGCTACTCCGTTACTGAACAGAACTAGTGTAATTGCACAGAGAACCACATAGATGGAGCTTGGGAGTAGCTTTACATCTCAATGTACAAGTTCACTCATTCTATTTATAGATCAGTACCGGCGCCGGCCACGTCCTCGCGGTCTTTTGGGGGAGGGGAAGAAGGATGATTAGTTTGACAATCATTGTTATTAGAAACCGTGGTCACCACTGCGTCTCTACAATTTATACATCCTCCTGCCAAGGGAAGGATAGTTGTGTTAGTAAAGCAGGTTATTTTTAGATCATGGATGCACTGTGGTAAGTGATGCGATCGATGAAAGAAAGCGCAGTAGACTGCTTTTTATATTGAATCTAGTGGTGATAGAAAGAGGCAAGTGACAAATGGCAATAAAGGGGGCGGGCCTGGGATTGAGCTCCCGACCATCTGCTCAGTAAGCAGAACGGGTAACCACTGAGCTAATCAGTCGCGTCAATACTTTAATTTTTTTTCATGTGAGAAAAGTAAGACCTTGTAAAGAGCGAGCAATGTATATGTTTGAATAGGGGTCTTAAATCGTCGATTTTCGGTACCGCGGTATTGGTCGAAAAAAGTACGCCAGAACTAAATGTTTTTATCAGATGGGCTATGAGTTCTATACGAATAACTAGCAGTGAAAGATGCGTTTGATTTTTTTTCTTTGAATATATGATACTACATAGAGAATGGTAGGCTTTTATGTTAAGTTATTTAAATTTCAAACTACTATTTTATTACAGTAGAAGTTTGCAATAACTCTGTTCATTTACTAATACAAATGAAAATTAATTACAGCCATGAAATTTCCTACAGTTTGTTTCTTAACTTTTTTTTTATAAATCATCATTTATGCTAAAAATTTCCACTGTTCCTATATAACTGCGATTGGCTTAAGGCTTAAGGCAGTAAAAGGATTTGTTGACTGGGCAAGGGTTCGTGGAGTCGCCAGTCCCTTGTCATGTGAAAACACGCGGCCTTCTTGCCGTAGTCTTCCGTAGGTCCTCATTGAGATCGTCTGGCCCTGCTGCAACAGCCATCACGTAGGCTATTCTCTCGGGGCAACTTGCTGAGAACAGTCCTGCAGACATAGGTAATCCTTGCACTGATGGTGGGTTCTTTATCACATCACATCACAAGACACCTGGCACCGCTGCCGTCGCACAGTGGCGGCTGTTCTTATAAAAGTCGGACGAAACCTAAAATGTTTGTATATCGGCCTGAAAATTACATATATAGTAAATTTTGGGGTGTTGAGTTGATTTTTGACATCAACAATTATTTTTAATGGAAAATAATCTCTTTAAAGTGGAACAATTCTTACGAGTATGATATTTTTTCAGTTCATACAAAATTTGAAACCCTTTTTCAGTAGAATTTCAACGTAATCAAAAATAATTTTAATAGGGTAATTGACGGATTTAGTAATTCTTTAACCTATTATCGTCAGCCAGTGGACTATTAAGTGTGTGAAGTCAGTCATAAATTGTTTATTCATTTTAAGTCTACACTCTAGAGCATAAGGGGTGGGGGGAGGGAGTGGGTTGAGTTTATTTTATTTATTGTTCTCTAGGTTGGAGGTGGGTAGTAGGAAATGCATACGCAACAGATTTAGCAATATGAAAAAAAAAAATTAAACCGTCAATTGTATTGCTACAAAAGAAGGGTTATCTAGTAAGTTGAAATTAATTGCATATAGTTTGAAGGGCGGGTGTATAATACAGATAAATCTATATATATGGCAACTCTGCACGCAAACTTCACGCAAACATCAGCACCTTCGTAGTCCCGAATGGCAAACAGCCACGGAGAAAGAGAAGCTCGTTATACAAGATGTGTCACAACTACATACAAGCGAGCTCCCATAAGCGCCCATGCAAATAATTACATCACTAAATTTTTTGCGGTCTACTAATACGCTTGCAGTTAATCTTCTTCCTCACCCTGTATAAATGCTCATTGGATTCGACAGGCTCGTTCGAACACCAATACTTGCATTTTGTGTATGAACTTTGAAATTGTACAAAGTTGAAAAGGTCCGGTGCACTTAATCGGACGGAAGTCAATTTAAAAAAAAAAAATACAAGTTTTCTTTCTCATCAAAGATGTGCTCGACACCAATCGGTAATCAATATTTTTTCTCCTATGTCATTAAATGTGTTTAAGCTTTCGTTTTTTATTTAATTAGAAATTTTCTTAAAAAGAAAAAATATATTGGATCCGGTTCTTGATATAGCGAGTTCGAACGATAAACGTACTGCTATTGAAAACTACATAGAAAGATTTGTAGGAGGAACCATTCATGAAGAATATGAGAAGCAAATATCAATATTCTTTCGAGAGTTCTTGCGTCGATGGAGTAAATCACAACGGAAAAAGGATCGCTTTTAAAGGAAAATGGTGATTGGCTCGACGATTTTTTTGTACTTTCTGGACCTAGTTCATCAACATCAGAAGCAAATGTCAATCAAGGTGGTCGGCCTTCAAAAGAATTCGGTGATTGCAGCAACCGAAGTAAGCGTCGAAGAACGGAAGAATTGCGTCGTACATGTAGCTTTAGTACGTTCTTATTGCTCTTACTTTGTATTTTTTTCTCTTTAACTTAAATGTTTTTTTTCTTTATAACTTTATAATAGGTGAGTTGAAGTTTGCTACTGAGGTGGCTTTGCGTGCTGATGGGCAGAAGGAAGTTGCAGGCATTCTGAAGACTGGTGTCTCTACGCAAAGGCTATCTGATGAACAAGCTTTAGCTGTATTTGTTGATGCAAAGCTATCTAAGCGTAGCTACAACATCGTAAGAGAGCCTGCAAAAACCATATACCCACCATATGACTCAATCTCTGCTGCTAAAAAGAAGTGCTATCCTCCAGATCAGTACTTCGAAATTTCAGAAGGTCTTTGCAGAATTGATTTACAGCAACTTTTAAATCATACTGTTTCAAGATTAATTAGTCTTGTGCAGTTCAATTTTACTAATCTACCTAATGACGATTTGCGGCTTGTTCTGAAATGGGGGATGGATGGAACTACGCTAAGTGAGTACAATCAAACATTTAAAAGTTTGGAAAACTCAGACGCAAACGTAATTTTGACATCACTTGTTCCACTAAAACTGTTTCAAGGGGAAATTGTCATTTGGGAAAACTTGTTTCCATCATCGACTCGGTATTGTAGACCAGTTTCTCTACAACTGGCAAAGGAAACTGTCGATACGACCCGTCAAGAATACGACCGGATGAAAAATGCAATTTCAAAGTTACAGCCTTTTATTGTAAATGTTAACGGTAGAGAACTTAACGTCAAATTTGAACTTGTTATGAGTATGGTTGATGGTAAAACTAAATTTTTTTTAAACGCCATAACAAACACATCATCTGCGCAAAGGTGTTATCTTTGCAAATCAACATCCGCAGAATTTAATGACGTTGAAAAAATGTTGAAGAAATCTGTGAACAGTGATTTCTGGTCATGTTTTTTGGGTAATTCTTTTTTTTTTTTTTTTTTTATTTAGACGGGATGGAAAATCTGCAACCAGACACCTGAAGAACTCAGGGTGTGGGGATGAGGGTGCCAACTCCTCGACCCACTAAAAACCCACCCGTGCCTTTAGCCCTGGTCCCTCCCCGGAACCACCTTTCGGTATTACTTCGGGGAGGGGGCTATTGTGCTTGTTAAGCACCCACTATGTCTAACTACTTAGGGCTTTAGTAGTTAGGTGGTCCCTGCGACCTGCCTTTCGTCGTTTCGCCATTTTTGTTGGAGATCAAGGACGATCTGGGAGGCTGCTACGCATACCGCGTCCCAGACGTCCCGGTCTTGACACATCCTCTGGACCAAGTTATCCGGAGTCGTGTCGCGACCGCATACGGCCATCATGCCGGATCTCGCGCCGTCGAAGCGAGGACATGCGAAAAACACATGTTCTGCAGTTTCTTCGACTCCCGCGCACTCACTGCATGCGGAGGACTGTGCATGCCCATATTTATGCAGGTATTGTCTAAAACAGCCGTGGCCAGACAATATCTGCGTTAAGTGGAAGTTCACTTCACCGTGTCGCCTACCGACCCACCCGGTTAGTTCCGGGATTAGTCGGTGGGTCCACCGACCTTTGGTGGAGTTGTTCCATTCCCTCTGCCACTTAACCATGGATGCGGCTCTAGTGGTCTTTCGGATACCTCTTGTTCCACGTTGCTCGAAGCACTCTACGTCCTCTTTTATGACGATGCCTATTGGCATCATCCCCGCTAGGACGCAGACCGCGTCGCGTGATACCGTTCGGTATGCACTCACCACTCTTAGGCACATAAGCCTGTGTGTACTCTCGAGCTTATTTGCGTAGCTCTTGGTACTCAAGGCGGTGATCCATGCCGGCCCGCCGTACCTAAGTATGGACAGGGCGACACTGGCCAGGAGTTTACGCTTACTCCCTTGCACCGCCGAGCTATTCGACATCATGCGGGATAATGCCGATATAGCCATAGAGGCTTTCTTGCAAGCGTAATCGACGTGACTGACAAAGGACAGCTTGTCGTCGATCATAACCCCAAGATACCTCAAGAACCTCTTCGATTCTACTGTGCAGTTACCTGCACTAATCGTCGCATGTTGCTCCGATTTTCGATTGTTCACCACCGTGACCTCGGTCTTATGGTGGGCTAGCTCCAATTGCCTGGAGCTCATCCATCTCTCCACAATGCCAATGGAGTGTGAGGCCGTTAACTCGACCTCCTCGATGGATTCACCACATATCTCCAGGGTAATATCGTCTGCGAACCCGACGATCTTTACCCCGCTCGGGAACTCAAGCCGCAGTACCTCGTCGTACATCGTGTTCCATAACACCGGACCCAGGATCGAACCTTGCGGGACGCCTGCGGTGATCTGCACACGTTTCTGGCCTGCCTCTGTATTATATACCAGTACGCGATTCTGGAAGTAGCTTCCGAGAATCTTGTACAGGTACCCAGGAACCTGAAGGCGTTGGAGCGAGTCGGCGATAGCCGCCCAACTGGCGCTGTTGAACGCATTCCTCACGTCAAGGGTGACCACCGCACAGTATCGTACTCCTCGCCTCTTGCGCTGGATTGCCACCTCGGCCGTCGCTATTACCAACGGGTTCAGGCCAGTTAGCTCCGTTGTCATCCGATCAAGCATATTGGAAAACTGTTCGATCGACCACCTTGGCGGTGCGTAGCAGCTGCAGAAGAACACTCCATTCACTTTTACAACCACGAAGCCTTCGTTTGTGTTGGACACAACCTCCTGAACCGGGTACTTACCCGTCGTCCATAATGCCGCCATATTAGCCCTGTCCGCAAACCAGTTCCCGTTGCCGGGTGGGATGCGGTATGGGTCGGAAATTATGGCGATATCCGATGCCGACTCGCTAACTGTCTGACACAGCAGTTGCTGGGCTGCCTCACAATGGTTCAGGTTTAGTTGGGTTACCTGCATTACGGTTGGCTCGTTGGTATACCCTTAGCGGCCGGGCACTTTGGCCCCCCCATGACGTGCTTATCGTCCGGTTTCCCGGCGCACATCAAGCATTTGGGGGGACCTTTGCAATCCCGCGCCTTGTGGCTAGTGCTGCCACACCTTCTGCACATGTTGCTCCTATCTGGGCCTTTGCATTCCCAGGACATGTGCCCGCTCTCTAGGCATCTGAAACATGCCTTCGGCGGCTGGTGCAGGCTTAGTGGGCATATTGACCATCCCACCTTCACCTTCGCCACTTTCAACGCCGCGTCTGCGTCGACTGCCGCTACCCTCAGGGTTGCCACCTGGGTCCCAAGTGGACCCTTCCTCAGACGTATGTCCGCGGCGGCAACCTCGACCTTGCACTGTTCCTTCAGTGCAGTGGAGATCTCGTCTGCCTCGGTGATCTCATCCAGGTTTTTACACTGGATCGTCACCTGCGAGACGAGGGCGCGCACCTCCACACCCTCACCTAAGGCCTGTTTTGCCAGGTCTCTATACGCCGGGCCCTTAAGCGTTGTAGCTTTTTTAAGCTCCAGGAGCATTTCGCCGGTGCGGGTACGGCGTATACTCCGCACGTCGGCGCCTAGGCCTGCCAGTTTAGCGTCCCCGCGCATCGCTTTCAAGACCTCGGAGTACTTTGACGCCTCGGTCTTAACGATGAGGGCCTCTCCGCGGTTACGCTTGCGGGCCACCTGTCGCTTATCTTTTTCTTTTTTGGTTTTATTTCTTTTTTTCCTCACTTTATTCCATGGGGCTTCCCTGCCCCGCCTGGGGTCATCGCTTGTCCCCCTCCTAGCACTGGCATCTGCCTCCGTGCTGGTTATGGCTGTTGTTGTCATTGGGGCCCTGCCGCTTGGGCCCCCTTCGGCGCTTGAGACAACACGCGAGCTGGTTGGCGCGCCTTTCGCGCTGGGCTTAGCGCCGGGGCCTCTCTCTTTGCGAGAAGCCGAGGCTGGTCGCGAGGATGGACCCTCTGACCCCGCCGCCACGTTCGCATAGGTTCGTTTCCCCTTTGGGGCTTCCGACACGATGCGCTTCTTAGAAGCGCTGGGTGCCGTCTCGCCCGGGGACTGCCTAGCCCGCTTGGAGGTCCCCGCCCCCATGGATAGGGTGGACTCTCCGACGGAGACGGATGATTCCGTCTGCGTCTGCTTCGAGGCAATGTCCCTCGCCCTTTCGGTGGCCGCTAGCCGTGCCAACTCTTTGGCACTTTGCTCGGCTAGCAGTTTGGCCTCCAGCTCCTCCCTCTCCTTGCATGCAGCCTGCACTGTCATGCGTAGCCTAAGAAGGCTCAATTTTAGGTCTTTCGCAATGTTGTTGCGCGACGACGTAAAGTCGATGATCGCATCCAACTGCTCCGAGACCTCCATCACCTTAGGAAGGGTTTCCCGCATCCTATCCATGGCCCGGATGAGTCCTGGCCCATCCATGGCCACGCCTAGCTTGGTGCCACCTGCCTCCGATGCCGTAGCACTACCGCAGGTGTCGCTCACGCCCGATCCCACCGTTTGACGCGGTGGGGACCTCGCTAGGCCGCCTTTAGCGAACGGATTCGCTCTCTCTTTTGTATTTTTCGTTTCCTCCATGTTGTTGGGTCCCCCTCCAGCCGCTATCCAAGCCCACGTGGAGTAGTCGCTATTGTGATCCCATGGTTATCTATGCAAGCAGGGAGGCCATGCGAGGGTTGACACGGCCCTTCATGGGGAACCGTGTTCAGAGCCGGATCAGCGCAAGACAGGTATAGGTCATCTGAGCCTACTCCCACCCGACTGGCGAGGTCGGGCGGTGGAGAATGGAACGTACTGGAGGCCTGCCAGGGTTTTAATGGGACGGAGACAACCTGTGCCGCGGAAACCTCGCCATTTCCTACTCGGTGTCACCCGGCAGTGCTGAGGGAGACGACACAGGCGCCAGCCCGAATACAACGGTACCACTCGTGAATCTTTTCGCAGCCAGTTGCCATAATTGGGGTTTTACTGGCATCCACCCCAATGCGTCGTATGACGCTCCCTCCGTAGTTCGTTTAGCCGTTAAGGGGAGCTTAACGTTTCCAAGGTGCACCGCGGGGAGGCGAACTACATTCACAATCAAACAATGGCTTGAGCAGTCTACATTGTTTGATGAGATGTTTTGAGTGTTTGCTGCATATTGCATATAGGCTGGAATTCTGCAAATGGGTGAAAACGGCTCATATTGAGCTGTTCAACAGCACCAAACAACGCATTCAAAAGGAGTTTTTCAGCAGACTGGGCCTACACGTGGACAAGCCACGTTCTGGTCTCGGCACAAGTAACAACGGCAACACGGCAAGGCGATTTTTTGCCAATGCGGAAGTCTCTTTAGAAATTACGGGCATTGATTTGGATTTGATAGTCCGATTTCGTACGCTACTAACAGCCATTTCTAGTGGTAAAAGGATTAATGTTTCGAAATTCAAATCTTATGCTACAGAAACCGCTTTTTATTACGTGAAGCTATATGGCTGGTTTCACATGCCTACAACGGTTCACAAACTGTTGATCCACGGAAGTGACATTATCGATCGCTCTTCGATTCCCATCGGAAAGCTCTCAGAAGAAGCCCAAGAAAGTATGAATAAGGAGATTCGACGAACGCGCGCAAGTAATGCTTGGAAAGGATCACGTGAAAGGACAAACGGAGACGTGTTTCGTGGATTGTTGGTTGCATCGGATCCGGTTGTGTCTAGCTACAGACACAACAAGCCGAAACCGAAAATCGATTTGAAAAAAGAAGTTCGGGATTTATTAATCTTTGATGAACATGATGACGATGTTGATCACCATGCGTCTCCATATCCACCAACGGCCGAACAAATTAAAATCATTTTTTAGCATATTTGCGCAACGATGCGCAAAATGGGGCCTAGCAATTCGGAAAGTAGAGATAATTTCCTATATAATTCACACTATCCCACCTTTTCGTACTGTTTCACCAGGTTGTACAGTGAACATTTGTAAAGAAATGTAGGTTAATTGTAATTTTTAAGCATATATTACGAATAATTTAAAATAGTTTGGAGCCATTTTAACAAATGTATTGGTATGAAAAATAAACTTCAATCATTTTCCTTCAAATTGAAGCTTTGTTTGCTCAAATCGGTTGAAAATTGAAAGAGTTACAGGCATATCAAGCAAACCTAAATATTGTGGTTTTCAGATATGAAAATCACCAAAATTGTACGACACAGGAATGTTCAAAGTGCTGCCAAAAATCCAAAACTCATCCAATCCGCACGAAATTTGGAGAAAATGTAATTCAATATATGAGAAACCTAAGAAAAATATACAATGCCAAAAATAAAGACCCAAATTTTATAGATTATGACCGGCTTTCGGCCACTGTGCGTCGTGTCGATGGAATGAAATATAATGTCATCGAAGATTGCATTGGCATATTAGGCGTTATATTTTTGTTGAAACAAGTTTTAACCCTGTCGGAAAACTAAAATGCGTGAAAATGGTTGCTTTGGTCGTTTTTTGCTTCGCTGTTGTAGACATGACGTGAAAGTGAGAGAGTCATAAAGAGTGTAATAGACATCCGACACGTAAAATCACAGCGGTAGATAAACCCTCTGCGGGAAACATCCAAAACACGTTCTGAGTATCTGATAATGAAAGTGGGTGGAGTTTCTCAAGAGGATGTATACATTCTTAAAAGAAACTGGCTGAAAGTGCTCTTTCAAAATAAACGTTGGTAGCGGTTATGATTGCAAAAAGCCAACCGTTGTAGGGTTCTCATCTCACTGCTTTGCTTCATCCTTGATGCTTGTCGATGAAACGTGCGATAAAGCCGCTTGTCTGAAATGCCAAACGTGGTTTGATCAAGCGAGAAATAATTATCCCCTTGCCTGATTTAATTACGTTGTTATCCTCAAAAAATCGTATTAAAAACGATGATTGAAGAGAAATGATAACGAGCACACAGTGGGTGAATGATTAGAAAAATATAATAAATTCATATCAAGTAATTATTTATAAATTTACAAGCCTTTTAACACGAATTGAAAGAGCAAGAAAGACATTGATTTATTAATTGTTTTCAGCGTAGTGACATTACGTTTATAGATAAGTGCTCTAGACACAACAGAGAAAAAATATATCATGTTAAAGAATTTCAAAATATTTGGTAGGTTCAGTACCGTATTTTTTAATAAACTAAGCCTTTCAAGTTAGTGGTTTGGAAAAAATTAAAAATACTTATCCCAAACCACCCCAAAACATAGTATAGAATTTGACGTTTTGTAAATCGTGAGTGGCTGTAATATTATATTATATAATTTGCAAACTATTTCATGTGTTTTCGTTAGAACAAAAACACTAGGAATTTATAATTTTCTCCACAGCTAAAAATCAAAAAAAAAAAAAAAAACTAGAGGGTGAGTTATGTTAATGACATAGCTGCAAAGGTGACGTAAGACTTCTTGTTGCTGGGGAAAAAATGATGTCATTGAATGAATAAATGTCTACTATATTTTATTCAATCTAAAGTACCACGAAACCTTTTGCTAATAGTGTGTTCGAAATCCAAGAAAGGGCAACTACGCCGAGTATGGAAGAAACTGTTGCCCGCACAGAAAAAAAAATGAATTTTCACTGGCGCGTAAAATTTCCCCTCGTTTAATTCCAAACTCCAAAATCTTTCATACGCTTTACAACAATGTTTGCAATCTTTCATACAACAGGCTAGATTCAGGCGTTATCTGGCTTAAATTTACATGAAATATCCCATTATTTTCTGCCAAATCTAGCATTCCCTTTATGTGCCTTAGATAACGCAGAATATTCAATGTTTCTTTTTATCTGTGCGGTGTCAATGCTGAAATTAATTTGTGATACGTGCGCTCATATTCACGATTTAATTTGATAAATACAATTGTAAGTAGTAAGTAAGTAAGTAGTTAACTCTTGTGAAACGTGATTCTGTTTCATTTTCACAGATAATTTTGCATACGGCTTTTTTTCCTCTGTTCGGGACAAACACTACTGCGACCAGTAATTTGATCTATTGTAGTATATCCGGTATTCTTTGTTTAGTGCATGTCGAGTTATTTCATCACATTTGAGAAATGATGAAGTATTCGGTGTTTTTAAAAGTTGTCTTTGTTTGTTTTGTTGGCTATGAATCGAGTTTTTCTTAAAGTTTCCGCTATTTAAACCCTTTATGAGTGACAGCACTCTTTAAAGTGCGCCCCTTTATCAGTCAAAACCGGATTCATTGCAAACACAACAAACAATGACTCCGATACTGACCATGCATCAGAATTCTAGTCCTTACCACTTCAAACTATACACCGTGTTTTTTTGATAACTTTACCCATTATATTGCAATATAATTCTGATCAACTACAGCATATGTTTTGGAATAACCTTCTTGACCAGCTCCAGACGTTTTTCGAAACCGTCACAGGCGGTACGCACGACTTCCATCGGCATGTCGTCCCAAATTCGTTTGATTACGGTTTTGAATTGGCTCATATTAGACGCCCTGTGGTCATTTACCTTCGCCAGCATGTATGACCATACGAAATAATCCAAGGGATTCAGATCTGGTGAACTGGGAGGCCATTCATTCTTGTCCAAAAAGTCGGTCAAATTTTCTCGTCACCAGCCCTGAACGAGATTTGCAGTATGCGATGGCGCTCTCCGTAAGGCTGAAATACATAGTGATCATCTCCAAACACCTCTTGTACATATGGCTTGACAACTTTCTCCAGAACTTCCGTTTTATAATGTGCGGCATTCACTTTAACGCCTTTTTTGATGAAAACTAGTGGTAATTTGCCTCGCTTGCAAATTCCTCCCCAATCCATCACTGACGCAGAACTTTGGAACCGTGGAATATTCCTATCACTCTCTGGAACAGTTCTCGAAGAGAGAGCTCACAATCTGTCGTTCTGGACATTGTGGGATTGTTGCAAGACGAATAACTTTTCGTCGGAAAAGATAAATTCTTCCCCACCGTGCCACGACAAAAGCAGACTTGCTCTTTCGAGTCGTTTCTGCTTGCAAGGTTCCGAAACTCCGTGTGCCTTACGTTTCTTGAAAGTTTGGAATCCGAGGTCATTTTGCAGTATATTGTGCATTGACGATCTCGAAACATTCAGATCTGCGGCCATTTTACGTACAGAGCGCTGTGATTTTCGTCTAATCCGTTCTCTGACCACCTTAACAACTCGTGCAGTCCGCACCGTACGAGTACGACCGGATCTCTTCCGGTCATCCAACGAGCAGGTGCCACGGTACCTTCGGATGGTTCGGTACACAAAATCCCGCTTTACTCCGAGGTTTTTAAATTTTCTAAAAATAGCGCCCGGGCGCTCACCTTTCAAAAACTTTTTTATCACCAAAGCACAAAACTCCTTCATCGCTGGTAAAAGATAAACACCAAATGAAAACAATCGGACATAACCTAAAAGCGTTTGTATAAACATAGTGCAAAACTATACCAACACATACGTGAAGCATGTTGAGTAGTTGCACGACACCAATACACCAAAAGTGTATGAGAATATATTGGACACGGTGTAGATCATCAAATAGAAAATGAGAATTCGCATAAGACTAATCGTGTTTTCCTTATTCCAAGTTCATCCTCGGTGGGTCAATCTGAGTATTGTCGCTTTTCACAAGACATAAAATGTAATAAGGACTACGTTCCTTTGACTACAAAAACAAATATGTTCCCTAGTTTGAATTAATTCGGACAATGGTTCGGTGGTAGATCTGATACCCCACACACAGATAAAAAGAAACATTGAATTTTCTGCGTTATCTAATGCACATAAAGGGAATGCTAGATTTGGCAGAAAATAATGGGTTATTTCATGTAAATTTAAGTTGCATAACGCCTAAATCTAGCCTGTTTTATAAGAGATTGCAAACATTCTTGTATGGTTCATGAAAGATTGCAAACAATTTCGTTGTTTACACGTCCTTTGGCTTGGAATTAAACGAGGGGAAATTTTACGCGCTGGTTAAAATTAATTATTTTTTTCTGTGTAACGCACCACGATAAGGTGATATTAGCGTTACGGGTCTGCATAACGCTTTCTACGAAAGTAGGTGGTCCTGAAAAGAGTCGTTTTTAATGTCCATGCATCAGGTTCCGCAAGATCGATTCGCCATCGAACCTGTCGAAACACGTCCTTACGAGTCAAACGCATGGACTGAAATGCCATGGTCGTTCGAAGATGCCATGGTTTTGGACGAGGCACCATTGTAAGGGTAGAATAGTTTACTATTACTGCTCCGTTCCGCTGTGGATGAACCGCAACGAAATTGTTGTCTGTGGCAGCGTTTTTAGTGATGTTGGTCTTACTGCTGCTGCTGCCGAGTATCGTTCACTAACAAACCGAATAGACGCCTCCCGAAACTACTGATGTTGATGAGCGTCGTTCGTTCGCATACTCTGTCGCTACGGGTGAACCGAAACGATACCACTAGGGCATAAACTGAAGCGTCGCTTGTTGAGGGAAGCCACCGGTTCTGCTGCGACTGCGGCTATAGTAATGGTGGTGTAGTTGTACCATGATGACACGAAAATGACACGATGACATTTTCGATCAATCGCTCTGTGCGTTTTGAAATGTTGACGTTTTTTTCTTTTAAGAACTTTTTAACAAATTTAAACATATGAAATAAATTAGATAAGTAACAGAGATTCAGCGTAGATGACCTTTCAAATAGAATACTCATCGTTAAATTTGTGTGGGTCAGAGAGGAGATATTTGTGTTCAAAATCTCCACGTTTCAGAAATTTCAGAACTGCGCCCATATAAAAGAATAGAAAAGAGAGACGTTAGTCCTACGTCAAGAAAATAAAAAAATAAATAAACCTGGCTCCGTCATTTAAATACCAAAGGATAGGAAGGAACGAAATTTATTTCATTTCGGTTTTAATGATATGACACTTTTCTTGAAATACCTCGCATCATCTTTTGGACACTTTGTTCGTCAACTTGGGCGGCCATTTTATCACCCAATTGTTCAACTCTGCACCATTCCAAGTAACTTTGCCAGCCTTTTTCAGCTTTCCAAACTGGGGGCAATTGGGTGGGTTGCAGTCCTTTTAGAAAAAACCACGCTGTTGACACGATACCTGTTCAAAACAGCGAGAATCCAACACCGCGCTTCGAAAGGGTCCCCCGATCACAAAACAAACGACTGTAGTGATAACTGCCAAGAGTACAAATGTATTGTACCAAACGTCATTCAAATGTGTTGAATTAGTTTCCTACCTAGATGAATTCAAAACAACCCAAGTTAAAATTTACCTATCCCGAGAACATTGAATTTCATTAAATCTCTCTACAAACAGCTAAAATACCATAAATCTAGTTACAATTTGTTGGATGGTAAGTTACAAATGTTAGTAAAATACAATGAAGAACAAAAATTGGTCGCTAGCTGGATTATAATAGATTGCAGCTAAAAAGTTGACTCATGTGAACCACATGAAACGAGTCGTACTAAAAGATGGTCCGAATAAATTTGCATTGATGAGCCAACCGTTCCTCTGAAGTGCAGTGTCAACTAGTCAAATCTGGCCAAATGTTGTGTGCTCTGATCAAATGTAGAATACGTTTTTTCAAGCACTCTTCTTTGTAGAGCTTGCAGTTTGTAGACATTTTTGTAACGAATCTTGCGTTTTTTGTCCACAGCTGCAAATACCTTGCCAAACCAGGAATTTTATAGCGAATTTATCAGCGAAAATGAATTTACATGTGGATCGAGATGTGGCCACACAAAACTTTTGCCCAGGAAGCTGAACAAGGTTCATATTTAAATATTTCACGTCGTCCATCAGTACCTCGTGAATGCCTCTCTATATAACGGCTGAACTTGTTTTTGGTCATTCGGTTATATTTAGATAAGAACGATAGCCTTTGCGTAGACGAGTCCTCCAGACAGAGATTTTTTGGCATTGTATTTTATATCAATGTCGCCACCCGAGTCCTGGGTTTGCTCTAATTGTTCTGAATACCTTCCATAGCAGTTGCCTATCGTAAGATCCACTACGACGCCTCTGTGATCTTTCCGAACGATAGTTTTCTACGTTTAAGTACACTACACATTGTAAATTCAGCCAAATATAACGATTTCGTATTTTTTTAACCTGACCATGTAGAATTTTCAACGTGAGTGTCCAACATTTACTTCCTTTTTTGGTTTCTACTTGTGGCATTTTTTTTAAATCTAAATGAAACGTAACACGTAACTTAACGGTCACTTCACCACTGAAAAAGGAAACTTCTCAAACAATCAGCTGTCAAAACATTCGAAAATCGACCACTATAAAAAAAATTAGCAGTACTTCTAGACGCACTGAGTATTTTATCCGAACGCACTAAGTGAATTGTCCTTTACCAACATAGATGCCACAGGAAACACGATATAGTGTTAGAGGATGAAGGTTATAAAGATTGTCCACGCTAAAATTGAAACAACGCAAATAGTTATAACCTTTTTGCCTTTATGGTAACATGTTTCAAACTTTGAGTAGCTTTGGTTCTGTATGTATTGTTCACATTCTATTTTGTAGAAAAATGCGGAAATATTTTTGAAATGGAGAGGTTTATTGCGGTTGTCAGTCACCTTCACTTTCACTTTTGCTTCACTTACACATCACCTCACTTTTTATGCTATTACTGGAATCACCGTGGTCAAGATGAACTCCGTGTAGTTAAAGTGAAAGTAATAAGGTTTTTTGTTTTCACTTCGTTTTCACCGTGAAGTGAAAACCGTAATAAGCCCCGAAACCTTCATAGAGGCGGACTTTTAGCAGATTCCAAGTAATCAGTCCTGCACCACAAGAGACAAGTTCGATGTCCCAGAGCTCAATTCGTCAAAAAAAAAAAATGTCGGTTAAAATGTTGTCCAAAATCCTATGGAGATTCAAAGTACGGCATTTGGATTTGGAGCGCAAGTTGAAAAAAGTAAACGCGGAAAAACTTAGCAAAGATGTTTAATAATGTAATAATATATTGCAAATGCACCACATCCTCCCTTAGCTCAGTCAGTAAAGGCACAGCTACAAAGCAACACCATGCTGGAGGTGGCTGGGTTCGATTCCCGGTCTAGTCTAGGAATTTTTCATTAAGGAAAATTTCTTGACTCCCTAGGCATAGGGTATGATTGTACTTGCCACACAATCATACTAATGCAAAAATGGTACTTGGCATCGAAAGCTCCATATTAATAACTGTGGAATTGCATTTAAAACACTTAGTTAAGAGCAAGCAATAAGCAAATTGTGAAAGCAATAAGCTTGAAAATGCTGAATAAGAAGAAATGCACCACAGGAATTCCTTAACTGGCATTTGATCCGATATTTTGGTTCTTTTTCTTATTTTTCCCTAAATCATGTTTTTTTTTATTAGATTCAAATGTGAAAGTAAAATAGCAGGATAACTTGCCGTGAATTGAGTATGGGATAACTCAACGTTATATTTTTTAGGAATCAAAGTGCAAAGAAAAGATAAGCAAGAATTAGTATTGATAATATTTGAACACGGCAACGGGAAAAGGACCTTAATGCTACTAGAGCAATGGACGAACGTTTGTTTCGGGATGATGTTAGTTTTATGACTAATATTAGTTTTGATCCGTAGTTTGCCTTGCCGACTCCTGCAACATAAGTAGCAGGCAGCTGTTGTTAGATCATGTGACACTGTTATAGGTATGATCTGTGAAGTTTGTTAGATAAGAATTTTATTGGAGCTCTCTTTTTATAAAAAGAAATAAATAATGTACAAAAATATCATACTTACTTCTTATCAAACAACTTTATTAATGACAAGATTCTTTTCATTTGACAATTTCTAAATTTAATTTAATTTTTTTTATCCAAATCCATTTATTCTAAAATCTAAGTAGCTTCAAAATAAGAAAAACTATTATAATGAACAGAATTGACGGTTCATATTTAATCCCTTTATCCGTGAACAGGGCCTTACACGATTTTTGTGATTGGTGCAAATGGAACAAGATTTTTAATTTAGTTTTAAGGGGAAATACGAAACACTCATTAATATTAGATTTTAGCATTTAATTTTTATTAACGACTTATTGTATTAATATGTTTAGCTCAAAGATCATTTAATTTTATATAATTAGGTATACCATTTGGCCAAAGCAAAACAAAAATCAAAAATTATTAATTCAATTGTAATTGTAACCACGTAACATTTTAATGATGCACACAGTGAGCCTCTCAGTTTGACAGACACGAATCAGCCTATAATTTGACTGTCAGAATCGTTGTTTTCCCTCACACGGAGCTTTATTTAATTTTCTTTCGATTGCTTTCATTTTCGTCTCCACTTGTGTCTTTGGCTGAAGTGCCTGAGCATTGAAAGGGGCGGCGATAGACAGTAGAGAGTGCGATGAATAATTATGCGAGACGATCGGCTAGCTGTCAGTGACGACGTCGTCGTCGGTGGCAACCTACCATTTAGACCCTCAGCACAATCCTGGAAGTGAGTGTTGAATAAAAAGACAGAGCAGGCGATGTCGAGTCTCTCAGTCAAGGTGGGCGTAGTCCTCTTATGTTCTGCCGTATGTTCGAAGCGACTGTTTGATGTCTGCATGACTAGATGAGAAGTTGATAATGCGATGATTGTCTTGTAAAATTGCTTATAGCACACATCGCCGATGCGCAACGGAAGGAGCCTCGGCTATTGATGGGCCATCAAGCAGTGCTACTTGTTGTTGCCTTTCTGCTTGTCAGATTGTAGAGTTTCTGTTTGTACAAGCGACGTACAAGAGTGTTGGAGAACAGTAGCAATCATTGATAGAAAAGGCAACTTGTCATGGAAAAATAAATAACTCTGTATTTACCGAATGAACCCACTGCCGCGCCGTGTGTACTTATCGCCTCTCGAAATCATTAGACCATAGCCAAGTGGTAGCTTTCTGGAGTCGCAAGTACTTAACAAATTTAGCTGAAACACGTCTGCTGGAAATAAAAAATTGTGCGATAAGCTTGAGTTATTTGAACAACGCCAGAACGAAACGGAACATTGGTGTAATTTTTAATGAGGTTGTGTTCTAATACGGAGGGTGATTTTGTGCGATGCGAGTAACTTTCATGTGATAGTTAAAATATTTTATTCAAATATTTCGGGGAAAAAACTGGTATTCTATTTTGATTCGAAGTAGGAAAGGAAAGTAAATTGGCAAAACTTATTATAAACATTATATGTTTCAAGAAGCATATGTTTAAAAAACAAAAATAAACATAAGCAGTTGTGATTTTTAGAGGAGTATTTTCACCACTTGTAAATTAATGCATCAGAAAGCGAAAGGGCAACATACAACCACGATACCTGAAAAGATGGTCGCTTCATATTTATTTTGCCTCTGAAAAAAATCATTGAAGCGTATTTCCCTTAGAATTTCCTTAGAATTTAAAAAAAACTCTAAATAAAGCTAAGTTTATCGCCTTGATTGAAAATGGTTTAACAAAGTCCGAGTGATCTTTGTAAAATGCCTCATATTGATAAACCTTTTCCTTCAAAACTCAAATTGTAATAATTACCCTTTTTAAGCCGGCGGCAACAGGTTTAGTGGTAAGTGTGATTGCTGTCTCGGCTCCTACTTTCAATCCAGCCAAGGTCAGCGGTAAAAAATCTCTGCTAACGTCTTCCCTCGAAAGGGAAATAAAGCCGTCGATCGCAGCTCATGTTATGATGAGTCTGATATGTAGGGTGGAGGTGCCTCCCTCCTGTGGCAAACCAGCTTAAGACTAGCAACCACAATCAAGAAAAAGATAAAAAAAAAAAAAGTAGATGCTTATTATTGGGTTTGCAGATCTTGCAAATTAAGTGAGCGTAATGTTTCAAGACAGATCTAAGAACTTTGGATTACGAGATAGATCCAAATCAGTCACTTAATCGAATACCATCTGGTTTAGTTCTATAGAACCAAATTGCACAAGAGCAGCAATTTGAATTTTGCTGATTTGGTATGTGTGTGACTGTTCGTTCCATTATTTGAGAGAGAAGTCTCTACATTCCTCTTCCAGATAAATAAAATAATTATAAATACTTAACGAGGCCTCATGCAGCTAAGTCGATAAGAGCATGATGAAGTGGTTATGTTGGTTTTTATAAAATTTCTTTTCTTTGTTAGATACATTAAAATTAAAAACAATAAATAGAAATAGTATATTTACCCTTGACGTTATTAAAGGATTTACATGATTTTCCAATCCACAAATTTACTTTATTTCTCATTTCCCTATAAAGTTTATTAGCAGAACATTTTGTATTTATGTTTGATGGCGATTCTGAACAAAACCAAAAATGTTGCAACATAAATATATCTATCAAAATTGTATGTTTATGGTTAAGCGTGTATGAACAATTATCTGTAATTTATTCAGAGTAAACTGTAATTTCATTTTTTCTTTTAAAAATAGAAAAATGCCCAAATAACAACGAATACTCATCAATTGATAGTAGAACATCGTCAAAGCGGAAAAAGCTACAGTGAAATTACTAAAATTGTTCTACTTCGCAAGAATACCGTAAAAAATATTGTGCAGAGTTTCTAAAAGTGTGGTGTGATAAAAGCATCAAATCAACAATGTCGTCCGAAGAAAACAACCTCGAGGGTAGATAGACCCATTTTGAAAGAGATGGAACAAGACCATTATACACTATTAAATTGGCTGGAGAAGTGGAAGATGGGCACGGTATTAAAATGACACCACAAACAGTGTGGAATCGGTTGAACGAATACAATTTAAAGGACAGAGTTGCGCTCAGAAGCCTTGGCTAATAGTGCTATTTGGGTCGGATAATATCACATGGAAATGACCAGGAGAGAGACTGAAAAGACAGTGTCAAGCAGCGTAAAATAAATGTTATGGAATGGCCAGCACAATCCTCAGATCTTAATCCGATAGAACACCTGTGATCTATCGTGAAGATTAAGGTCCGGCAGTATCATCCAACCAGTGGTCAACAATTAAGGCAGGTTTTTAATGATGAATGGAGCAAAATCGATTCGCATACTACTGCGAAGCTTGTAGAATCTATGCCACGACGATGTGTCGAGCTGTTGTTGGGGCAAAAGAGCGAGCATACAAAACATAAATCTTTTAGTGGATATAAATTTGTTGCGCTATTTTAACAATATTCAACTTTTTAAATTTTTCTAATATGTTTTTACGCCCAAGTCCTTTTTGAATTTTTCTAATATGTTTTTACGCTCAAGCCCAAGTCTTCAGAATATTAATGCTTGCTTCATGAAAAATAAATTATTTTTGAATTGACTTCTTATGCACAATATAATAATGTGAGTGGATATATTTTTTAACATAATGTTTCTTAAAAGTTAGTTCAATTTAACTATACAATTTAAAGTCGTTTGCACCACCTTTAAATCTCCAATAAATAAGGCAAAAATTTTGAGCAAATTCTATTTAAGTCATTTAAATTCCGAACATCACAAGAATTTCAAATTTCATTCGATAAGCAAACCATTTTTAATAACTTCAGCTATATGGCCACCAATAAAAATGGGCCCGTTGTTAATTCATTTTGGTTTTAAATCAAATTTAATTTGTTTTTAAATTTTATTTATAATCAAAAATCAACGACTAGCCTTTAACGTTGGGTGGCCTATAATACTGGCGTGACAATATTTATCTTTTGTTCAATTTGAATTAAGGATAGTCAGCCAAATAACTTGAATGGATTGAATTTTGGTTTTCGAGACATATTATAATCACCATCTAATGAGATTAATTTAAAACTATCATGGAATGTCACAAGCCAGTTTTCTAAAAAGCAAATCATCACTGGTTAATATTAATGGGAGAATTTTGTGCAGCACGATAATTACGCTACCAACTGTTGTACCCTAAGAGTTGATTTTTTTAAGCTCATTTATTTGTACAGGTTCAATCGAATTAACTTTACAGATCCAAGTTTTCTTTTTCAATGCACATCTTATAAATAAGGTTTAGAGGGAAAGAACCGATTATACGCGGCCGTTACGAGCCAAGTGGGAATAACAATGTTATGGATGAAAAAAGGAAGCTGAAATTAAAGATATGATCTACAAAACTCACGAGGTAAGTGGGAAGACAAATTTTATTGGCGATAAAAGGAAGCTGCAATTGAAGATATGATCTACAAAACTCATGTTTTTATTAATTCTCAATGTTTACTTTTAACTGAATTTTTTTTTATTTCACTATTTTCAAATAATAAGGTAAAAACAAAAATACTGAACTCGAAAATTAAAACTTGACAAACAGGTTAAAGAAACTACAATCTAAGGCTAATGATAGTTAAGAGTAAATAAATGTGTTTCATTAACTCCAGATCACGTAGAGTCAACATATCTCCAACCAGTAAATTAGGTTGTCTACCTCGAGCCTGATGGAAATCACAAGGCTCGCATCTGACTGCATGATGCTCAGCGCAAGACCAAAAAACGCGATCTGCTTCCTGGTAACCTTTTCCACATTCATAGAGATTGCTGTCACTCAGCCAAACATGGTATATATGAGCGTTTCAACAATTATGATTGGATATGAGGCGAGACATCCCGCGAATGAAGTCTCGACCTACATCCATCCCCCCAAATCAAGATTTCTTCGACACCTTTGGGATGATAGAATGTTGCCATCGCCTTAAATCTTTTTTACTACATTTATACTGCCAGTTAACGAGTGACTGTTTTCGAAAAATAGGAAAAAATTGGAACAATAGGAAGACGATTTGTCGATCATAAATATCGCCTTCCATAGCGCCCACCCTTGCAAGCGAGTCTGCTCTCTCATTATCCAGATTAAAACTAAAGGGTGTCCACGATGAAATTGCCACACTATGAAATTGCTCTAACTTTTTAACCGTTGGGTAGAACTTAATGAAGATTTGGGTGGATTTAGTGCATAGTGCATTATTTACATCCTGCAAGTTTTAAAGTCCTGTGATCAAAACTCGCGGAAATGGAGTCGAAAGAACAGCTCGTGCGTGATAAAATCTTGCGCATTCATCACGAGAACAAGGATCTCTCGCATCGTTCCATCGCTAAAACGTTGGGAATCGCGAATTCCACGGTGTCGCGAGTGATTAAGCGGTTCGAGGAACGGTTGACCACCGATCGGAAGCCCAGAAGTGAAGGAAAAAGTATTCCGTACAACACCAAAAATCACAACCGCGTAGTTGGGGCCTTCAACCGAAATCCGAACGCCTCCGTTCGGGATGTGGCTAAGAAGCTGCACCTAAGCCCCTAATCGCGACGAGAAGCAGAACAAGTCCGTCAAAACCCGTGCCAGGAAGTTGTACCTCAACATGCTGACGAAAATTGAATGCTGCATCATGGACGACGAAACATATGTGAAGGCCGACTTCAAACAGATCCCCGGCAACCTGTTTTTCACGGCCAAGGATAAGTTCAGCGTTCCGGAGCATTCCGCACACAGAAGATGTCCAAATTTGCGAAGAAATTCCTGGTTTGGCAAGCCATCTGCACGTGCGGGAAGCGGAGTGCACCTTTCGTGACCCAGGACACGATGAACGGACAGGTGTACATAAAAGAGTGCCTCCAGAAGCAACTGCTTCCTCTCCTGAAGGCCCACAACGTCCCAACAATCTTCTGGCCGGATTTGGCCTCATGCCACTACTCCAAGGACGTGCTGAACAATACGGACAATAAGGTCAATTTCGTGCCGAAAATGTTCAACCCTCCCAACACTCCGGAGCTCCGCCCCATCGAGAAGTACTGGGCGATTATGAAACAGCACCTTCTTAAACGACCTAAGGTAGTGAAGACAGTCGAGGAACTGAAGAAAGTATGGGTTTACATGCAAAAAACGGTTGATTCACAGGTTGTGCAGAATCTTATGGCCGGGGTTAAGGCCAAGGTGCGGGCATTTGCGTATGGACTGTAAATAAAATACGAGTAAAATGGTAAAATGAAGTTTAATAGTTATTTCTCAATCTCTGAAAATTTGATGGCAATCGGATGAAAACTCGAATTTTGCGAATCAATTTTGTGTGTGGCAATTTCATCGTGGACACCCTTTATGAGAAAAGACCCATACAAAGGGGTGATAAAATTACGCGAAGTGGTGATAAAAATACGCGAAGATAAGGCTCTAAGAAGCTCTTGTATTTTCATGAGAGAATACGAGGAGTGTTTAATCGGCCTCAGGGAGCAAATAGCCTCTATAGGACTGAGACTATCCGTAAAGCTTAAAATTAGATACTATCAATCATTTCGTTGAGACAAAGGTTGAGTTGAAATTTGGATCAAGACACGATGTATCTAGCATTTTATTTGATCTTGCAATATATTATAACTTTTTTTCACGAAGGGGCTCAATGGGTTCACTCCTATTGTGTACTTCCAACTGTATCTATTTTATGGTCTTTGGGACTAAGTATTTGGTATCCCCTTGCGCTGAACTGGCCGGCTTGACGTGCCGCAAGGGCTCAGTAGGGATCAAGACCCGAAGCTAAGAGTCAGTTCCATTGTGGTTATATCACATTTATTAGCAGAGCAGCACATCGGAATTTTAGGTTCATTATTCTTTATATGCTATACAATTTCAAATCATCCATGGATATCTCAAATTTGGTAAAATTATTTTAAATCATTTTGTTTTTCTCTAAGCTTTCAGGTTCATGGTGGATGCGCGGGTCCGTATACAATTGTAGCAGGACCACAGTCTGCAGACATGTAAATACAAATGAAATTATTATCATTTTATATTATAACATCCATTCACTACATTCTGTATGCTATTTTATAAGTCATTTTCGGCTTTGCATTTATGCATCCTTGTCAGTTATAACTCATCTAACCTACGTTATGTATTTGAAAAGATAGGAAGGTTTTTAATGTTTTTTATTTCTTTAGAAAGGATCATATTCGGAAAATTCTACTTAAAAAAAGCTCTTTCCTTCTTCACCAAAAATATATATAAATTCAAAACCTAGCCGTTTACAAGCATTTATTTCCTATTTCACACTCATAAAGAATAATTTTTGGGTCCAGATGAACAAGAGCTATCGAAATATTATTTTTTTTTATCTTAGTTTTAGTCAGATTCTGTTTTTGGATTCATAGTCATATGAAATTTATGTCAGTTTTTCCAATATTATGATGATGTTAATGCACATCTAATTTTTATTTTCAGTAACATACCAGTAGATGTCAGATATATCTTGTACCTACGTTTATGATGTTCTCTGGCTATTATTGTGAAAACAAATTTTAATCTTAGTAGATCTTAATCCAATAGAAACTGCAACAGTGGAAGTCTTTCGATGAGTGGATGGTCAGCTTTGTTACGTATATATGTATTCTACTATAGTTTACTGGCCTGCTGGTATTATTATTTTATATTATAACGTCATTTTATTTTTTTATGTTATGATATTAAATGATGTGACATAATTGCATTTAAATTCATTTAATTAAAATCACTATTTCCAATGAGACTCACTACAACAATTATTGCAAGGAAACGGAGCAGCACATCGACATTTTTGGTTTACTATTCTATTGCTGTATAATTTCAGATCATCCATGGATATCCCAAGTTTTATGAGATAATTTTAAATCAATTTTTTTCTTGTAGCTACATTGTCTTAGCTTTTAGGTTCACAAATGGAATTGTTATTATCATTCTTATATTCATTCACTATATTATTTGTCATTATAATATTCATTCACTGTATTTTTCACAATTATAATATTAATTCACTATATTTTAAATATTACTATATGAAATTGAATATATATTGGGAAAGGAGGGAGCATCAGAGTATCACTCAAGCTGGAATTGGACAATGGAGTGGTATGACAATCGGCGTCTAGGAGGGAACCAACACTATCATTTTCTATATCCTACCGATTCGATTGTGATGCTGTGAATTCTACTCCAACAGTTTCAGTGAAAGTGACGCGCCCTTCTTAACAAGCCATCCCGTAGAAAGCTTAATAAGTATTGCAAATTCTCCATACACAAGGTGAAACGTACCGCAATTATACGAGCAGTAACGCTTTTTGTTGAGTATTTGTACAGATAATGTTACTGTTACAGGAAAGAATGCCCCAAGAGGGCATAATACAACATCAATCGACGGATGAAATTATGCTTTGGAACTGATAATCCATACAGATAAAATTAAGAACTAATGTCACTTACAAACATACATATTTATGATTGTGTTGCGGTATATCATTACTTTACCCTCTGTGGTTTCATCTCGAAGTGTTTTTAAGAGGTCTTACTTTATTTATTATTTCTTTTCACTGACAATTGTATAGTCCAGGACACATTGAATTTGTTTATTTCCCTTCATTTCTTTTTCTGTTGATTTTCCTATCGCTAAAATCTCTCCCTTCCGATAGCATTTGTTGATTCCAGCAACCCAGCACCAATCCAGTATTGTCAATGCACAACGGAAGCCTCAAGAGCAGTAGAAAGTGGTTCATTCGTCACAAACTCTATCTCGACTCAACGTGGAAATCTTGAGCTTCCTCCTTCGAGTTTTAAAGCTGGGCAAAAATCCAATATTTCGGTCTACTACCAGAACGTGAGAGGCTTACGTACCAAAATCGTTCAGCTACGCCTGCAGCTTATCAGCTGCGACTATGACGTTATTGTTTTCACGGAAACTTGGCTGCGAGAGGATATCAATAGTGCTGAAATATCATCTGAATATGCGTTGTTCCGTTGTGACCGCAGTGCATCAACAAGCCAACATACTCGTGGTGGGGGCGTATTGATTGCAGTAAAAAACCACCTTCGTTGCGAGGTGATTCCTTTGATGGATTGTGAACGACTTGAGCAAGTTGCAGTTTGCGTAAGATCGACGCATCGTTCGCTCTACATCATTGCTGTTTATCTTCCCCCAAACTCACACGCTGATCTTTATTCAGCCCATAAAATGCAGTTCAACATCTCACAAACAGCACCGATATCGTTTTGTCAATGGGTTACTTCAACCTCCCGAACTTGCGATGGCAATTGGATGACGAGGTTAACGGTTACATTCCGTCGAACGTTGTTTCCGAGCAAGAACAATCCCTCATCGAAACCGTGTTCGCTGCGGGCTTACGGCAAGTTAACAGATTTTTGAACACCAATGGAAGATTACTCGATCTTGCATTCGTAAGTTTACCGGAACATCTGGATCTGGTCGAACCCCCCACTCCACTGTTACAGATTGACAACCATCACACGCCTTTTGTTTTATTGTTTGACGTGACAGACAATAATTTTGTTACGATAGATGATAATTTTGACAATTTTATATTTGATTTCAAC
Organism: Aedes koreicus; assembly: GCA_024533555.2. NCBI lineage: Eukaryota > Metazoa > Arthropoda > Insecta > Diptera > Culicidae > Aedes > Aedes koreicus. Next base: position 132,823 of record JAHHFK020000456.1, read on the forward strand.
GCGTGTGACTACAGCCAGCTAAAAACAGCATTTGCCATTTGGAATACCATTTTGCGGATCGGAACAATTGACGATTCACTGTCAGCCTTTTATGACAAACTTTACGAAGTCTGCAATGATTTTGTGCCTCGAAAAAGACAATAATTTAAATCAATGTTTAACCAACCGTGGTGGACCTCCGAGCTACGCCATCTCAGAAACATGCTAAGGAAAGCACGACATCGCTTCTTTCTCACAAAGTCCGAGAGTGACCGAATCATCCTACGTAATGCTGAATCATCGTACAAGTCAATAATGCTAACCACATACGAGAATTACGTATCGAGAATCCAGGCCAGTGTCAAACAGAACCCATCGCGTTTCTGGGATTTTGTGAAGAAACAGAAATCATCTTCCCGAATTCCTTGCAACGTCAGCTACAACGATGCTCATGCTAGCTCAAATTCAGAAGCCGCTAATCTCTTCGCTATATTCTTCGAGAGTGTGTTCACCAAAGTGTCGCCTGTACAACGTCAAGACTGCTTCACACATATTCCCTCGCATTCCATCAACCTTCCTATCATCCAATTTTCCCCAAACGAAATCTCGCAAGCCATCGAAGACCTCGATGCTAAAAAAGGACCCGGGACAGACGGCATTCCACCAGTGTTTCTGAAAAACTGCTCGACGGAACTATCAGCACATGTTGCAAGTTTGTTCAACCGATCGCTACGCGAAGGAACATTCCCGGCGGTTTGGAAAACTGCCTCTATCGTTCCCATTCACAAGTCTGGCAACGTCAATCAAGTTTCAAATTATCGTGGTGTTTCTATACTATGCTGCTTAAGCAAAGTATTTGAGAAACTGATGCACAAGGTGCTTTATACTGTTGCATCACCCTTAATTTCCGATAGCCAGCATGGATTCATGAAACATCGCTCAACTACAACAAATTTGATGTGCTACATTACCACGCTGTCACGGGAAATAGAAAATAGAAAGCAAATTGACGCGGTGTATGTTGATTTTGCAAAAGCATTCGACACCGTGCCGCACAGCCTAGTCGTCGATAAACTAAAGCACATTGGCTTTCCGAATTGGATAACGCAGTGGATATTTTCGTATCTATCTGACCGAACCTCGTATGTAACGGTTAACTCAGCACGATCCAGTTTATTCTGCATGACTTCCGGTGTACCTCAGGGCAGTGTCCTTGGTCCACTGATATTCAACATTTTTGTGAACGATCTGTGTCTGCTTCTCTCCTCGTTTAAGCTCTCGTTTGCCGACGACCTGAAATTTTTTGGCGCTATACTGTCCCCGGATGATTGCGCCATTCTACAGACGGACATCAACACCATATTGATCTGGTGTGGCGATAATGGCATGCGCGTCAACAGCAACAAATGCAAAATCATATCCTTTACCCGCTCTAGTAATCCCGTGCATCACCAGTACAGTATGGACATTGAAACACTGGAGCGTGTTTCTTCTATCTGCGATCTGGGCGTAACCATCGATGAGAAGCTTAGGTTCAATGAACATGTTGGGATCACGACTTCCAAAGCATTTTCTGTTCTTGGGTTCATTCGTTGACATGCTTCCGAATTCACTGACGTACATGCTTTGAAAACACTGTACTGCACGCTGGTGCGTAGCATCCTAGAATATGCTTCCCCAGTTTGGTCTCCGTACTACGTAGCGCAGATTCTTTCAATTGAACGGGTACAGAAAAAGTTCGTAAGATTTTCATTGCGGCTACTTCACTGGAACGATCCAAACAATCTCCCTCCCTATCCCGAGCGATGCCAATTGATAGGCTTGGAATTGCTGTCTGCCAGACGCGTGAAAATGCAGCGTTTATTTATATTCGACGTCATTAACGGTGTCATCGACTGCCCTGCGCTTCTTGAGCAGGTACCGCTGAACATTCCTCCACGACGCTTTCGGAACTCCAACTTGCTTGCTGTTCCGTATCACCGAACCAATTACGGTTACAACAACCCTCTTGACGCTTGTATTCGGTCATTCAATGACATTTCTGACGAGTTTGATTTTAACATGTCCAGGAGTATTTTTAAAAACCGAATTATACGAATTGTTTAGTTACATAAGTTAAGTTAGAATAAGTACAGTCTGTACGATCTCGTTGTCGAAGACGGTGATAGTAAATAATAAAACATAACATAAGAAAAGACGTGACTTTCCATTGACGTAGTCGCGCAACACTGAATCCCCACTCCACTTGATGAGCACATTTAAACTGTGTGAGTTAAATGTTCTCCTCTCAGTGAAAAAAAAATCCACAAGGAGAGCGGTTGATTCCTGAGAAAATTGCTCTTTTAATGGTACACTTGTCATGCTCTTATGCTCTTTGCGGCTAGTCAACATAAAGAGTTTGCTCAACGCCATTCAGTGTGAAGTTAATGGGCAGCCGAAGTAAGAAATAAAATAAAACTCGTTATGAGTGAGATAGACAGCCATATTTGAGTGTTATGTGTGTGATTGAAATGAAAAATGTCTCTCCTCTCTGCGCTATTTGTGTGTGTAAAAAGGGGCGCATGCTTTCTAGCGTTACGATTGGTGGACGACTCAGTCGAGATGGAATCCATGATGAAAATGTATATTCGGCCGTCGGGGCCATAAATCGTTTCAAGATATCCAGTTTGCAGTTTGAGTTTGTCTTTCGGGCCGTGAACAGCTCTTGCTTTGAGTTCAGTGTGCTAAAACGTTTGAAATTGTCAGAGAGTAGATGATTTCCTCTGTGTGGTTAATACTGAGAGAAGAAGTAAACAACATTACATGAATGTTTTAATGAAGAAGGTGGAAGCTATTGCCAGTTGAGGAATCGTGTGGTGCGGGAGAATTATCTCCGAAAAGCTTACCAGTGTGTGATAAAGCGGAAAAGTGATATCAATCAAAGGATAATAAAAAAAACTGTGGATAACTATAAAATCATCTAAAAAAAAACAAAGTGTCGACAGAAGAATTAAGAAAATCAGGAGTACTCCATGGTCATACTAGAAAGTGCAGAAATGTTACAAATGGGGAATAATCAGTATTTGCAGCCGGATTACATGTCACCGCTTCCAACTTCGGTGCGTATTATGATTTTTTTTTTAATTATTGTAAATACAAGGAAGCAATTGCTTGAATAATTGATCATAAAATATATTTTTATTTTACACTAATGCTTACCATTTATTACATTTTCATTACAGTTGGATGCAAAAAAGAGCCCACTGGCACTGCTGGCGCAAACTTGCAGCCAAATCGGAGCGGATTCTGGGAATATAACCGTCAAATCCCTAGTTTCGCCATCAGAAAAGAACAAAAAATCATCATCATCATCATCATCGTCTTCAGTTTCTTCGGCCAGCTCAGTTGAAACTGGCGCTCACTCGAACAATTCAAGGTCCCCGTCGGTGAAAACAGAAAAATCGGATTCTTCTCCTGAGATCAAATTGGCGTTCAAACCATATGAAATGAATGTGCTAACTACAAAAGTGAAGAATGACGATCGTCCTTCGTCCAAAATGAGTAGTGGAAGTGATGTAATTAATAACAATAGTGCAAATCATGCCAACCATAATGATGTGAAGAAAGATATGCGCTCTTTATCTCGTGGGAGTGCTGAATCACCCCGAGCTGGAAGTGTGAAGAACAGTGAAATTAGTGAAAATGGAAAATGTACACCCGAGGGTAACAGTAGAAAAACATGTTCTCCGAATGACCGTGACAAAACTACTGCTAGCCCTATCATTCGACCGGGTGTCGAAGTTATGCAAACTGGAAAAGATATGTCAGGATACAAACATAGTGCTTACGGAATAAACCCCCTTACTGGATTACCATCACCGTCGGGTATTGATCATACAAATCCGGCGTTCAGGCCTCCATTTGCTGGAGCGTTTAGTCATCACCATGCTGCAATGTTAGCGGCGGCATACCCTGGAGCCGCATCTGCCAGCGCCAATCCCTACCTGAGCTACACAAGAGTTAAAACTCCATCTGGCGGTGAAACCTTGGTACCAATCTGCAAAGATCCTTACTGCACAGGATGTCAGTTTTCAGCGCATAATCATCAAATGATGATGGGAGGACAATGTCCAGCAGGTTGCACTCAGTGTGATCATCAAAAATACAGTCTAGCAATGGCAATGGGAACATTACCACCAGGATATCCATATCCACCAGCTGCCACGCAGCCTGGTCGACCCTACATGTGCAACTGGGTTATGGGAGACTCGTACTGCGGTAAACGTTTCAATACCACTGACGAACTTTTGTCTCATCTGAGAACTCACACGGCTAACCTTTCGGATCCGGCGGCATTAGCCTTACAGCAACAACTGATGCCTTTGAGTGGCATTTTTCCACCGTCATCATTGCATCGAGGATATCCCAATCCTCCTCTGAGTCCTCTTTCCGCTGCCAGATATCATCCTTACGCCAAGCCCGGAGCACTGCCTGCGGGTCTTTCGGGGTCACCGTATGGAGCAGCTTTCAATCCAGCTGCTTTTGGGCAGTACTATTCACCGTATGCAGCGGCCTTGTACAGCCAACGAATGGGAGCAGCAGTTCACCAGTAAAAGCACTACTTTCCATTCGAAGAATGCCCAGGTGTTATTTTCTATGAATCTGTGATATTACCTTTATTTTTTATTGCAAAATGGATTAATGCTGCAAAGAAGAAAACAAATCGAACATTAGTGAGACTAAAATGTCTAAATTGTGTTATGCTAAATCGTGGTTGTAAAACTGGTTTCAAGATTGTTTTGCAACATTTGTGAAGCACTAATGAAACTGAACCAAATAGAACAGATAGAAATGTTTCTTAAAACTAGTTTTAACCATGGTATACAAGTTTGTTTGTTTTTTTCTAGTATAATAGAAATAATGCTGCTGTAGAACTGAACCCGTCGGCATTTTGTGCTTTTAGTTTATAAAAACGCTGTAGGCTACACAGTGAATTCTCATTCGAACATTAACCGTTGGGTTAATAATTCATTGTTTCAGTTACAAAACAATTGCCAAACATTGTACTTTTAAGCCTAATATGTTTATTTTTGCTTGTTGAAATTAAAATCAGTTTTTCCTCAAACTGACCCATAAATGCAAGAGTTAAAGACTGTAGTGATTTTTTTTCCATTGCAAAATCCACACAAAGAGAATGTACAGCCATCTCGGAAATTGAAGAAACAAAACATAATGGTACATTTATTCATGCAGAAAGTCGTAAAAAAGCTCTATTAATTACCTTTAACTGTATGCTAAGAAATGAAGAAAAAGAAATAAATGATTTTATAATGAAAAGAAAACCAAAAAACTAACATTCAAGTTATTTCTTGTTTTATAAAATATATTAGTTCATTTCCGAGTCTTTCAATTCACTGAATTCAACTCGATTGAATAGCGACGCCGCTGGTCAACGTTGTTTGTCAAGTTGTCGGAATAAATTCCACTTTTTCTGTTGGCGTTTCCGTTTCGCACATTTGTTTTCCACTTTGTCGCTCGGATTGTCTTCCTGCCTTTAGGATCTTTGCTTCTCTCTCCACTCCTGGCATAAATCTCGATGAAACCCACAGTGTCATGTGTCACCGTTTGTCCTTATTGAGGTAGCTTGCTTACACCGTTGGGTGCTCCGGTTCAGCGCACAGCATAAAACGTGAATGAGACACAAGAAATAATAAATTTTACTTCACTGCCTCTTCCTGCCGATTGCATATAGGATGTGGAACGGTCTCGAAAGCCAGTGCGCTCAGTTTGCAACATGAAGGTGGTGCGCCGAATCACACTCATACACAAATACACGCATGCAAACACATCTCGTTAGCTTGGATGATTCCTAGTGCCAAACGCCAGCAGAGATACTCTTCAGATACATTAATCACCCGCATGGCGAGGGAAACGTCAGACAAACTGAAATTTATGTGTAATTATCTTCGATTATACAGTCGTTATTTTTCGCTCCTCTGCTTGCTGCATTGTGCCGACGCTAAAGTTCCACCATTGCTGCCATTTTGATATTTTTCTCAGCAACGAAGCAGTCAAACCTTTCTCGCAGAGCTCTTCGGGCTGCTTTAGACACTTTTGAAATTCCACCAGGCCATCTAAAATGGATAGTCTGTAATCACCTGATTAAGTGATTTGAATAACAGCTCATTAATTATCAAATCATTCTAATTCCATATCACATTCCACCACATCCCTAGGGATAAACCCCCAACCTCAAAGGCGGCATCATTCTATGCCAATGCGAAATTCTGTCGTCTGCAGAACGATCAGCTCCATAACAAGGAGGCCGATATTTAGACAAATAATATGTTCAAGGAAGCGCAAATTTAGGCTGCCAATTGCTTTAGAGTAATCAAAGAGTAGCAGTAGGAAGAACTGATCCATAGCTAGTATATAATTATACTGTCTTGACTTATGGAATGGTAGGACTTAATGTGAAGACCGCTAGAATTTAAAAATAGTCGCCATCATGGCTGATTTGCATCCCTTTTTCAAAATTTCCCAAAAACTACAAATATTTCACAGCTCAATCTCTAGCACACATGGTATGTGCGGCACGAATTCTTTTAAAGCTTTAGATTATTGGTTTTCAAAATTTAAAGTGGTGATGCTAATCGACTATGAATGTGGTCATTTTTGGATAGTATCGATCTTCACTTTAAGCACAAGTTGACTTGATAAACGTGTGCTTATATATGTATGTTTTTTTTTAAATCCTCTACCAACTCATTTGATTACGCACTCGGACTGGACGTACATTTTGAAGTCAGTACGGTAAGTTGAATGGGAAATCATCCTCCTAGTTTTTATTATATTCGGAAAGTTGTTGTGAAGGATAGTATCGAAACGGTAGAAATAAAAGGACTGAATCTGGGATACTAAACACCTGTGGGAGGAGTAAAGAGAGGTAGGTTTTTGCCCAGTCTTCAAAAAGGATGACTGGTTGGAATGTGAGAACTACCAAGCGACCACTATTCATAACGGGGTCTATAAAGTGCTTTCCCGGATCATCTTCCACCGCCTATAGCCTTTAATGGCTGCCTCCGAAAGTATGGACGCAGTCAGAAACTGCTGCCATTTCGTATTCATTGATAACTGTTTCTTTTTATGACTGCATCCGGTTGTTTACCTTTATATCTCAGAACTTGAGTAGCGGTTTAATCGTTTCCAACAGTTTGTTTCAAAATGCATGGACTTTCAACGGAACAACGTCAAAATATTATGTACGAATGATATACAGAACCCGGAATGTCACTGAGCAAGTTGGCATACATGAAAGGATAACGTGAGAAAGCCATGCAAACAGCAATCAGGATGTTCAGTGAGTATAACACGTTTGAGGATAAACCAAAATAATGTCAAAAAAAAGGTCCTGCTAAACCTCGTTTGGAAACCGTATAATGAAGGCATTCGAGCACAAGAAGTAGGTTTCAGAGCGGGATGTGGCCAAACAAGTTGGCACTTTAAAGTCAATGTCCATCGGTCCAAAGAACGTTTGAACCTTGTAACCAATAAGAAGCAGAAGCAGCCGAAATGCAATCTGAAACAAGAAGCTTCGATCAGGCTTAGAGTGCGAAAGTTGTACTATACGATGCTTGCTGGGAGTTCGAACTGCATAATCATGGATGACGAAACCTACGTGAAACTCGACTACATTAAAGGGTGTCCTCGATGAAATTGCCACACACAAAATTGATTCGCAAAATTCGAGTTTTCTTCCGATTGCCATCAAATTTTCAGGGATTGAGAAAGAACTATTAAACTTCATTTTACCATTTTACTCGTATTTTATTTACAGTCCATACGCAAATGCCCGCACCTTGGCCTTAACCCCGGCCATAAGATTCTGCACAACCTGTGAATCAACCGTTTTTTGCATGTAAACCCATACTTTCTTCAGTTCCTCGACTGTCTTCACTACCTTAGGTCGTTTAAGAAGGTGCTGCTTCATAATCGCCCAGTACTTCTCGATGGGGCGGAGCTCCGGAGTGTTGGAAGGGTTGAACATTTTCGGCACGAAATTGACCTTATTGTCCGCATACCACTTCAGCACGTCCTTGGAGTAGTGGCATGAGGCCAAATCCGGCCAGAAGATTGTTGGGACGTTGTGGGCCTCCAGGAGAGGAAGCAGCCGCTTCTGGAGGCACTCTTTTATGTACACCTGTCCGTTCATCGTGTCCTGGGACACGAAAGGTGCACTCCGCTTCCCGCACGTGCAGATGGCTTGCCAAACCAGGAATTTCTTCGCAAATTTGGACATCTTCTGAGTGCGGACATGCTCCGGAACGCTGAACTTATCCTTGGCCGTGAAAAACAGGTTGCCGGGGATCTGTTTGAAGTCGGCCTTCACATATGTTTCGTCGTCCATGATGCAGCATTCAACTTTCGTCAGCATGTTGAGGTACAACTTCCTGGCACGGATTTTGGCGGACTTGTTCTGCTTCTCGTCGCGATTAGGGGCCTTTTGTACCTTGAACGTTCGAAGCCCAGCCTTAGTTTTGGTCTTCTGGACAAAACTTCGGCTTAGGTGCAGCTTCTTAGCCACATCCCGAACGGAAGCGTTCGGATTTCGGTTGAAGGCCCCAACTACGCGGTTGTGATTTTTGGTGTTGTACGGAATACTTTTTCCTTCACTTCTGGGCTTCCGATCGGTAGTCAACCGTTCCTCGAACCGCTTAATCACTCGCGACACCGTGGAATTCGCGATTCCCAACGTTTTAACGATGGAACGATGCGAGAGATCCTTGTTCTCGTGATGAATGCGCAAGATTTTATCACGCACGAGCTGTTCTTTCGACTCCATTTCCAGTTTTGATCACAGGACTTTAAAACTTGCAGGATGTAAATAATGCACTATGAACTAAATCCACCCAAATTTTCATTAAATTCTACTCAACGGTTAAAAAGTTAGAGCAATTTCATAGTGTGGCAATTTCATCGTGGACACCCTTTATACGATGTGTGAAGAGGAAAAATTCCACCAGCATTAGACATCCATTCAAGTCGAAAAGTTTGGTGAAAAAAATAGGGTAAAAAAAAAAAATTGGGAGTGGGGGTAGATTGCGCAACCTCTCACCACAAAAAAGGGGGGGAAAAGAAAAAAAAACACAAAAAAAAGAAAAAAAAAAAAACACACATGAGGAGAGGCAACAAAAACCGTTGACTTCTGGTGAGATCTTGCGTCTTGCCTTTACTTGAAATCAACAGTAGAATGGTTTACCACCAAGAATGTTTCATTTGTTCCAAAGGACATGAACCCTCCTTATTGCCCGCAAATTCGACCAATTGAAGAATTTTGGACATTGACGAAGGCACATCTTAGAAAACATCTCTCGGCAGCAGATACCAGTTTGAAAAAGATTGGAAGAAAGTAACAACAGTTGTCGCTAAAGATTCTGTGCTGAATTTTATGAAAAACGTTCGCATAAAGGTGTGCCAGCTAGCATAGAATCGCTAGATTGCAAATATTAAGTGCTACATGATGTGCTACTCTAATGTTAACAGAATATCTATCAAAAAATGAATTTCCAACACTTGTGTAGTATTTTTACTGAAAACAGTGTTTGGCAAGTAGATTTGTAGAAAGATATCAAACCTGTTTTCTGTAAGAAGGATCCACGACATACCAAATTTTTAGGTTGGGTTAGATCTTGCAAAACCCAATCACCTATTTTTCGATTTCAAAGACGCGTATAATACTATTTATCGTGAAGCTATGGAAACTATGGGAGTCTATTGACGAGAATAGGTTTTTCGCGAAACTGACCAGACTAATCAAGGTTACGATGGATGGTGTACGTAGGAGATCGGGATTTGAACTCGTTTGAAACACGCAAAGGACATCAATAAGGCGATAGTCTTTTCTACCTCCTGCTCATGGGCGCCAACTTTGGGGGGGCGAAGCACTTTTTGCCCCCCTTCCCAATAATTTTGGAGAGGGCGAAGTATCATTTGGTTGAAAAGATTGAAAGTATAAAGTTACGGTCGTTCGGAGTCGATTGGTGATATTTTTCAGTCCGGTCGCAACGTAATAGCAGTGGAAAAATTGAATTGTAAAAAGTTTCCATTCTTGGGTCTGCTGTCTGGTCGTTCAAAACGAACGGCATGATAGCTGCTGCTGCTTGCATCGAACCAGAACTGGCGATTGCTACGTTTGAGGAAGAATATTGACGACGAAAAATCTGAGCAGAAATAAAGTGTCAATATCTAGAACTAGATTTTAGAAGAAAATACCAAAACCATGCCAACGTGAATTTTGATTCGGTGTGCAAGCCTAGTTTGTAAATTAATCGGTGTAAGAAGAGTGTATTAGACGCAGATATCATGTAACTACCGGAAGGTTTCCGACACGAAGGGCGACGGAGAGCTGGTTTGTAAAGCAACAAATAATTTATTTCTTCCAAATTTTGAAGACAATTTCTAATATCCTGTTTTATTTTGTCTATTTGGTTTTGTTTTGTTTTTTCGTTATGCTTGTCTCTTTTCAGTAACATTGGAGCGGCCCATTGCTTTTGGCGGAAAGAGCAACATACCTGCAGCGTATCGTTGTCCAAAACGAACCCTGATGCAAACCTTTCCCCAACTATCCAACATCCCAGTGATTTCTCGTGGAAGTGCAGAGGATTTCTCGGCTTCCTCCATAGCGAGTGTCATGTCAACACATTCCTTCCCATTCCCTACTTGACCAGCATTCGTGCACGGCCGGCGCCGGTATTGCTTTATAATGGGTCACTAGTTTTTACACATTGAAGTATGCTAGTCCCAAACATCATCTGTAGGTTCTTTGTGTAAATACAGCTAATCTTGCAATAACGGAATTGCATCCGTGGGCGGTCAATCATGCTCATGCTTAAATTATTGACTACTTCAAGAAAAAACCACATTTGATTGAACTTCTTCCAGAGTTTGTAAAATTTCTGAATATACTTGTGACAATTCCGACATCTTTTGCAACACCTGAGTGGTCATTTTCGGGACTTCGAAGACTTAAGACATACTTGCACTCCACCATGGGACAACAGTGGTTGAATTCTGTGGCCATAATGCACTTCCACAAATACATGGCAAAAGATGGATGAAGTTTTGAATGAGTTTATTTCACAAAATAGCCAGAGAAAAAATACTTTTTATGTGTAACAACACTGATAAAGAAGCAATGATAATATCCATGTGTCCCACATATGATTTTTTTGCAATTTGATCAACAAATGATATCTATTGGTAACCACACATATTTCCTATGTGTACATATGTCACACATATACTTTTCATTTGTCACATAAACTTCATATGTGTTTCTAAGAGGATTCTGTTTACGTGTGATCAAATGAATATCATGTTTAATTTTACATGGATTTTTGCCAATAAATATGTGTGGATTATTACCCGTGAAGTTGAGAATTTGAAGCGTGAACGTTTTTGTAGAAAGAAATCGTAATAATACACAAATATACTACTAAAAAATGTTTGTTTTAGTTTTTAACTCATATTAATAGGATTTAAAGACTATTGCCCTTATTTTTATTTCTGCATTATTTTGAAGAAAAATGTTGACCACCCCAAAATTTTCTGAAGTTGGCGCTTCTGCTCCTGCTCAATATTGCACTAGAACGAGATACTATTTTCTATAAATTCAGCCAGTTCACCTGTTTCGTTGACGACGTGGACATTGCAGGCAGAACATTCAAAACGGTTGCTGATCAGTACACCAAACTTAAGCGTGATGCAGAAAAGATTGGGTGAAAGATGAATACGTCGAATACTTAATATAGGCTTAAGAAGCACAAGGAAAATAAGTATGAGTTATTTTGGTTGTGAGACTTTTATCTTTTCAATGATTCGTGGAATATTGCCGGAATATGTTGGGATAATTTCTTAATCAGCCAAAGAAAATATAAGATAACATACATGTTTTTGTTCAGTTACTAATAACTTATATTGAATAAATATATGTGTGCCTCTCACTTTCATGTATGTAGACATGTTCATGCATTGAAATAACCTAATAAGAAGCTCATCCATACGAAAACAATTCGGTTTCGTTCATATTTGCAACTTTTCAGTAAGAACAAGATGCCTATTTTAAACTTGCGAAGTTGCCGCTGGCTAGCATTTCTATAGTGACAGTTGTGTGGTCGTAAACAACATTTATCAAATCTGGTATGATGATTATGTGATAAAAGGTTTAGAAGTCATTGTTTAGTTGATCCCTTGTGCGGGCATTAGAAGACGTTAACTGTTTATCATTGGAACAAGTTATTTGAAGAGCTGAGATAGACACGAGTGCTACAATTTTTAGAAAAACTATTTAACTTTTCTACTTCGCCGACGAATTGATATTTTAACACGAAACTTTGAGACTATAGCCGGAACGTTAATCAGACTTAGGCTATGGGTGACACATTCCAAAAATGGAGAGCGGGCTAATGGTCACGGTAAAACCCTGACTGGCCTCCGGGTATTTTTGAAATCCTCCTTCAAATTTTGATGAGTGTTAAACTGAAATTTAACATTCCTGACTAACGCTGATTTGGCTCTGAACACGGCCCCTTTAAAGGATTGTGTTAACTCTAGCATATCCGTCATGCTTGCAAAGATAACCATGGGATCAATAAAGGCGACTACCTAGAGAGTAGAAATAGTGGCCCAATCGAATGGAGAACAACGGAGAAAAAAACAAAAAAGAAGAAAAAACCCAAATAAATATAAACGACTATGGCAAAAGGCCCGACAACATAGTTCCAGCAGCAGCAAGCCCCAAAGAGAGAAGCACTGCAAAAGATTGGGGACTGCAACTTGTTAAGTCTAACACCGTCGGTCTAAAAGGCCGACGAGCTATAAAAGTTCGCAAAGTGTAGGAATAACGTTCACACTACGATCAATGACCTAGTGACGGGTATCAAGTCCGTCCTGTCTGCTGCCGAAAGCGCTTTGGGTGAGAGTTAAACTGCCGAAAATGCACCGAGTGAGGCCACGTGAAAGGCAACAGCTGAATCAAAACAGTCACCGAAGGAACCTTCAAATCCTCGGTTGGATAAGAGTAACAGGAACCATAGGAAAAGAAGAGAAAATGAAAAAGCACAAGAACGGTAAACGTGAAGCATTGAATGGTGGACCGTCCAGATTGAAAGAGAGAAGAACACAAAAAAAAGAATATTGAAGAGAAAAAGCAAGACAAGGAGAAGAATGACCCCAAGCCCCACTGATAGAGGAACCGGAGCTAAAGGAGCTTGGGGAGAGTGTAGTGAAAACAAGGCGCTCTCCGAGCTTCCTTGGGTGAAATATTAGCCTTCAAGTTTATCATCGAGAAGTCTTTTGATTTGAAGTCGCAAGTCCCACAACATAATGATCGAGTGCAGAGATCTATTGCTAGAGACTGCACAAAGCAACCTATATGCATGCTCTGCAAATAGGAGAATACGAATAACCCCGAGACGGGACGTTACCATGCCCAGTGAACAAAGAGACGATGAAAGGCCAGCAGTAATGGAGGCCACCCAAATTAATCACAATTATTGTTACATTTCATAGCAACTGTTTTGGCAGTCGACAATGGAACAGAGTGCAAGATTGCAATAATTGCAGAACCATATCGCGTTCCTTCCAATGACGATAGCTGGGTGGCAGATGAAGCAAGAATGGATACAATACATGATATGGGTAAATATTTTATCCAAAAAATCGTTTACAGTATGCATGGAGGATATGTAATTGCCAAAATTATCGAAATTTGCACATTAAGTTGCTACCAACCACCAGGATGGACAATAGAGTAGTATCAACAGATGCTTGATAGATTAACTAAAGATCTGACTGATCGAAGATCTTATCATCGGAGGAGACTTCAATTTTTGGGCAGAGAAGTGTGGAAGCAGATGTACCTAGAGGGGGTGAAGAGAGTTCAGCCTCCTGGAAGCTCTAGCAAAGCTATTCAATAAAAGGACCATCAGCACTTTTCGCAGTCGTGAATCCTTTATCGATATGGCCTTCTGCAGCCTGTCACTGGTGGAAAACATGAATTGGAGAGTGTGCGAAGGCTTCACCCTAAGTGACCTTCAGGCAATTCAATACAATGGCCAAAGGAACTCTAGGCCAACACTGACGAAGAAAATGCTCGTGCTGAAATGGAAGGCGAAAGAGTTTGATAAGGACCTTTTCGTTGAGGTATTCGAACTCAGTTGACCGTGCTTAGGAAGTTAAAGCCAATTAAGTTAAAGCCAATATCAAAGGTCCAACGATGCTAGCTGAAGGATGCCTTGCCAAGCTGTAGGTTGTTGTAGAGGGGCTATTCCCCAAACACGATTCAACGACGTGACCATCAACACCGTACAACGAAGCTGAAGAAGATATGCATGTCACCAACGAAAAACTCGTGCCCGTGGTGAAAGGATTTATAGATGGAATTCCCAACGTAGCATAGCATAGCATAGCATTTTCCGACCAGACATAATCCTGGGTTGGCTGTTGTAGAGACGATGGAAGCGCCAGAAGAGCTGCCTTGGATGTGACAGGCCCTTCATCCATCGATCTCTTTGCACAACACCTGGCCAGGTCCTTATGATCAGCAAGGGATGGGAGGGAAGTGTTAATTAGATGTCTACTTAAGAAGAAGCTGAGAACTCATGCTACCTTCATAGACATCTGAAGTTGGAAGTTGGATGGGATTGTGTGGAAGGCTTTCCTTGGCGAGAACGCATATGTATATTTATATATGTATATAGGTCGTTGGGAGTGACGAAGCTAAGCAAGTTAATGCACCATTTTGTTGTCCGGTTTTCTGGGCGTTTTCTACTTGTATCCAGGCTCTTCTTGCATGAGAGCTTGTCTATCGGTTGGAACATGAGCACTAACTCTTGTCCTAGCCTTTTAAGGCTTATGGATATAGCGCCATCACTCGCTTTCTGGAAAGAGAAGAAGGATGCATTGACATAAAGTCATACGCCCCCCCCCCCCCCTCTCTCTCACACACACACACACACACACACACACACACACACACACACACACACACACACACACACACACACACACACACACACACACACACACACACACACAAATACGCGTTTGCAAAATACTTGAAAAATAATTATATCCAATAAATTTGCAACTACATATTGCATGTAATCGTTGGATCTCAACCAATTATTTTCCAAAGGTGCTTTAGTGCGTTCCACGGGCCACGAGCGAGGCAATGTCCTCTCATGATCTGATCATATTCGAAAAGACGTAAACCGGAGAAGTGCGCATGTGTTTGGTGGCGCAAGGAACCTCGGTTTCCGATCCGGAGACTTTTTCTTGTACTGACTCCGCAAACAACAGAACTAACATTTATTTTGCATGATTTGGGAAAGCACATGATTTCTTCGAACGCAGCAATTGAACTTTTCGGGAAACACGTGCAGATCTACCCGAGCTCGGCTTTCACACGTTGTTGCAATTTTTCTAATTGATAGCGAACTTTATTGTAATTCAGGCATTTCATAATCAAATTAAGATAATAGGGTGATATACACCTGTTGTTTAAGCTGAAGTGAGGATCAATATCTGATGGTATGAGGTGTGGGGCTAAAGGAGTGAAGAACCTGAAAATTTGAATGGTTAAGGGAGAAAAGGTGGGTTTGGGGGGGGGGTGGGGGGGGGGCGGGAGGGGGGGGGGGGGGGGGGGGGGGGGGGGGGTGGGTGGGTGGGGGGGGTGGGGGGAGGGAGGGGGTTGGGGTTGGGTGTGTGGGGTGAGGGGTGGGGGGGGGGGGGGGGGGGGGGAGGTGGGGGGGGAAGGGGTGGGGGGGGGTAGTGTTGGGGGGGGGGGGGGGGGGGGGGGTGTGGGGGGGTGTTATTTTGGGGGAAAAGAAAAAAGTGTTTTTTGTTTTTGGGGGGGGGGGGGGGGTGGTGGGGGGATGTTGGGTGGTGTGGGTGTGGGGATGTGTGTAGTGATTTGTTTGCAACGTTATCACTCGCGATCAACACAAAGCACACCGGCGTTCTTGCGGAATAAGAAGGATTGGTCGGTGCCGGCGGAAGAAGCAGCTAGTGTTTGCTGTGCACGTAACTTTCACCGAGAGGTTTCCGTGATGATCCACGCTACGGATTCTTGTATGGATCTGATCTTTTCACCATTGCACATATGTTTACAAAACCAAAAAACTATAAAATCTAGAAATTGTTAGATGGAATACTTTCACCTCAAAGTTGAGAAAATGAAATCTAGCTGTAATTGATTCACATGGCTGCTTCTGTCATGTTTTCTAAATATTTATTATGTTTGGGCACATCACGTCACTATTCATTCCCTTTTCCGCTATTCCCTTTCACATTAAAAACAATTATACGGCATAATTGACAAAGTTATTGGCAAAATCCAGGTTGAAAATGTTCCTCCTCTAAAAGCTAGACTACAATTGGTCCGAACATTCCGATTGTGGTTGATCGTCACTGAAACTACATAGATTCACTTTATCTTAATAGTTAATTAATCTTTTCCGAGCACTTTTCACCAAATTTTAAATGATTTTGAAAATATAATTTTACGCTGCAGAAAAAATCCAAACGTCAGGTTTTCAGCGCAGCCTACTCCCATGTATAGATGGAATTCCCAACGTGGCCCAAAAAGCTGTTTCCCAGGCATTTTCTGGCTCGGTTAAAGGTGTGCTAGATGTCTGTAAGAGGTGTGTCAACAATGCAACCGAAACCAAGAAGTCCATCGGGGACCAAATATTGTACTTTATGTTGGAAAAGATTCAACAACGGGTTGACAAAATGAACGGGAGAAATATCACTGGAACAGAACTCTCGGTCAGCGTAGGGTTGATCGGCCGGTGATGATTGGTTGGTAGGCATGATCACACAATTTTTCGGCGTAGGGTAAGGACACCGTCAGAGACAGCTCGAGTCGATTGTGTCAAGGATGGGAGCCAAAGAGCTCAGGAAACGAAAAGAAGCTGAAGGGCTCATCGAGTAGCCGATAGCATCAAAAAGAAGGAAAGTGGTTCAGCATGACCATCGGGTAAGGTCAGCAACAAGTGGGAAAAGTAGTAACAAGTACCCCACGAGAGAATCTGTAAGCGGAGAGAGAGAGAAGAAGAGAGAGAGAGAGAGAGAGAGAGAGAGAGAGAGAGAGAGAGAGAGAGAGAGAGAGAGAGAGAGAGAGAGAGAGAGAGAGAGAGAGAGAGAGAGAGAGAGAGAGAGAGAGAGAGAGAGAGAGAGAGAGAGAGAGAGAGAGAGAGAGAGAGAGAGAGAGAGAGAGAGAGAGAGAGAGAGAGAGAGAGAGAGAGAGAGAGAGAGAGAGAGAGAGAGAGAGAGAGAGAGAGAGAGAGAGAGAGAGAGAGAGAGAGAGAGAGAGAGAGAGAGAGAGAGAGAGAGAGAGAGAGAGAGCGCGCAAGTGATGACCGTCTGCTGGTCCGTATTGGAACACGTCTCGACGATGGGTACTCCAAATGGCTTTTAACATCAAAAAGGGTGACTGTGATTACAGCCTGATTGAGCAGCAATCAGCTGGCCCCTCAAAGTCAGCAGCAAGTACCCTACGCGACGGTACAATTTAACTCAATTTTGAATCGTTTTTGACTCACTTTCGTCAAAAGAGGAGTCACTCATATATGAGTAAATGTGACTGGGATTGACAAGTTGACATATCTAAGACACCGACTTAGATCAGATCAATGTTTTAGATTTGTCGACTAGTCAATCCCAGTCCAATTTACTCATATATGAGTGACTCCACTTTTGACGAAAGTGAGTCAAAAACGATTAAAAATTGAGTCAAATTGTCCCGCCGTGTACGTGGGAACCTGTTAGAGCGAGGCAGTGATGACCCGTCAGTCTGATCGTATTGGAACACGTCACGACGATGAATACTCAAAACGGTTTTTAAGATGAAAAGGGGGGACTGTGTTTAAAGGCTGATTCGGCTGTGGTCAGCCGGCGCCTGGAAATAGTCTCTTCCCCGTGGGGAGAGAGAGAGAGAGAGAGAGAGAGAGAGAGAGAGAGAGAGAGAGAGAGAGAGAGAGAGAGAGAGAGAGATAGAGGGGGGGGGGGGGCGGAATTATTTTAAGTGGTTTAGCGGAGTTTCATTACCGCTTGAATGAGTCACAACTCGTGCCAACAACACTACAAGCCTGGCTATGTAAAGCTTTTTTTAAATCTTACTATGAACATATATGTCTAGGATCGGACTGTACACTTGAGCAACCACGTACTCAGCCATCAACTGTGCTCATCGGGAGCCATGCGATTGCCGGAGTTAGCCGATCGATGTTTGATTGATGATCTTCGGGAAGCTGAGTGCTTGAGAAGACTGGATCAACTTAAGGCGATCTCGTTAAACGAGGAAGAAATTAGTCTCCACACAATCAAGGTTAAGAAGGGCGATGTCAAGCACCGGTGGTTTTTAATTTGATAGTTTAAGAATAAATTTAGTTAGAGATAATAACATGTGTTTGGAACAAGAGCAACTTCAATAAATGTTGTATAAAAATACATATAATAAACCTATCAAGTGGTAGTTTGAAGTAGGCTGCCGAGCAGTATTTGGACTCTTCAATGTACATATATATAAAACCCATACACGGTTGGAAAGTAGTTTGTAAGGTGTGAAACTTAATCAGATATCCGAACAGTCTACTTAAACACACTGCCATATGTAAGCAACGATTTAATGACAAGGCAGCGGATTTGATGGAGATTAAATGGTTTACTCATTTTGCTTCAATTCACAAGAAAAAAATTGAGTAATTAGGTTAAAAAACAATTTTTCTTAAGAGCTAATATGGTTGATACTTAGTAACATATTTCTTGTTATATACTTGTTATGTTTGCCTTGCCTTGTATAAACTTGTTATGTTTGCCAACAAATTATTACAATTTCATATTTTTAAATAAGAATGAAATAGTGTCTAGAAATAACTAGTGTTTCAAAACGTATTGAACTGATTCTCGTGATTCTTTTATTAGTCTTACACCACAAAATCATCACCACAATAAAACAATTCAAATAATTGCATAGCTGTGTCATAGGTCGAAAGATATTCATATCGATGTAAAAGATATTTAAAAAACTTTTGCAGAGTTAATCATTGCCTTAAAATTTTAACAAAGCATCCTGATTCCATTTTAAAACACCCAAACTCAAAAAAAGAATAGGAACTAAATAAAACAAAACATATTAATCTCCCTCTACCTAAGAATGTACAACTTTGAAAGGCTCGCTCCTGGCACTTACTAAGGAACCAAAACATTGTGGTTATAATAATAATTTGCTACAATTTAACACTATTCCTATTAAACGGTGCCGTCTGGAAGCGACATCTGCAAAACTCACATAACCCAGAATAGGATGTGTCACAAGTGGCCGATTCCTACCAACAAAACCGTACAAAAATCTGGTATGAACGTAGGTACGTGAAGTTCGCTCCTCTTCTTCCAGTCCCAGGGCATACAGCGTTCGTTGTTTTGAACCAATAGGCGTAGACAGTTTTCAAACTAAGGAGGAGCGCAAAAAAAAAAACAGAAAAACTACCAAAATGTATGAATCAGGCACACATTTTTTTACAACACAATCATTCTCCTTATAAAGACGACCAAAACGACGCATGATAAATTTGTTTATTTGTTTGTTCATTTCTTCCTCCTCTTCTCACAATACTGTCTTTATGAGGGTTATGATGGAGGAAGGCTTTTTTGGGTATACCTACCTTCAGGCTCACTCGAAAAGGCGAAAAAACCACACATCTTTTCTTAATAACATACATAAATACACTAATTTTACAGAACATAAGTTATTACTAAAAAAAAAGCTAATTACATAAAATATTGAGAGAAAAAAGTCAGATCATGAGGTTGTTGATAGCACGTCACTGAGTGATACGCTCCCAATTTGCAGTGTTTACATTGTTCCAAGAAAGTAATCTGAGCGCAAATCTTGTAAATTTAGCTTGAACAACTTTAATTCGTGTTATCCATATATTGGAATAAGGACTCCAAACTACGTTCGCAGTTTCAAGGGTTGAACAAACAAGCGTTTAATACAGCGATTGTGAACTGTGAGGGTCCATGAGCTCTCCAGTTATCCAAAACTAAGATTGCGATTTGCTTTCGCTATGATGTTGGAGTAATTCTCCCGAAAAGTCGGACTAGCGTCAAGAATGACTCCAGGATCTTTCACAGCATTTACACGCTCTAGTTGGTTATTACAGATTTGTTAGTTGCATATAACAGGTGAGGTTTTTCGGTTGAACTGCAGTTGCAAATAAGCCTTGATATTGCGAATAATGATGTAAATTTTCAGGTCATCAGCGCCAGCCAAAACCGACTTTTCGAATTTCAAAAAAACAGTAGTTTAGTCTACCCAAAAGAAGTCCCCATGCAAAATTTGAGCTCAATCTGACTTCGTTAAGTGGACCCCCAAAGCGGTCAAAGTTTGACTTTTTCGACCCATGAAGAATTTCCCAAGGTAATGAAATTTCCGAAATCGAATTTGTTTTTGATGCCAAATGTTTTAGAAATGCATGAATCGTCGAGAACTGGTGTTAGCTCGAAAAATGTTTTCATTTAAAAAAAAAATCGACATTCTGGGACTTAGCCGATTTATGAGTTGGAGGAGTGAATATAATTTTATGTTGTCGTTTTTTTTTTTTTGTTTCTGTATTATCGAGATTTTCAGCCTTGGGCTGGTTCATCTCCCGTCGTAGTTACTGAAACACCTCTTTGGGTGTTTTTCCTAACTTGTCCGGGGGTGAGATTTGAACTCGTGACTTTGGCGTGAGAGGTATGGATGTTACCAACTACGCCGGGATCGCCCCCAATATAATTTTACTTAAATGATTTGAATTCAACTGGTGAGATATTTATGGCAATAGTATTGAAAAATATCCTATATCATCGTTGGTAACTGGTAACAAATTATATTTGATATTTCATTAGAGTGGTTCACATAATTTCCATTAGGGTGGTCCTTTTTGATGAAAATTTTTTTTTTTTTTTTTAAATTGAATTTGAATGGAATATAAAAGATAATAGTATAGAAACATATCTTAAGAAATCATAAGTCACTGTCAGCATGTAATTTGTGATATTCCGTTAGGGTGACTAACTTATTTTCCATACAAGTGGTCCCTTTTGTCAAAAATTAAAAAAAACCCAAAACAATCAGAATTTGAATGGGATATTGAGAGCAATATTATGTTAACATCTCTTTAATAATCGAAGGCCATTGTCTATACTTTATATATGATATTTAATAAGGATTTGCTCACTTTTATTCCATTAGGGTGGTCCTTTGAAAAATAATTGAGAATTTGAATGGAATAGTGAAGACAATAGTATTAACACATATCTTGTGTCATCGTAGATCATTGTTAACATTTAATATGTGATATTTCATAAAGGTGGATACATTGCTTTCCATAAAGGAGGTCCTATTTGTCAAAAAACTAAACACAAAAACCAAAAAAATTAGAACTTGAATGGGATATTAAGGACATATGTATTTAAACATCTCCTATACCATCGTAGGACACTGTTTACCTATAATATGTGATATTTCATTAGGGCGATTTCCTTATTTTGCCTCAGGGTGACCCTTTAAGTTGGATCTTTTAAATAAAAAAATGGCATGCTTCATTTTGTTAAGATATTTTCGTTAATGTTTTCTTTTGATTAGTTAAAATAGAACGTACCAATACGCTAACGTACAACCCAAACTGCCGTGATCAAAATATGGATGAAAATAAAATATTTTTTGACGTAACCAAATTATGACAATAGCTTGATACCGGGATAGGTGACAAGGAAGTGTCACATATTTTCTTCTTCTCCGAGTAATAAAAGTACGTTGCCATCTGCTTTCTGTGGTACATGCGCTTCGATCGTGAGAGAAAAAAGTACGTTCATACATAAAACTAACACATCTTTGCTTGGAAGAAATTTTGTAAGTTTGTAATGTAAAGTTTGTAAAGTCGCTGAAATATTACAGGTTTCATTTTTATTGTATTGTTAACATTTCATCTGTGATATTTGATAGGATTGGTTTACTTGTTTCTTTTAAGATAGTTCTTGTAGTAAAAGGATTTAAAAGAAATCCAAAATTGTTGACATTTGATTTGTGATATTTCATCAGGATGGCCTACTCCTCTATCATCGTAAGTCACTGTTAACACATTGTAGGTGGTATTTCATTTTGCCGATTTCTTCATTTTCCATTAGGGTGGCCTTTTAATTTGGAAATTAAAAATAAATGAACAGTTTTTCCAGCAAATTTATCCTGCAACATTTTCCGTAAAGTTTGAAACCATGATATCCCGCAAAACTTTCTTTTTTTTTCATTTATTACGATGTCATTATAATAATTTCAACCAATTTATATCCGCAGATCGAAAGATCAGGATACGGCTAACCATATTATCCTTGCATAATGTTCGACGAAAACTGTAGGCATAACTTAGTTACTAACGAAAGAAAATTGTTTACTAGAGAGAAAGCCTCTCTTTGTTAGATAGCTCCTTTTGAAAAGTTTTGCGCGATTTTCCTCCGGAATGCGACACTTAGGATTTCAATTGGAGAGATTTTAAAGATTTGAAGACTTTTGTCTCATTGTATAGCGCTAAACCTTATTATTATGACGGAACTGTAACCTCGGGGCTTTACGAAGGAACTGTTAAATTTGTTAGTAGCGGAATGCTAGTATCGAAAGGCAGGGAAAATGAATTTTGATATTAACAAAATTTATTTTGCTAGTTTTTGGTACATTACATCGTATATATTTTCAATACTATTGCCATAAATAACTCAGCAGTTGAATTCAAATCATTTAAGTAAAATTAAATTCACTCCCCCAACTCAAAAAATGTCTAAGTCCCAGAATGTCGATTTTTTGGCTGGCTGAGATAAGGCAGCTCCTTCCATTTAACTTTTCCCTGAACATGCCAATGTTCGAACGCTTGGTTTGTCTGCGAGGAATGGCCAGTGAATGGGAAAGCTAGTAGGAAGCAAATCATAGCATCAGCTGTTTGTGTAGTTGTCTCGAGTTGGCAGACGGTCTTCATTCCAGATTCAGAGGACATTCTGATCAGGATAAAAATAAAAACAAGAATGAGTAGCCAAGGGGAAAGTGTGGGGTAAAAATAGTTTTAAATGGAGTAGGGTCATGGGACAAATGAATGCTTGTTGCAGCTAATAGAGTAGGTGCTTTATCTAGATTGGAACGTGAATTACAAATTGGATTGCTTTCATTAGATATCTAATTTGCGGTAATGTTTCAGTGTTTATGAATTAGATGCATTCGATTAGGAATTCGAATGATATTACAGGAAAACAAATTTATATGATTGTAGCAGGTGATATTCCAATTAATAGATTCAAGACATTTTTGGTCGCGACAGTGGCAAACCATTAAGATAAGAAAGGTTTACCACTCTTGCTTATCTGATGAATCGCCAATGTTATCGATCATAAAAGGTCTTGAAATGCTTCTGACACAAACTGTCATGTGCTAGATTGCTGGTCACAAATTGCTTCCGTCTGATTGCCATTTCAAATTCCATCATTAGATACCGAGACGGTTTGGAAAGCACAGGCATGTTCAGGCAACAGACAAGCTGACAGACAGCAAACTGCTGTGTAAATTAAAATAGCTACTGGCAGTTGGAAAAAAAATTAGTCTGTCTCGTAGTATTATTGACCGGTGGCAGGTCGTACAAGAAGCACGACAAAAGAGTGTTTCTTAACGTTCATGAACGGTATCTGAACTATGACAAGGGGCAACTAGTGAACATGAAAGCATCGCACACGATCCGTCGTCAGGCAAATGGATCGTACACAGAAAAAATTCTTGTAGTAAAAACTACCATTTTACCCGACTATGCCTATCATTAAAACTACCATGAAATTTCAGTCAAATTTACTACGTTTATGGTAAAACCTTCATCATTTGTGGTATATTTGACAGACCTCATATTGATATCAACCGCACCATGGTCGATCTAATCTAATTGTTGGTGTTTGCGCTTAATTTAACCCTCGAAATGGTAGTTTCTACTGCTGTTTTTTTTTTGCGTGTAGGAATAGTCCAAATTATGACAGATATGAAACAGTGGGGATAATCAATCTTTTTTTTTTAAACCCAAACAGTTTTGTGATAATACATTAGGTGATTGGTCCCGCAAAGGTCAGAAACGAGGCTGCTGTTATCAACGTCGTCGTCACTGTGTGATCGATTCTTCCTCTTCTGATTCTTATTATTACAAGTTGTGACAATTAGCGTTGAGTTGTTAAAATGTATGAGGAGGAACAGTGAGATAAACGATTTGTTCCTACATGTTGTTATTGACATGTCAGGTTGTCGGGATAATTGGCGTTTACCACATTCGTATTAATTGCCATAGCGATGACTACCATGAATGGTTTGTTAACTTTTTTTCTTATTGTCTTCATTATGGAGCACTGCAAATCGCATAAAGGAGTAGTATGAAACTTTTGACAATTTGTATGGTGCATATGAAAGACGAGCGATATTAGCAGTGCTATCCGATTAGCTTCCAACTTTTACTAGAAAATAGTATATAGGTAGGCGCTTCATAACACTCTTTCAAGCAGTTACGGATTATTGTAACAGATAGAGAAATAAGGCGCAAATAAATGCAAACAAACATAAACTCAGAGGTGAGCACGTCGCTGAAAAATAATCATAAATGTGTAGACTCTGCTTAGATCGTCGATATAAATGAATATTAACTCGTCAACTGTAAATGAATATTAACTACTCTAATAAATTTATGAAAATGGTTTTTATCTCGAAATGTATATTGAATGCTAAATTTTTATTTTATCCAGCGATTGAAAAATACAATTTATTCGTATTGTTAGTAAGCTTACGGGTGGTGATGATCCCAAATTTACAATTTCTTTTGAAACCCAAGATAAATTTATTGCCCTTAGTAAAATGATTTAAGTATGTGCTACATTACAATTTTAGTAACTTGCCACGTCTCCAAGGGTAATGATAAATCATCTATGTGTGTCCCTGGGCTCTCGATTAGACCAAAAAATTAACTATAAGTTATTGCATCCTAATGTGACTAAAGAAATCTCTCTGAAAAAAAAAAACAGGAATATAGTATTCTTCCGAAAATTTTCCATGCATATTCAATCAAAACATAAACCCGCCCATATTTGTTCTAGCAACAGTGATATCAAATTAAATTATAAAAAAAGGGTGAAATATTTCACATTTTCACACATAAAAAAAACCTACCTCTTTTTGCATATTTATCCTGCCTATAAACCTTTTTTTATCCTATAGAAGTATCCATCATTTGAAACCTGATATAAAACACTAACTAACCATTATAATACAAATCCGATAGAAAACGTATACACTTGTTCTTGAAAGTTAGTTTCGAAAGAACGAAAAAATTGCGTTTTTATGAATTTCCAGCACTTTTTTTTCTCTCAGAATGGTGTAAGGGCAGAAACGTGTCGCTGCACATATATGCATGTTTTTTAGCACTAGCTATTTTACTATTTAGTTTTTTAAAAAACATATTTTACAGCTTATACATATTTCAAATAGCCTCAAATTCATAAATTTGAAATTTGCATCAATGACAGGATTTTTAAGAATAATATTTTAAGAAGTATATTAACGTAGGAATACGTTTCTCTTTTCGATACCGGGTGTCATTTCCGAATTTTGAAAAATGAAAGCGTTACGCTAAAGTGAAAGGTTTTTGAACGCTAATAACTCTCGTTCAACTGAACACAATGACTTCATTCATACATCATTGGATTAGAAAAACTTACAAATTTTTTGCATTGAAATAACAATTAAGTGCTATTAGTATAAATAGTTCAATTTTGTACTTAAAAATGACCTACTTTTGCTCCCATGCAAATCTCCGAAATATGTTTATCCCTCACCGGGTCCTCAAAAACGGATAACAAATGGTTAAAATTGTCTTCTTCTTTTTATTTCATTTAGTTTCATTCTATGATGAATATAGAAATAGCCGCACCCCTCAGCTGCAAAATTATTTTGCTTTGTTGCCCGTGTCTGATTGTATAACTGAGGTCCATCCCTGTATTCGTACTGAATCTTTGTGCCTCTCTTCATTCAGGGCTATGCTCTCAACGCTGGTATATAGCACGCGAGATGGGCCGAAATAATTTCAGTTTTCGACACGAGCTCTCAGCTGGTGGTTCGGACAGGGCTTTATCCACCCGTCACAGTCCGCCCGGTTGTGGTATGAGATACAGAGTCTTCCAAGACCGGCTAATCGGACAGTACCGGTTTCCATGTCTACCTAAAAGCAATGATAAAATTTCTGGCCACTGAAAACTGGCCATTCGTCCCCTAAGAAATGTTTTCGGTTCGTCTCGCGTGCTATATAGGGAAACTGTCCCCATATTAATCTCATTGTTCCTATATTCATCCTACGACGAATCAAACAATTGGGCAGTTGAAGGATCGGTTTCGTTTTCTAATAATGTTTGCTTACGTTAAATACCTAGAACAAACATTACTAACTAATCCTGTCGCGTGTATATCGTTTTATTTCAAGTAGGATGAATTGCAAAGTGATGAGATTAATATAGGTACATCTTCCCTACTAGTGTTGAATAGCATGGCCCAGAAAGATGAGGATCACGAAAAAGCAGTATGGAGCAAAATTCATAAGAAGGGACGGATCGAAAGCAAGCTATAGATCTAACATGTTAACCAACCATATATATAATGATACGTATAAATCAGATGACACCATTATCACTATAAACCAAAGCGGTCCTATGTGAACCTTGCGGTTGTATCCCTCATATAACCCACCACTTTTTTATATCAAGGAAATGTGTTTAAGTTTTCAAATTACGGCTTTTAGGTGAATTTTTTTTTTTATATATTTCTAACGACTATAAATAAATTTGTTTGACTGAATGTAAGTAATTTTTTATGTCTGACATAATTAAACAACATGGAAGGCAAATGGCTTTTTTTTATGAATTCATTTATTTGTATAGGCTCAATCGAATCAACATTACAGAGCCAAATTTTCATGTTCATATACTTCAGTTATCTTAGAACTAAGGTTAAGGGGGTGGAACCGATTACTTGCGGCCGTCTCGAGGTTAATAGAAATTACAATTTTATGGATGGGAAAATTGCGGTGGAAATTTTAAACAAAGCATAAGGAACAATGGTTTTCTTATATCTAGAATTTCAAATTTAAATTTTTTAATTGAACGTTTTTAATTTTAAAAAAAATCACACACTCACACAAACAACAACACTCACACACACAACCACAATCACACACCGATGCACACAATCCTCAAAAATTTAACCTAAACAAGTAAGTTAATCAAACTACAATCTAAGGATAATGTTAGTGCAAATTACATAAATGAGTTTCATAAACTCCAGATCGCGTGCAGCCAAAATGTCTCGAATCGGTATATTGGGTTGTCTACCTCGAGCCCGAAGGGAATCATAAAGCTCAGATCTGACTCCACGATGCTCAGCACAAAACCAAATAACGTGATCTACGTCCTGGTAACCTTGTCCACATTCACAGAGATTGCTGTCTCCCAGCCCAACACGGAACAAATGAGCGTTTAAAGAATAATGATTGGACATGAGGCGAGACATCACACGAATGAAGTCTCGACCCACATCCAATCCCCTGAACCAACATTTCTTAGACACCTTAGGAGTGATAGAATGTAGCCATCGCCCCAAATCTCCTTTACTCCATTTATACTGCCAGCTAACGAATGATATCTGACGAAAAATATAGAAAAATTTGTTGAAGGCGATTTGTCGGTCATAAATATCGCCTTCCATAGCGCCCACCCTTGCAAGCGAGTCCGCTTTCTCATTTTCAGGAATCGAACAATGAGAAGGGACCCACACAAAGGTGATAATAAAAAAACGTGAAGATAAAGCACTTAGAAGACCTCGTATTTTCATAAGAAAATAAGAGGTGTGCCTTACCAGCCTCAAGGAGCGAATAGCATCTAAGGAACTAAGACTATCCGTAAAAATGAAGTATTGATCCGGTGTAAAAAGGCAACAGTTTCTAAAGAAAAATGAATTGCTGCCAATTCCGCGACAAAAACAGAACAAGGTGCTTGAAGTTTACTAGCGACGCTATAATTTTCATTGTATACACCAAAGCTAGCGGAGTCCTCTATCAAAGACCCGTCAGTGAAAAACGTTCTGGTGGAATCAACTAGGCCAAACTTTGCAGCAAATATCACCGGAGCAATCATAGGACGATGATGTTCTGCGATTCCACGAAGCTCCTGTTTCATGGATAAATCAAAATGAACCGAATTTCCAAAGTCGGAGAAGCAAACACGATTGGGAATATTCAGCGAAGGGCTGACATCCTGTGTTATGTACAAATGGTACAAAGTCATGAAGTGGGTTTGAGGATTCAACTCAAGGAGCTTCTCAACATTTTCGATCACTTGGGTGTTCATAACTTCACACCTGGTGAGGAGCCGGAGAGATAATTCTGAAAACCGATCCGAGAGTGGCAACATGCTAGCCAGCACTTCAAAACCCATGGTATGAGTCGAGTGCATACAACCTAACGCGATACGAAGACACCGATACTGAAAACGTTCCAGTTAAATGAAGTGTGACCGAGCGGCTGACTGAAAACAAAAACTACCGTATTCTATAACCGACAAAACCGTTGTCCGGTACAACGTTAGAAGATCTTGCGGATTCGCTCCCCACCAGGTCCGGGTAATTGTGCAAAGAAAGTTGATCCTTTGTTGGCATTTTCGCTTCAGATACTCAATGTGGGATCTCCAGGTGCACTTTGAATCGAACCAAACCCGAAGATATTTAAATGACATAGAATGAGTTATCGGTATACCCAAAATTTGAAGCTTCGGTTAGGCAGGGTTATGCTTCTTAGAAAAAAAACTACCAACTCAGTTTTCTCCGTAGAGAATTCGATACCTAGCTCGAGAGCCCAAGTAGACAAATTGTCTAAGGTATCCTGTAAGGGTCCTTGCAGATCGACCCTATTGGGTCTCGTGACAGACACTACACCGTCATCTGCAAGTTGTCTCAACGTACAATTCTCACTCAGACAACCGTCAATGTCTTTGACATAAAAATTATACAAAAGGGGGCTTAAACATGATCCCTGGGGGAGACCCATGTAGCTAAATCGAAAAGCTGTAGAGTTTCCATGAGAAAAGCACATATGTTTCTCTGACAGCAAATTGTACAAAAAATTGTTCATTAATGGTGAAAAACCACAAGCGTGGAATTTATCTGACAGAACTTCAACAGATACTGAATCAAAAGCCCCCTTGATATCCAAGAAAACAGAAGCCATTTGCTCTTTTTTAGCAAGAGCTAACTGAAACTCTGTGGAAAGCAACGCGAGGCAGTTGTTCGTTCCCTTACCCCTACGGAAACCATATTGAGTATCTGAAAGCAGGTTATTCGTCTCAACCCATTTGTCCAGACGGAAGAGTATCACTTTCTCCAACAACTTTCGAATACAAGATAACATCGTGATGGGTCGATAGGAGTTGTGGTCGGACGCGGGTTTACCCGGTTTTTGAATGGCAATAACTCTCACCCGTCTCCAGTCATCCGATACAATGTTGAGAGCCAGAAATTGATTAAACAAGTCAACACGCGCCTCTTAGCGACGTCTGGAAGGTTCTTAAGCAAGTTGAACTTGATTCTATCAGCTCCCGGAGCCGTTATGCCACACGAAAGGAGCGCGAGAGAGAGTTCTACCATTGAAAAAGGTTGGCTGTTCTCATCTATCGGATTCTCGGTTTCGCGAGGAATCATCCGTGCCGGCACAGAAACTGGACAAACATTTCGCGTGAACTTGAGGATCCATTGGTTCAAGCACTCCTCGCTCTCGTTGTTCGTTGCCAGTCCACGAATCTTCGCCAGTATCCGCGTTTCTTGGCCTTGATGAGGCTCTTAAGTTCGCGTTCGAGAGCCGTGTATACTTCGAAGTGCTCAGGTGTTCCACGTCTACGGAAAACTTTAAACGCGTCGGACTTTTTACGGTAAACCTCGGTGCATTGCTGATCTCACCATGGAGAAGGAGGTTTCCTGCGAAATGACGTCCCTGGAACTGGTCGAGTTTGAGCTTGAAGCGCGCTTTCCAAAATCAGGTTGGAGAGGAAGTTATATTCTTCCAGCGGTGGAAGCCCTTCTACCGTTGTTACGGCTTCATCTTCGAGTTAGATTATATGTGACGTTGATGGATTCCGGCGGAGTGAGCTCGGTGGCAACCGAAATTTTAATAGGCAAATGATCACTACCGAGGGAATCCTGGATCACATTCCACGTGCAGTCCAACGATAATGAATTCAAGCAAAGTGTGAGGTCTAACCTACTGCCACGTGAGGATGGACCAGCCAAGCGTGTAATTTCTCCATTGTTGAGAACGGTCATATTGAAGTTGTCACAGAGGTCATATATCAAAGAAGACCAAGCCGATCCCCGACCTCTTTTGGCAAAGATCAAGCCGATCCCCGACCTCTTTTGGCAAATTATCCATCGAAGGAAATGATAGCTGCAAGGAGGGGCCACTTTAATGTTAATTTCTTCAAAAAAGTTTTCACAGTGGGAAGCATTGCCATAACAATGCTTTTGAGAGGGTCAGACATTTCGAGGTACTTGAAAATATCTTCCACAATATCATCAAATGGGAACAGCCCAGATGAAAAGGGGGCTTCGGTTCTTAAAATCGGGGCATCAGGGGTTTTGGATGTCCCCGGGAGAGATGGGAAATCCTGTGTGTAGTTGACACTTCGAAAACCAGGAGGATTTGGATTATCCTTATTTCCATTGCTCTTTGAATTGGGCATGTTGATTTGGGGCTTCTGTTCAGCTACTTTCCCTGCTCGGATGCGTCTTCGCTTTTGTGAAGCACCTTCCGGAAAACTGAAAGATGCCCTCTCTTTATCCAAGTCCGAATCAGACTCGTCATCTGACAGAGGAGCAAAACGATTTGTATTGATATAGGGTGGCGAGGCTTTCTTAAGCATTTCTGCAAAAGATTGCCTTGAACGTTGTTTCAGAGAACGTTCCAATTTTTCCCCGCGTTGTTTGTACGCCGGGCATGACGAGAAAGCATGGGGAGGAGTTCCCTTGCAGGAAACGCATTTTAGTCAAATTTTAATTACAATAGAATTTTGTCGTGTGACATATAAAAATCTTTAGAATATCAATTAAGAAGTCAAATAAATTTTATTTGGTGACGCTTTTCGTAGACGACACATCCATAAAAAAATCGTCAACATATGATTAGCCGGCACTAATTCTAAGCGGTCAATTCCGTCAAATCTAAGACTGTTAGCCTTATGCATAACATTCACACTTCAACTATTGTTTTGATTAAATAAAAATTGAAAGTTGGTTATAAGATGATCGAGAAATCATTGGATCAAATTCGGGTTAATAGGTGTGACCCAAATGCATTATTCCAAACCCAAATGCATTTACGTAGATCAAAGATGCAAATATTCTTTTATTTATTTTTTACCGTAAATGACATATTTGCCAACAGAAAACACAAATCCGCATTAAAAAAATAGTTTTCAATAAAAATGTAGAACTTCAGGACTTGAAATTTATTTGTTTTGAAAGTTTCATGGAACATAACTCATCCTATTTACAGTATTTTGGTTATAAATGTCTGAAAAAGTTCTCAATATTTTTTTTAAGTTAACGTTAAAATAGCATACAATAACAAACGGCAAACGTACTTTTGCATATAAAAAGTAATAAACGATCCTTAGAAAATTGAAAATCGTGCCATGAAAAACGCATTCTTGACCCATAAGACTCTGTGAAAATCCATAAAAAAATTGAAATGATCCATAAAATTCATCACTCTGATCCATACTATATAAAAAAATTAGCAATAAAATGTCAAAAATGTACCGTTTTATATCTAGGGCATGGTCGTTAAAAGTGTACGGATTACTCATAAACACATATTGCAAATGATCCATAAAAGGCTCAATAACTTTCCTGAAACTTGTAAAATTGATCCATAGAATGTAACCTTTGTGCAATTAAATATATTCGCATGTTCCATAAAGTATTTGAAATTTTCCATAAATTAATTGCCAATGATCCATAATGTGATGAATAATGAACCATAAGCTTATACAAATGATGTATAGTAAATCAGTTTTGTTCGCTAAACTATACGCTATGATCCACTATTTTTGTTAATTTTGATCCATCAAGATTGTAAAATTGATCTCTAAATGCGTTACTACACAGATTTAGTGACATGTCCGTTCGTTTAGGTAACCGGATAAAATATTGCTGCTAAAGAAGGATTTCGGAGTTTTTGTGTAGCCGTATTGAGGATTGAAGAACTAAGGCGGCAAAAAGCGGTCGATGTTTCTGACATCCGAAGTGTTAACATAGCGTAGATTAGATTCCAGGCAAACGACTGATTCAAGCATTTGCCCGGTATAATGCAAACGGAGGATGTTTTTTGTAGTTAGGTCCAACGAGCGATAGCAAATTGGACAGCAAGCGTCTGCCCGGCATAATTTAAATCAAATTTTCGGAAATAACAGTTTAATCAAGTCATAAATTTGACCTGTAGTTCTTTATGTGCAGGAGAGCTCTTTAACAAATTTCTTGACAAGCATGTGTCGCTGTTGCGGGGAGATCAAATGATGTTAAGTGCACACAGTTGGTTTGTTATGAATATTTTGTTAAGATTATGATTTGTTATACAAACTATTAGAGATCATAGAGAATTTATTTATGGAATTTGTGCAATAATTTATGGATGATATGCACATATATTAGTGCAGAAATGTTACATCCTATGGATCAAATTTGCAAGTTTAGGGAAATTTATTGAACCTTTTAAGTATCATTTGTAATATGTAAATGGGAAATCCGAACAATTATATGTATATATTTCCTTGATATATAACGGTTAATTTTTGACATTTTATAGCTGAATTTTGTCAAAAGTACGGATCAAATTGATGAATTTTAGGGAACATTTCTATGTTTTTTTTTGTGGATTTTCACCATAGTGTTATGGGTCAAGAATGCGTTTTTATAGAACGATTTTCCTTTTTTTATGGATCATTTCTTCAGTTTTAAAGGTGCAAACATAGGGCTGCCGTAGTTCTTTACGTGCACGAGTGCTCTTTGCCAAATTTATTGGGAAACATGTGTCGCAGTTGCGGTCGTAAAAGATCGTGAGAACGCAAAAGTAAGTCAGCTTTCTGAAAATTGAAAATCTTCTCCAAAGTGATCCTTCTTTTATAGCAATATTTAAGCCGTATATATAAAGGAACGGACATGTTAATAAATTTGAGTAGTAGTGCAGTCAAGGATCGATTTTCCCGTAGTTAAAATCTAAAAAAAATGTAAACCCAAAATTGGAAAAATTCCGGCATAATTTATGGATCATACAGATTATTTTAAATGCACAAAATTGATTTGCTATGGACCATATTACGAAGTTTATGGTTCATTTTTCAAACCTATTATGGATCATTGACGATTTATTTATGAAATATTTTCAAAAAAATATTGAAAATGTGCATATATTTTAGTTTACAAACGTTTCATTCTAAGGATCAATTTTTCGAGTTTAAGGAATGATATTGAACCTCTTATGGAACATTTGCAATATGTTTATGGGTAATCCGTACACTTTTATCGATCATACTCTGGATATATAACGGTACATTTTTGACATTTTATCGCTAAAATTTGTATTAAGTATGGGTCACATTGCTGTATTTTACGGATCATTTTTTTTTTTATGGATTTTCATCAGGGCCTTACGGGTCATAAATACGTTTTTTATGGAACGAATTTCAAATTTTCATGGATCATTTTTCAGTTTAAAGGGGGCAAACTTAGGCCTGCCGTAACAAACAACATAATCGATAATTTTGGCCACCAGCTTGTATTGAAACCGACCATAGAACTTGTCCAGTTGTACCCATTAGGGTCCTGAAGATTGTAATTAAATTGCTTTTTAACTTTCCTGTAATTTTTGGTAATGTTTCACGGGTTTGATTCAAATTGAAAATGACACCAGTTCCTCGGTGTACTTGTTGCATGTCAAATATCCTAATATGTCCAAATGCTCAATAATCAGAGATGCCTAATGTCAGGATACTCACGCGAGAGTCACCAGTATATCAATATATCAATCGTTAACCAGAAATGATAGTGCCCTGTCTACAGTATAAATCTGTGCGTCACTTTTGAGCATAACCAAAAAGATTACTTCCTATTAACGATTATGACTAAAACCGAAACAACACAAAACATAATAACAAGAATTCCATATCCCAAGTCCAACTCAGTAATGATTGGCGAAAAAAGATATAAAAGTAAACTAGACGAGACTCAAATTCTATTGAAAAGAACCTCAAAATATTAATCAGTTGACGATACTCAAGCCCTATGTAAATGCTTTTTTCTCAAGATTTTTTGTGTAGCTTGATTTATTATTGATAGTTGCTTACTGATAAAATGCCTGCAACTGATACGCTTATATTGGGAGAAGTTGCGTATGGTATTCTTGGCAATTTCAACCGCAAGTGCGTCATCAATGTTTTGCGATAGTATGATTGAATCTCGGATGTGTTTATATTGACGGCGATCAACACGAATATTAGACAACATTCAGCAGCTCATCGAAATAGGGACGCTATTAATTGTTAAACCTATGTGATCGAAAAATGTAAGTCAATAGACTCACACTTCATTATGAAGACCTAAGTGCGGAGTTGAACCGTATCAGATCTACCACCGAACCCTAGTCGAAATTAATTCATACTAGGGAACATATTTGTTTTTTGTAGTCAAAGGAACATATCTTAATCCTTATTACATTTTATGTCCTGTGAAAAGTGACAATACTCGGACTGAGCCACCGAGAATGAGCTTGGAATAAGGAAAATATGGTTAGTCGTCATTTATGGCATTTATTCGAGTTTTCAGTGTATGGAGGAGGCAACGCATGAGCAGTACTACATGCATCGGGCACAGCTCACAATCCAGTCGCCAAACGAGAGAAGCAATATCAGATATCATCAGGACAAACAGTTTTGCTTGACCCAGGAATCTTATTAAACAAAAGTATACTTAGTCCAGGGTGTGCCTAGCAATTTTGCTGAAATAAATACATTGGTTAAATGTAACTGGAAAAGTTGTATCTGTTCAAAAATGGATGGTCCGAATTGAATACCAAAAATTATGTTATACTAACGCTATCAGTGTATCAATTGTAATAATAGGGTGAGGTAACAAAGAAGATACCAGGCAAACACCTCAGCAGACATGGCTACAGCAACGATCTACCTGTGAGGGTGGGTCCTACAACAACCTCTTTTCATGACTAGCGCAATCTGGAGAACTACACAGCAAAAAATATGGAAGTTACACGTGATGTAAACCGGAGCCGTTTGAAAAATACATCAATGTACTCCCTTAAAGTGGCTGAACTTTCAATTGAAATTCAATAACATGAACTGAGCATTCGAAAATTTTATAAACACATATACACAAGGATCCTAATATGGATGGAAAATGAAAGGGGAGAAAACGGAGGGGGAAAAAAGGAAAAATTTCGGGGTGGAAAAGGGGGGGGGGGGGGGGTTTGAAAGGGGGGGCCCCGGGGGGCGGGGCGGGACACGACAAAAATGAGAATTATAAATAAAAAATAAAATTATTTTGTAGGGGATCGATAAAAAAGAGGGGGTCCCGTTTTTTTTTTATGGGGAAAAAAAAAAAAAAAAAAAAAAAAAAAAAATATAAAGCGGGGGGGGGCGGGGGGGGGGGAAGCGGAACCTATGTTCACCATAGTACATATATTCATCACATTCTGCAGTCATCCAACTTCAAACGTAAAAAGATGTTTAATTTCTCCAATAAACGGACGCAGTAACCAAAAATATATAATCCTGGCAAATAAAATTTGGTCTTGAATATAATTAAAAGCTACAAAAACGTTTCGGAGACTTAAATTTCGTAAAAATAATGAGCAGTCAGATTTTCAACACAATTTATTACCTTTGCACTACAAATTCGTCGTATTGATCTAACCGTACTAGGGAATATACCCGAGCCAGACTCCAAGTTTTCTCTTTAATTGCACTTTATCCTCACACATTTTCGTTGCGTAATTGCACAAACCATAAAAATCACACTTCACTTATTACACTAGCCACACGAGAATCTACGAATACGTGATAAAAAACGAGAAAACTATGGGATTAATTTTCACAATAATTTAAATACGCTTGCACCTATTCTGAACCGTTTTTACAATCGACGTAATCGCTTGATGATGCCAAACTATTTTATTATGACTCTTATTCGAATGAAATGGGTTTGGCAGTACATCAATATCACATGTTTTGTGGGAGTGCTACAAATCGCCCAAAGTTAAACTATTTTATTTTCCCATAGATTAAATAAATAATAACATGCTTCTAATTGTAGATTTTTTCAATATTTACCGAGAAATAAAATCCCACATTGAATAATATTTTTTTATCTCTGTTGAATTTGGTAGCACTGCTCACATACTGTACAGCATACTCATCAACACGCACACTAGTTCAATTCATAGAGCATTCTATGCCCAACGTTATGGTGAGTCTTGTTGTCAATATTCTCATGGAAGAATAACAAACAAACCCGTTCATTTTGTCTTGGTTATATGCAGGCTATCCAACACAATTAAAGTGCTGTCAAATGATCTACTTCATGCGAGAAATTGAATTTTGGGTGTAGTAGTGGAGAGCGTTAACTTGTTTATATTTTTTCATGATTAAAATCAGTACGATTAACATATGTACACAGATGGGATTAATGTTTTTCGTGATATTATTAAAATAGGTACATAGCAGTGGCAACTTTTCCGTATTAAATTGGAAGAAAATTATCAGAATCGAATGTTTTGTGCGTTGCTAAACGATTTACGGTAAGTGGACGAATAAATTGTGAATAACTTGTGAACTTAGTGTTCGGTATTCAGAGCATATTCACCGATTTCCACTGGAGGTCTGCTTATTGAGCTCAAGATAGGTACCGCTTCCCTATATATATTTTTTTGATTAGGGAAATTTTTTTGATTTTTTTTGGGGTAATGTTAGACGTTTGTGTTTACCCAAGATTGAATAAATGTTTCGTCACTGAAGCAACGTGTCGCAATATTTTTCGACTTTTTTTAAAATAGTTTATTCATGTCCCAATATTTGCAGTAATAATTTTTTCATTCCAACGTGAGTCCCGAGGTGCAATTCGGCTTCACTACAGAGCAAAACAATGAACGCATCAGAATGTTGGGTCGACGCAGAAAAAATATTACTTTGTTAATTTTGTTTAATGCAGACCAAATATTTCTGTGATACATTTGAAAATTTGTTTCTCCCGGAAGAAGAGCTACGTTACCTTAGTTTTGTTTATTAGTGGTAGTATTGTGACACCCGAACATAAATTATTAAGTTAGAGTGTTTTTGCGCTTTATCGCGAGTGAATCGATGATTATTAGCAGTTTTGAAGTTCAATATAGACTATAGAGTCGCCTCATAGCGGGGATTTGCATTATTGGCAGAGTGTGGAGTGAAAAAAAAGAAGTCTAGTGCAATGTAGAGAACGGCCATTTGCTGGTCAGAAGCAGCAAACGAAAACATCGCGCATGCGCGGGTGAAAACATTGCACATAATTTCAGGTGCATGCACCAAGTGGTGTACAGAGTTTTGTTATGCAGGTTGCATGTCTTTCGAAAGTTTTTATTTTTACGAATGAACAAGATAGTGTGATTGAGGAGGCGGCCATGGGTGAGATCTATCTGATTATAACTATTTAACAATAATCCTATCTCCAAATAATACTAAATACGAGCCTGATTTGTAAATTTAAAATTTCCAAATCTGGAAGTGTGTTGCTGTGCCCTTATCCAAATGATATCGGTAATGTTAACATGTGGGGCTAATTGTATGTGAAAGTAACCTCGGAATGGGCGTGACTCTCCAGACATTCTGAAATGGATTGCTGGATCTGCAGTAGAGCTATCACTTTCTAGCTCCCGGATTAAAGCTGCTTCCAATGGTCACTTGAATGATTGTTGTAAGCAGATTTCTTCCATAATACCATTGCCGACCGATGGGTGTTAGTTTGGACACACACATTTGAAAATTCGTTTCTCCTTAAGCGTAGAATTTAGAACACTAGTCCAAATGGATAAATTGTTAAATTGCATGTCTTTTTTAAGCATTCTATAAAATAAAACTACAAAACAATACCCAATTTTCATTAAAAAGTTTCGATACAAAATTGATAATTTTTAAAATTTATCTTCTTTTAATACTATTACCCAATATTAGGTAATTTTTGTTTACGCATAATTTGGGTACGTGCACTTTTGAGCGATTATCGGTACTTTTTAACGATATCTAGGTCTTCTCATCTTAGCGTGTAGGGTATGATGGCGATGAAGATGGCGTCAATTGCAAAGTGACGAGACTTGTTGGTGATTATCGGCAGGGCGACGGAAAATAGTGGTGATGGAGACCTCAGGTGAGCGTTGGGTTGCACCAACTGTTCTCGACGACGGCTGGTGGTGGTGGGACGTAGCTTTTCTCGGCGGCAGGAACGTCTCGATCAGGTAGACCTATCGCAGTATGCTCGAATTCTACGGGTTTTGGGACCATGAATCGTTCCGGAAGATTGCAGCTACGTATGTTTTAAGCTATTCTGGTGTAAGGAAGGTATGGAAGAAATTCGAACAATATGGAAGTGTGGCAGATCAATCAATTCGTGGGAGGAAGCGTCTAACGTCACCACGTGGTGAGTCGAGAATCGTGCGAGAGGCAAGAACATGTTTATCAACATTGAGTCGTGCTATACGAGAAAACTTTAATCTGAAGGTCTCCGAAAGAATTATTCGTTACAGACTGCAAAAATCTTGATTGAAGAGCAATTATGCAAGTCAGCGTCCTCTAATTAAAAACTATACGGGACAGCCCAATGGGGTTAAACGCAAAGTTGACGTAGGACTACGCAGCAATGTGTAATGAATTTTGTTATTATTATTTGTAATTGCCTGTATTAGAATAGAGGCTGCATTGATCGATTGGATCAAGAAACCTTGCTGAAAATCAGTGTATAACTCACAACCGGTTTATGTAGACAAAGGTAAACCATTTGATGCATTGTCTGGTTCAACACGGTAGATTAGTTTCGTTTGTTTCGTAGAGCAACATTGAAACGTAGGTGCTGTTCTAATAGGACGTTGGATCGGCATAGATAAGTAAGTATGTTAGAAAATTCTATAATTTGCTCTTTGCAAATCTTTTGGCAGTGCTAGACTGCATTTAAATGTGGATATGATGAAAGGGCAACGGCTGAGTTGGCAGTGGTGATTGTGTTGATATGATCGACTAGTTGAAGACCATTATCCTTATCGCGTTATAGATTATTGAAAGTCTGTTGGGGAATTCAAAGTCAATTATCAATGATATTTTTGAACATTCACTTTACAGTTCCAACTGATTGAAGCAACAATCTCAAAAATCTATCGAGAAATGATAAAGTTATTAGCATTCAAAATGTTTCAAATATTCGTGATGGTCAAATTATTTTTCAAATTTTCATTTGACCTCTACCTTAGCCGATGGACGTAGTCTAGGTCGAAATAGTGTGGGTGTTCGTAGACCAGCATTAGAAAGTAAGTATGTGACAAAATTCTGTTGTACCCTCTTTAGAAAGCATTTGGTGGCTCTGAAAAGGGCCGTGTGGTTTGAATGATGATACGGACACGGTCGTATTTGCTACGATGGTTGAGAGGGTTCTGATCTTTATTTCATGAAAGATAGTTGAGAATCTGTTCGAAATATGAATTTTATATACAAGTACATACAAGGTTTCTTTAAAAACTATGTAACTGTATAAAAATAATTATGTTAATTGGTCATCAATTTAAACAATAATTTTTTTGAAGGAATTCAATAAACTCTTAATAATTTCGCCAAATGAAAGTCGACTTTAAACTCATGGTATTATTAAAAATAGCTTAAGGATTTATTAGCTCTGATTGCTGCTCCAATACTTTGCAGCCATATTCTGCGACAATTCACTTGCTCTTGTAAACACTTTCTCAAAAATATTTGATTCTTATTGCAAGGTAGAGACTCTATCCAACGCACTAAAACGAACAAAAACACTTTCAATCACTGATTGGTTTTGAGGAGAACTTCCCAAAATTAAAATTTGTTATAATAAAATTTTGTGTGGGGGGGGAAAACATGCCAAACGGGGGGGCTGGTAAAAAGAAAAAAAAATTTAAAAACTGTTTTTTTTGTGAAATTTTTTATAATTTTTTTTATGGGTGGGGGTGGGGGGTTTTTGGGTTGGTGGGGGTGGTGGGGTGGTAAAATTTTATTTTTTTTTTTTTTTTTTTTTTTTATGTGGTAATTTTTTTTTTTTTTATATAGGGTATGTGTCCCTTGACTCAGCCTAATATGCAACAATCGATTACATTTTTTACTATAACTCATAAAATATTTGAGCTGGAAGCGATATTTAACTAGTTATACACTTGCTTAGATATGTTCAATATGCCATTTGGTAGTATGTATCACGAAAAGTTACACAACTCATTTTATAAAGTCAGAAACTTTCGAGGGATATGGATGTAATGTCGGTCTATAAGCGCCAAATTGGGTCTATTCATGGATGCAAGTTCGTCCCATTCGACAGATTTGTTATTAAATGTTGTCTTCGCACGATTTTTTTCTGATTTTCTGATTATATGCGTTTCCAGCTGTATTCACTCTACCCACCAAACAATTTCATAAATCAAACTATACTAAAACTGCTAAGAAACACTTAAGTGATTTTTACATATGGTTTAGCGACCATTTGATAATCAAAACATTATAATTCACTCTACACAGATTTTGTTCCTTTAGGTTGTGTTAAGATGACCCATATGGAAAACTTTTAACCGAAACTCAGACATTTTTATTGTAAATTTTACCAATAACAACATTTTTACTACACTTTCCAAATAACAGGCCATAGTTGGGAACGTGGTAAAAAATATGTTCCTAACATTGGGTCTATGGTTTTCTTGTTAAATCATCGTTATTTTACCTATGTGACCTGTTAGTTCATAACTTGTGACTATTTGCTGTACATCTTGGCTGTATTATTCGGTTTATAGGTTCAATTTCTGCAAATTAAGATCATTCGAAGATCGTGTAGATAATCTGTTCCGCTTAACCAGTAAAGTCATATTGTCTAAAAAGTTGAGGAAATCGAAAATTACGCGGAAGTGAGCAACTATTAATTGATCAATTATGTCTCAATTGCTTTGAAATAAATCGGTCATCCTGATAGGAATATAATTTTGTTGATTATCGGCAAATTTATGACATTTTTGGTACATAGGCCGAATCAAGGAGCTAGGCTGACATTACATCCCGTTACCCTAATAGTTGTTGACATTCTGTCGAAATTTGGGAACCAGGGCGCTAAACACAGATGGTTCTACCCCGAAAAATGCCGTTCTGCCTGTATAGACACAGTGATTTCGGGTTTTTAACACTCAACGTTGCGTCTTATCTACATCATCTGCATATATTTCGATATCATCTTCAAACATATCAATATCATCATCAAATTCATTAATATCATCTACATATATATCGATATAATCTACAAATATATCAATATCATATGACGATATACATCTATATATTTATCTATATCATCTACATATATTTCAAAATTATCTACATATATATCTATACATATACATTAGTAAATATATCGTGATATGACTACCAACTGGATCAGACATGTTTCTCTCCAAATTTGATAAATTTGCCACGAGCTTGGCATAGCACACGACTGCATTAAAAATGGCTGCCCTTATGGACCCATAAGCCACTCGCTAGCGACTGCCGCTGAGCCATCATTCTGGCTGGTTGCTCGCCCGCATACTCTCCTTCAGGATACTTGCAACCGCCAGCTGCCAGAGCAGTACTGGCCCATTGCCACTCTGCACAGCTCCATGGCTGCCGAGCGAATGAAGATAATTTGAAGGTGTCCCCCTTTTATATCGTGCACTGCTGCATGTGAGACGATCCTTACTTAAAGTACTTTGCATTTAGTAAATTTACTCTGAAAAATCGGCATTATAAGACATCACCTATTATTTGCGTTAGTTTCAATAGTCGAATGTTAAAAATCAAAAGTTTTAAATATTGAAATCGAAGCGTAGAAAATGTCTCGATCGATTGGTGAAAACATTTTGAAAATCAATCGTGGAATAACTTAGTTAATTACGTTCAAAACCTATATATTTTTCGAGACGCTCCAAATTTGCGGTGTGGTCTGATGAGTTCAAATTGTTTTGCCATTGAATGCGCCCTCATGTTTAGATGAAGTCGAGAGAAGGCTTGTTGGAGCAGAACGTACAGAAGATTGTGAAGCATATTGGAGGAAGTATTATGGTGTGAAGGTTCTTCGCGTGGTCCGGCGTAGTAGGAAATCTCGTGCAAATCGAAGGCATTCTGGCTGCTGATCGTTACATCGCTGCTTAAGATGGGGCCCGAGGAATACTTCATTTTACAGCAGGACAATGACCCAAAGCACACAGCTCGGAAATCACGGAAATGGCGAACAAAACCAAACTGTTCACAGCCTGGAATGAAGCTTGGCAGAACATCGATGAAGCATACCTCCACAACCTTTGTTGAAAGCATGCCAAGACATCTACAAGCTGTGATTCAGGCGAAAGATGGGCATACTTAATATTGATATTTTATTTTACAATCTTTTCATTACGATACCTCTTGTGAGCACTTTATTTTTTCCAATCAATACCAGACGATGTTTAATAAACGTTAACATACATATTTTCAGTTGTAGAATTTTATTCATTTTTATGCATGAATAGATATTTCGGAAGTAAAAGATGAATTTTGTTGAATACAGTCCTAAGTTGTCTCTGAAAATGTAAAGTATAACACTGTTTCCAATACTGAACAAAACATGAATATAAAAATAAATGTAACAAACGGTAACGTATACTTGGCAGATTAAAATCTGAAATAAATTAAGCGTTTCTTATCTTATGAATCTCAGATGAACTGTTCATAACAAAAATTGCTAAAATTCATTGTAGTTATTGAGAAGGTTCCCAACCTCATGGGATCCCAGTAGTGAACAGCAATTTCTGCCGGCAGCCCTAAGTTTGCACATTTAAACTGAAGAAATGATCCATGAAAAATTGAAATTCGTTCCATAAAAAACGTATTTATGACCCATAAGGCTCTGATGAAAATTTATTAAAAAAAATTAAAATGATCCATAAAATACAGCAATGTGATCCATACTTTATGTAAGTTTTAGCGATAAAATGTCAAAAATGTACCGTTGTATATCTAGGGTATGATCGATAAAATTGAACGGATTACCCATAAACATATTGCAAATTTTCCATAAAAGGTTCAATATCATTCCTTAAACGTGTAAAATTGATCCTTAGAAATTAACGTTTGTCAACTAAAATATATGCATATGATCAACAAATTTTTTAAAACATTCCATAAATAAACCGCTAATGATCCATAATAGGTTTGAAAATGAATCATAAACTTCTGAATATGGTCCATAGCAAATCAATTTTGTGCATTTAAA
Organism: Aedes koreicus; assembly: GCA_024533555.2. Taxonomy (NCBI): domain Eukaryota; kingdom Metazoa; phylum Arthropoda; class Insecta; order Diptera; family Culicidae; genus Aedes; species Aedes koreicus. Next base: position 176,519 of record JAHHFK020000456.1, read on the forward strand.
ATAATCTGTATGATCCATAAATTATGCCGGAATGTTTCCAATTTTGAGTTTAATTTTTTTTTTTTTATTTTTAACTACGGGGAAATCGATCTAGACTGCACAACTACTCAAATTTATTTACATGTCCGTTCCTTTATATATGCGGCTTAATTATTGCTGTAATAGAAGGATCACTTTGAAGAAGATTTTCAATTTTCAGAGAGCTGACATACTTTTGCGATCTCACGTTCTTTTACGACCGCAACTGCGATACATGTTTCCCAATAAATTTGGCAAAGAGCACTCGTGCACGTAAAGAACTACGTTAGCCCTATGTTTGCACCTTTAAAACTGAAGGAATGATCCATGAAACATTGAAATTCGTTCTATAAAAAACGCATTCTTGACCCATAAGACTCTGGTGAACACCCACAAAAAAAAATAGTAATGATCCCTAAAATTCATCAATTTGATCCATACTTTTAACAAAATTTAGCAATAAAATATAAAAAATTAACCGTTAACATTTCTGCACTATCATATGTGCATATCACCCATAAATTATTGTAAATGTTCCATGAATAAATTGCCAATGATCTGTAATAGTTTGTATAACAAATCATAGTCTTCAAAAAATGATTCATAACAAACCAACAAACCAGGTGCACAATTAACATTATTTGATCTCCCCGCCACTGCGACACATGTTCGTAAAGAAATTTGTTAAAGAGCTCTCCTGTACATAAAGAACTACGGGTCAAATTTATGACTTGATTAAACTGTTGTTTCAGAAAATTTGATTTAAATTATGCCGGGCAGACGCTTGCTGTCCAACTCGCTATCGCTCGTCGGACCAAACTAAAAAAAACATCCTCCGTTTGCATTATACCGGGCAAATCAGCCGTTTGTCTGGAATCTAATCTACGCTATGTTAACACTTCGGATGTCGAGAACATCGACCGTTTAGTTCTTCAATCCTCAATACGGCTCCGCAAAAACTCCGCAATCCTTTTTTAGTAGTAATATTTTATCCGGATACCTGAAAGAACGGACATGTAACTAAATCTGAGTACACCGAAAATTTATGTTCGTAAGTTAGCTTTCACTCGTTTTGTATTCATGGATTTTGTACATAGAACAAATGTTCCGTATATTGTATGAAACATTCATATTGCTTTTTATCTGGTGAAATGCTATCATTACAACATTTTGTATTATGCACAAAATGGATTTCGTGAAGACCAGCCAATCGCTGCTTCTCTTTTTATCGTACTCATGCATGTTGCTGTTGCTGCTGAGATGGGCGGGAATAATTTATTTATTCCAAAATAAAAATTAAAGCGCTGCAGACAGTTAGAACTTCATTTTCATTGATTAAGTATCTTCTCAAGAATCGCCATGGCCTAGTGCGATCAACCGCGGATTCAATAACAGCACCTTCCAAAAATACAGGATCAAATCCCCATGTCAGAAACATTAAAATAACGCTGGGCAACTCCACGTGATTGCGCTTTTTTTTTAAATTACATTTCGAGTCAATATAGTAGATCTGTCAATCATGCAACCACAAGAAAGACGATTCTTTTAAGTTTGTAACAAAACATTCGTTGCTCTTTGTATTGTTTTCGTACAATGCACGAATGTCCTTTCTGGGTCAACAAATGCTTAGTGCTTTTGACAATTGTGCGTGTGGCATTAATTACGAAGCTAGTTTCATAAAACGTACAAATCAGTTTCGTTGCAGAAAACAACGAAGAGGTTTGTAAGTTTAACCTTTGATTTCATATTATAAACTAAAATTAATTTTCAGTGTAGTTACGCAGTTAGGGATCAATTTTACAATCTTTATGGATCAAAATTAACAAAAATAGTGCCCCAACCTAGAAAAATGCAGGCATAATCTATGGATCATACCATATGGTTTAGCGAACAAAGCTGATTTACTATATATCATTTTTATAAGCTTATGGTTCATTATTCATCACATTATGGATCATTGGAAATTTATTTATGGAAAATTTCAAATACTTTATGGTACGTACAAGCGAATATATTTTATTGCACAGAGATTACATTCTATGGATCAATTTTACAAATTTAAGGAAAGTTATTGAACCTATTAAGGATCATTTGCAATATGTGTTTATGAGTAATCCTTACACTTTTAACGATCATGCCCTAGATAAAATGGTACTTTTTTGACATTTTATTGCTATATTTTATATAAAGTATGGTGAATTTTATGGATAATTTCAATTTTTTTTATCGATATTCACCAGATTCCTAGGGGTCAAGAATGCATTTTTCATGGCACGATTTTCATTTTTTATGGGTCGTTTATTACTTTTTATATGCAAAAATACGTTTGCCATTTCTGCCAGAACCAAAGATGTGAAGAGAAAGTATCAATTGGTCCGATAGAGCTCGGCAGGTTATGAAAATTGTATTTCGAAGTAAACGCACACACTTCTGCCGCACATTTCCTTGTGGGGTAGGTCAAGGCAGGAACGGATCCGCCACCTTGACTAGCGCAATCTGAAGAACTACACAGCAAAAAATACTAAAGTTATACTTGATGTAAACCGGAGCCATTTAAAAATGCCTCTATGTACTCCTTAAAGTGGTTGAATTTTCAATTGAAATTCAATAATATTAGCATTTTTTAACATATATGTACTACAATGTATGTTATAGGTGTGATGAAATAATAAATTCAAACTTTCCGCTGTTTCAATTTTTAAGAATTTATGCTTACATGAACGTGTAAATCTTAATGTTTGTTCACTTGTATGATGTCTGATGTATGATATGTACTACCATCCATTGCAGCATGGAAACTAAGTCCGACAGCAATGGGCCCTCCTCTCTGTTAGACTTGATAAAGCTTTAATAACCACTGATTAGCCTTATCATGCCATGGTCCCTGATGGTTCTTCCCATTCCCATGAAATATTTAGGTAATAGTGCATGTATTTATTTAAATGAAAAATACTACAAGCAATCATATTTACTATATATGATCTTCATTCGGTAGATCCTGAAATGCAAGAAATGTTGTAAAGTGTTAAAGTGTAGAGTTTTGTGGTTCCACGCTTGAGCACGTTTTCGCTCGTTTTCAGCGATAGCAGCAATTCACCAACATCTTGATTTGAGGTATCCTGAAAAAGTTTGTGGTATCCTGAAAAAAGTGACATTTTACAAAACTAACATTTATACATTTTAATTTACTGTTGGGTCACGATTTGCTGCTTGATGCTGATTTTATAACAGCAATCCGCTTTTATTTTTGCTGGCCTAATAGTTGTTGCTCCTGAGTTAGGAAAACAGGGAAGATTTAATTGAAAGGGAGTCAAAGACAAATGGACATCAAGAAACAATAAGTAATGCTTAAATCATCTATGAAGTAAAATCAATAAAACTTATACAAGTAGCAGCCAAATAGATTTTTTTTACTTTTCAAGGTACTGCGTTTACATTGAGGCTCAATTTTATTATTCTCACGGAGTCGATAGTCAGTTCATTTCCTATTTTACTAGAGCAAACGGTGGAACTGCAGAGCAAAGCTTGGCATTGTTTTACACCGTTTTCACCACTTTGTGGCCTTCTTATTCAAAATGGATTACAGCATAATGAATAAACTTCAATATTTTTTACTTATTCCATTATTGATGATGAAGAAATCTTCATTTTTTAGTATGTCACTGCCCTCATGGTATAAGCAAATTATATATTTCACGCACGTCTTTATGTAGAGAACAAGAAGACAATAGTTTTTGGAATTAAAGTATGAAAATGCGTGACTGGCTGCTAGTTTTTTGGGCATTGAGCGGAAGCAAAATAGATACACCGTGAAAATATCACCAAATAATCTGCCAAACGCTCGCTCACTGTTTGTTCTCGTGCGCTGCGCCATCTGTTGACTCGCTTCATTCACTCGCAACCTTTTCAAGTCCGGTTTCTTTGCAAGATGACTTGCGTTTGTGAAAAATGTGCTTATAAGCCAAGCGGCTAAATCATTAAATGGTTCTGCTCCGGCCAATTTTGCTTCAGATGTTCGTCGATCCCGTCAGAGATTTACTCGTCTGTAAAATCTCACAAGCATCTAGTGTGGATTTGTGTTTGCAACGAGATACTTACAAATTTCAATGAGATGATTGACTGTTCCTGTGGCCATATTGAACTCCATTCCCTCATTACTGCGGCTCTCCAGCAGGAAAAAGCGTCGCCGTGATGCGGAGTTTGATAATGATACACATCGTCGTCCCGCCAAACTTATCTGTGGCACAAGTGCCAATATCAACCCTGATGTCTCAACGGCTACCATTGCTGAGTCTCGTCGAAAGCAATTCTGGCTGTATCTGTCAGGTATTCATCCGAGCGGGATAAACGAGCACTTCAAAACGCTTGTCTAGGAACGAGCCAACTCACCATTGCAAACTTAGTTCCTAGAGGCAAGGACGAACGTTTGCTAACTTTCATCTCCTTCAAGGTTGGAATGCCTTCCAAACTGAAGGTTAAAGCTATGTCCTCCGATAGTTGGTCGATTGGCGTCAAATTCCGTGAATTCAAAACCAACGGTTCAATCCAGCCGTTTTTATGGTTGCCGTCAGACAAGAACAACCATCCAACCGCCCAACTGACGTAATTCATGACGGTACGCCACATGATCTCTCCGCCACCCGTCCGACGAAGCTGTTAAATGTATATTATCAAAACGTTCGCCGACTGCGAACAGAAACAAACGGCCTTCACCTCAAACTATGCTCGTGCGACTATGACATAATTGCTTTCACGAAGACATGGCTTCGATAAGACATCTCCAACGTTGGACTGGCCGCTTAATACGCGGTTTATCGCTGCAATCATAACCCTTCGACTAGCAACTTGACGAAATGCGATGGCGTGCTAATCGGCCTACGCAAGTGCTTGAAATATAGCACCGTCCAAACGCAACTCATCTCGAGCAAGCCGCTGTTAAAGTAAATCTTTCAAATATGTCGATTTACATCTGTTGCATTTATATAAGGCCAAATAGTGATCCAGTGATATACAGACAATATTCTTGCAGCGTTCAGCATTTGCTTGATATAGCAAACAATGCCGACATAGTCATCGTTCTAGGCGATTATAATCTGCCGACTCTATCTCATAGCAGGAAATAACATTGACGCAGACGATTCTTGACTCAGGACTATCTCAAATTAGTAACCTACCCTAGTTACCTAGTAAATACTAAAGGCTGGTCAAGAAAATTTGGCACTCTCACCATAAGTGCCCTTGGTGGAGCAAAGAATAAGGATCAACTCAAAACCAATGTTTGTGACTCCGCCAATTTATTTACAGATTTCTTCAGCTACGTATATAGTGACGTGCGGATAACTGTAGAATGTACAACGCCCAACTCCTCGAGCTCCATCCATCTTCCTCACCTTGAAGTATCCACTAATGATGTTCTTACGGCTCTCTCTACTGTCGACACGTCAACAGGTGTAGCACCAAATCACCTGCCACCGGCGTTTTTTAAACAGTGCGCATCCTCATTTCGCTCCCTGTGTCGATTATTTTCAACAAGTCATAATCTGACGGTGTTTTCCCGGACGCTTGGAAGATAGCTGCATTTTCGCCAATCCACAAAAACGGTAACACCCACGATGTCGAGAATTATCGTCCGATCTCAATACTCAACAGTCTGGGTAAAAAAAATCTCAAAAGCCTTCGACAAGATTCCACACTCGATTGCTATTGATAAAATGAAACGCATTGGCTTCCAATAGACCCAATGGACGCATTCGTACTTAACGAACCGCTTGGGAAAATCGTTGATACATGTTCCGATAACATTAAAATTAACTCTGGTGTGCCCTCGGTCCGCTCATCTTCGTACTGTTTGTCAACGACATCTGTATTCTTCTTCGTTGTTATTGTTTTATGTACGCAAATGACCTTAAGATTTATCGCTCGGTTTTTTCAGCGCTGGACTGCTGCGCACTTCAGGAAGATCTTCGTCTTTTTAAATGTTCTACGCCCATTCCTATTTGTAAACCAACCTACTGATCTCGTTTAGCCGAAAACACAACGAAATGAATAGTGGCGCCGCGTAGGCCTACAGAAGCCACAAAAATAATGGGATTCTTAATTTTCAAAAAGAAGGGGTAAACATTTACGAATTTCACATTTCAAAACACCATATTGTAGCATATTGTATTGACGCATTGCTTTGCTGGCTTGGTGCGACAAAAATGGTATGCAAGTGAATGTGACAAAGTGCCAAATAATATCCTTCACTCGCCAGCGCTCTCCAATCGATTTTCTGTACAGAATGGGTTCAGGTAATTTAGAACGTGCGGAAAAAAAACTCGGGATGTTGGTATGTTGATTGACTCTAAAGCTAAATTTAATAAACATATCTCAACGATAACTGCCAGTGCACACTCTTTGCTTCGTTTCATCAGACGAAACACGGCGTCTCTCGTGGATGTGTATGCCGTAAAGACTTAATTCTGCTTTATAGTTCGAACCACATTAGAGTATGCCGTTCAAGTTTGGGCCTCGTTTCACATAGAGAGCAAGTAATCCAAATCGAAAGTGTTCAGAGGTCGTTCTTAAGATATGCGCTGCGCCGCTTGCCATGGTCCAATCCCACAAATTTACCGGCATATGAAAATCGCTGTAGGCTCATTAATTTTGAGATGCATGCTATGCGTAGGAAGAAATTGCGAACATTCTTCATATTCGACCTAGTTACGGATCGGATTGATTGTAGCCACTTGTTAAGAGACCTGTGTCTTCATCTACCTGCGCGTAATCTTCGCAATCGTATCCTTTTGTGGATTCCTGCTCATCGCACTTAAAACGATTACTTTGAGCCATTTGCTGCTAGCTGTAGGCTGTTCAACGAAGTCATCGACAGTTTTGAATTCAATTTAACGAAAATAATCAGTCTGTACAATCTTCCTAATGTGTTGAAGACGACGAGCTTATAACAATTTAAAAAATCAAATTCCTATAATTTATCAGATTTATGTTTGCAATTTTCTTCCACCATGAAGTTTTTTGCGTCAAAGGTTTATCAGATTATTTATTTTCCGTATTCTTGAGCAAATTTAGGGGAAAATGTATTTATTCCACGATGCTCCGTTCTTGAATTATGAATTTTTGAACTTGGTGATGTCCAGGAAATTAGAAAAATAATTAATTTGGGGTTTTCAAGAAACAAGGTTAAATAAAAATGTGAGACCCTATGGCCCAATTAATCTTTAAAATATTGAGTATTTGATTGAAAATTTTGATACACATCCATTTTTGATCCAATGAAATTTCGTTTGATTTTTTCGTCGCCTACAGCCGGTTAAGTAGCATGCTGAAATCTTACTCTGCATCGATAAATGGAAGTATTCTTTATACGGTATATAATCTCAGACCATCCATAGAATTCCCGGGTATTGTGTAATGGGTTTGAATTGTTTTCTTCCCTCGTGGCTATGATAATGCAAGTCCGTCTACAATTGCAGCACGATCAGCAGACATGCAGACATTACAAATATAATTGTTATTATTATTTTATATTATAACATCCCTTCACAATATTTTGTTATGCTATTTTCAGCTTCGCATTTGCATCGTTGTAAGTTTTGGCCCATCTAACTCACGTTATGTATTTGAAAAGATTGGATGGTTTTTACCTTTTTTTTAGAGAGAGGAATATATACGACAAATTCTACAAAAAAAAATTTGTTTTGGATTTTTTGAGTTTCCGTTTTTGGGCAGTAATCATACTCATATGAAATTTATTTGCCTAAATTTTCTTAGCTATTTTGCTAGGAGGCCAGGCGATCAATTTTATTTCATTATATCACGTTGGAATTTTCGCTATTTTAGAGTTTCAATCATCTAACATCGCAGCCGAAGAGGTAAATAGCGGCATTTCATTATTATATGTACATTATGTAGTATTTCTTTACAACATCGTATTATTTCCATCATATCATGACCTTCACATTTTCATGCAACAAACCTGATTTAGGCGGTATCTGGCTTAAACACGAAACATACATTCAATTTATGACATCTAGCATTCCTGATATGTCCAGTATATAACGCCGAAAATTACAGCTGTGGTAGGCTTTTGAAAATCTGTGGTAAGCTTTTGCACTTTTTGCTGAATGTATTTTTCATTTCCGGTTTGCAAATGACTTTTTACCAATTCTGAGCTGATCTGATTCATGCAGCGCTGTGTGCCATTTGGCTAGTGTTTGATTTTACATTTAACCTTTGTCATTATTTGATCATAACTCACAATATCATTATATTTGGTAATATTGTTTTATTGATTTTACTTCAAAGATGATTAAAACATTACTTATTGTTTTTTGCCCATTTATCTTTAACTCCCTTCCTCTGAAATCTTTCCACTCCTAACTCGGTAGCAATAACTATTAGGTCAGCAAAAATAAAAGCGGATTGCTATTATAAAATCAGCATCAAGTAGCAAATAGTGACCATGGCAACAGTAAATTAAAATGTATAAATGATAGTTTTGTAAAATTTCAATAGGTTCAATAAACTTTTTCAGGATACTTCAAATCAAAATTTTGGTGAAATCTGCTATCGCTGAAAACGAACGAAAAGGTGCTTAAGCGCGAACCACAGAACCCTACACTTTAACATTTTACAACATTTCTTGCATTTCAGGATCAACCGAATGAAGATCATATATTATAGATACGAATGCTTGTAGTATTTTTCATTCACATAAATATATACACCATTATATAAATATTTCATGGGAATGGGAGGGACCATCAGGGCACCCGATTGAAGCACTCTGGATGGGGAGAGTGGGAATGCCAACTCCCCATTGCTAACAGTTTGTGAATAGAGGGCGGGCTCTTTTCCCCGCCCATTGGGGCATCCTCATGTTAGATAGCTTGCTCTTTTGACCAATTGTTCAATCTTGTTGTTGGAAGGAGATTCTTTATATCCCTGTGGATACGTATAAGTGATGTTGCATATCGATCCACCCAACCCCTTTTTGGCCCTTCATACAACGGCATGATTAGGATAATCAGTGGTTATTAAAGCTTGATCAAGTCTAACAGAGAGGAGAGCTCATTGCTGTCGGACTTAGTTTCCGTGCTACAATGGGTGGTAGTACATATCATACATCATACCAACGAACCATATTTTTTAAGCATACTGTGATCTTATTTGCAGGCAATAGATGTTTCATATGATTATTTGAATTTGTTAGATTGGCTTTATTCAAAGGGTCAGATAGAGTTTAAAAGTAGGATGATAATTGTTTTCTCCGAGACAAACCCCAATTAGATCAATGTTAAAATCTAAAGCATGACAAAACTTTTAGTTTTCTACCAGCAAAAATAAAATAAAAATCCAAGCAGGCAAAAGAGCACGATGCGGATTGAAATTGCCTGTTGAATAAATTCTCCAGCCCAATTAACTAGTTGAAAGTGTCAAAAAGGAAACGTGTAAGCCATTACAATTACACGGTATAGTACCACTAGGATAACCCCCGACCGACAAGCTATAACTCAATTGAGAACCCTGCCTGTCTGTTGCACGAGCTGACAAATCGCATACAACCTCTTTTTCCCCCAAGCAACACGTTCCCAGTCATACGTAAGGTACTATGGTATAAAACACACCCCTGAATTTAAATGGCTGGTTACTGAAGTACTGTTTTCAGTAGCTTTTCAAATAACTAGTTTAATAAGTATTAGACCTGTTCAGAACTTGAGCTACATTTGTATAGCACAAACAAGAAATACAGAAATAGTAATAGCTGGCTAAATAAAACCGCATGAGGCAATTTAACACCAGAGATGCAATATCAACTTTTTCCCTACATTCCCGCTAACCACAACCAACAAAGCACTGCGCTGCGTTTTGATCTAAATTATGCTCTGTTGCACTCGTTTTGCTTTTTCGGACTGTGAGAACATTTCTTTCTATACATTTCAGTGTCATCTCGTTTGCTCTGCAACCACATTGACTAACCCTTCCTGCGCAGAGTGCACTCGTTGCCTTCTTGTGTATTCTTGTATTTCATAATTTGAAAATGACACTTTTTTCATCACCAGCGCCGCCGCCGACAGAGAAGCATCCCATCATCATCACCATCGTCATCCTGGCATAAAACATATCTCATATATATCTTGGATGCGGGAGCGAGTGGTTGGAAGAGAAACACGAATAAGCAGCATAAAAGCAGAAGCAACAACAGTTGACAGTGAAACGACTCAAGCCGCATATCATCAGCTCATAATTCGTGACATGAGTTAAAAATTTTAAATTAATACGACGTGCAACAGCGTACACAGACAGGCAACCGTGACAGCTCCCCGTGAGGTAGACGATGATGGCAGCTTACGGCAGGCAGCGGAACATGAGAGAACCTGCAAAACAACAACACCAACAAGAAAAAGAAGAACTCAACGAAGATAGACAGACAGACAGTGAGAGCCGAAGCAGCTGTTGATGCCACATTTCATTTGGCAAAACGTGTTTATTTTCAATTAATGGGGAAAATAGATCCTATGAGGGAAAAAGAATAATCTCCTCAAATACCAATTCTAGATAACTGAAAATAGCGACGTTGGATTTGCTTTTCACGATTTTAAAAGACGGCACTATGAAAATACTGATGTTGATTAAAATTTTTTACATTTCAGCACGAAGTAATTGTTCTACAACTTAACATATGAAAGTTTTCAGCTCAGATTACTAATTTAAGGACTATTTTAATAAATAAAATAAATGCTACTTATTTGAAATTATTACGCGACAAAACTTTTAAGAGATCAGTAAACGTAAACAAAATATGGTATTTCGGGGTGTTTTTATAGCAGAAAGCCAGATAAGATGATTTTATTTATCATGTTTTTGACCAACAAAACTATGCATACTAAAGTATAACTAAAAAGTTCTCTGCAAAATCAAACAACTAGAATTGATCTTTATAACCTGTTCACATTACAACGTTGCAATAATTCATTCCAACTTATATTACGTTATATTATTCCCTTTGGCACAATATTTTTTTCGTGACTTATTTTTATTTGTTCAAAACTGCATTGGTAAAGCCAATTCATATATGTGTTGTTATCTTGGATATTATTTTGCGCAAAATGATAAACACAGTGTTTAAGGAAAAGCAGCTATGATTATTATTTCTAAACAATTTTTTTAACACCCCGATTACGAAGCCACAAAAAATGTTTAACTTCATGTTTAAGATGAATTTAATTTAATGATTTAAACTATATCATTTCTTGACGGATTAATAATTGTGTGACAGAATTGGAATTCGATGAATAAATATTCCAAACTGCCGAAGCCAACATTTCCCCTATTTAGATGTAGAGAAACTAATGAGATTTTTTTTTAAATGTTCCACACCTCTTCTTATTTGTAAACCAACCTACTGATCCTGTTTAGCCGAAAACACAACGAAATGCATAGTGGCGCACGTAGGCCTACAGAAGTAACGATAAAAATGGGATTCTTAATTTTCAAAATTATTTCACATTTCAAAATATCATATTGTAGCATATTGTAGAGCTTGTCCATGTTAAATTTCGGAATTATTTTATGGATCGCTGAAAGGTTTCAATTATATGACAGCTGAAAATCTCCACTACATTTCGTGGTACAAAATATTTACATTTTGATTGTATTTGTTAAAATGGTATCGAATCATATGGAAGTGCGCAAACGCATTTTGTATGAACGGCAGCAAAATCCGACGTTATCGGTTCGCAATCTTCCAAGAAACTTAAACTACCCAAAGATACCATGTTTAGTGCTTGCAAATTGTTTGACCAGCGCTTGACTGTAGATCGGAAGGTTGGAAGCGGAACAAAGCGAAAAGTATCCTCCCGCCAAATTGACAAGAAGGTGGCAGCCATTATTGAGAAAAATCCCAGCCTTTCTGTGCGAAATGTGGCTCGCAAAGTTGGAAAATCAAAATCGCAAGAGCAAAAAGTAAAGCAGAAATGAATGAAATAAAGGCGTACAAAGTGAAAAAGGTGCCCAACCGCGATGACAAGCAAAATTCACAGCAAAAAGTCGTGCTCTAGAGCTTTACTCCAAGTTTTTGCCAAAAAGATGCTTGTACCATAATAGACGAATAAACATATATACTCGAAGTTATTTAACAGCTTCCGGGTCTGGTTTTATATACTGCAATGCAACGAAACGCAATTGCCGATTATTTTCGGACAACGAAGGTGTCTTAAATCCCCGAGAAGTGTTTGGATTGGTAGGCTATATATATAGTTGTGGTCGAAAATCCAAAAGTTTCGTCTCTATCGACACTATCAACAAAGATGGTTACAAAACCACCACGGCTGGCATCAACGAATCGAATTCCATGATGCCGCAAAAAATTACAGAACATTTTGACGAACGGCTATTAAGCATGTCAAATGACATGGCACTTTTATCGGAAAATGCCGAATCGTCATCACCTCCACTCTACTATGATGACTCAAAGCTTCGGGAAATTCTGGAAGAAGTAAAACTTGTGTCTGGGGCTGTTTCAAGTCTTCAAACCAATGCAACCAAAAATACAGAGCCACATCAGAAGACCCTGGAAGATTAATTAGCAGAAAGACCTTTAGTACATAATACTGTTCTTTCAAAACATGAGCATACATCTCCTGGATGGCGATTTTTGGGTCATAAATGGCATTGGAAGCAAGACTGGTCCAAAGCAGACGCCAAACAGCGGACTCGTAGGCTACAGGAAAAAGCTGCTGAAAAAGTCAAACGCATCAGAAAACGTAACAAACAAAAATTCACCCAAACCAAACGTCCAGACTATTACAACAAACCCAATAACAACTTCCAAGAAAATTAAAGGCACACAAAAAAAATCTGACAAAGAACTACTGGCTACTGCAATAGTACAATTTGCCTGCCCAACAAGGTCCACTGACCACCCAATTGCAGCCCTCTCGGTATCAAAATTCATTAACTTCAAAAAAAGGTAAAACAATCAACCCATACCGAGCAGAAAATCAGACACAACGACATACTGACGCAGGCATAATCGAAAATACCGACACATCAACACATCGGGAATCGAATTCTACACCTGGCTGGTCATTTTACATTATGCGCCCACCGCCCAGCGTAAGCATGACGCAGCAATCCGCTGTTTCAATGCATCCGGAATTGCAGCAGGATTTGCACATCCATCCCTTTTGGACCCAATGCGGCCGCCCATAGTCAGACTGACGGAACAATCAGCATCTGGTGACCAAAGCTTTCTGAAGGCGCGACTACGGTACCCTAAAATTTTTGACTTAGTGCGGACCTACCTTTCATTACTGCATGACCAACCACCTTCCCTATGTATTCGCGGAATCACAAAAATTACTGCAACATTAATGCTAGCAGCCGAGGGACAACCAACAGACATAAAATTTTTGTGCGAAATTTTCATGGACGTCCATGCAGAACTAGGAATCTCACGCAATGACGCCTTGGCAGACCTTCAGTCACATCGAGCGTTCCTGTCTAGTGAACGTACAAAACGGCTGCAGCGTAGTAAAGAGGCCGCCCTGAAATTGTATAACCCTCACAATTTTCGGAAACACTAACACGCTCTTTTTAAGAGCGTGTATCATAAAATAGTATTGTAAGCAGGATCCTACATCGTCGAAGCATTAAAATGAAAATGAATCGCTCTTGTATTCATTGAACTTCACTTCAATTAGCTTTTGTGTAGTGAATGAATCTTACTTTGACCAATTCACTCCCAATTCACTTCCTGTCAAACGTGAGTAAGCTTAAACCATTTGCGATATAGCCACAGTCGAAAGAGTTTCAATTGAAATCCAGGCTTGCTTCAAACGACGTGGTGAACGATCGTGAATCAACTTCGTTAAAATTTATTTGATTTCATCCCCCCACCCGAGCAGTGGTTGACAAACACAACGAAACATGCGTGCCAGTGTTGCTAGAAGTATTGTCATTTAACGATTAGGAATGGGCGATGTCGATGCGATTTCTACAGAATCAATATTTTTACCCCGAAAAATCGATTTTTTTTCATCAGATCTTTTGTTCGATGTTTGACAACATCGGTTTTTTCAAAGATAAAATCGATGTTTTATTAATTTGAGCTTTATCCACATTACTGAGTGCAAGTAGTGGATCGATATCGATCAAACCTTGCGGAGGAGAATATATAATCGCCCAACACTTGGTTTTATAATTTTGACAGCTTTTACTGTCTGTCGTTCATAGACTGTTGTTTATAGGATTTTGCGTTGGAGCGAAAGAAAATTAGAAAATTCGCCATGTTTCACGATAACATTTGAAAAAAAAAAACCACCTTCATTCTGCAGTTGTTGTTATGCATAGCTCTATATATTGTCAACTTTGCACATGTGAACGATTAATTGCAGAAAGGGATGACTGTGCTGAGTAAATAATCATAACTCCAAGAATCTACGATAACGTTGTTTCATTATTGTTTTTCAGCTATATTTAAGTGGATGTCATTTTCAAAATTGTCTCTCTTTTTCTTAACTAAACTTTCTTTTCTTATGCTAGTTTGTTGATCATTTCGTTTTTGCTTTAATAAGTCCGTAAGGTTATTAAAAAAAAGGTTGTGGCTTTGTTCTGGAAATTAGTTTGTGTATCGAGTATAACAAGTTTTTATTTACCTATCTATTGCTTTATAATATGCTTTTAAAAAAACGTTCAATTCTAGGGTTTTTTTTTTCATTAGGGCGAATCTACAATTGAGAGACTCTCTTCGGGCTCGCTCTCTTTCATTCATTACAGCGCCATTATAAAACTTTCGAGGGATTCTTTAGTACAGTACGAAACACAACAGTGCTGGCTAGCATACTCTACATATAGTAGAATGAAAAACCTAAAGTTGATTGGTTTATGAATGAAAGAGAGCGAGCCCGGAGAGAATCTCGCAATTGTAGATTCGCCCTATTGAAAAAAAACCCTAGAATTATCTTGGTTACGAGATGACCTTGAACTTGCTTTTGATTAAATCTTGGACAAAAAAATGTAACAATTTTTTTAACGATAGGCCATTTATATGTATATATAATTAAATAAAAAAAGTGCTATATTCCATTATCTACCGCCAGTTTCTAGAGTGCAAATATGATTTTAAAAAATCGATTTTTCAAAATCGACTATTTACTTTCGATAGTTTTGTGGATTGATTTTTTGGATTTAAAAAAATCTGTGCTGCTGTATCGATTTTATTTTCCAAACTGCCCATTCCTATTAACGATGCACGCATTGCTGTAACTTTGCTCGACAAACAGCTCCCCGAGCTGGCAAGCGCGTTTCTGTTTGATACTGCGGTGACTTATTGACATTGCATTGATTGCATTTGCACTGGAGCTAATAACACAGCAGGAATTGTGTTAAAGCAACATCAATATCAGCATTTTAGTTATCATTTCATAAAATGGTTGATTATTGTTTTCGATGCTACAATTACTTTAACTGATGGCACTGTTTCTAGTCTTTAAAATAACACTAGTTTACAAAATAAATCAAAAGTGATGAACTTTCGACTAATGTTTCTAATGTGAAATTATATGCAGAATTAAAAAATGCCGTCAAAAAGAATTAAAGTAAGGAGTGTATCGAAAATAAGCTATCCACAAACTTTCTTTCAAATTATGTTGAAAACCGATATTTTATTCATACAAAAAATTGATCCTTTTTTGTACGAGGTTAAACTTGAACATAATGAAGACCGGATGAAATTTAAGTTATTCCTTCACGAATTTTCGAACTTTGGATCGAATGCTCTTCATCAAGTTCCGGACAAGTGTTGCATCGCATTTTTGGGACGCTTGAGCCCAAATTTTTTTGAACTCCTGCATGTTCCCAGCTGCCTTACCAGTCTTCTTGAAGACCCTCTTCACGATTGCCCAGTAACGTTCGATGGGTCGAAGCTGAGGGCAATTTGGTGGATTGATATTTTTCTCAACGAAATCTATACCCTTTCCCGCAAGCTAATTGAGAGTGGTTTTGGCATAGTGAGCCGACGCTAAATCCGGCCAAAACAGTGGAGGTGTACTATGCTTCTTATATAAAGGCAACAACCTCTTCTGGAGACACTCAGATCGATAGATTTCCGCATTTATAGTTCCGGTAGTGTAAAAAATGGTTGACTTCAAACCACAGGAACATACTGCTTGCCATACCAGTACCTGTCGACCGAATTTCTCCACTTGAATCGACCTGTCCGCATCGCTCACATCCTCCCCAACGACGGCAGTAAAGTATTGTGGACCTGGAAGGGTTTTTGAGTCCTCCTTTACATAGGTCTCATCGTCCATCAAAACGCATGCATCCGGACGCTGCAAAAGAAGCGAATACAATTTCCGGGCCCTTGTTGCTGCTCGCTTCTTCTGTTCTGCAATTTGTTTCGAGATTTTCTGCTTCTTGTAGGTCTTCAGGTGGTTTCGCCTCTTGATACGCTGGATCATTCCGACACTCTTTCCTGCTTTTTTGGCCAAATCACGTATTGACATTGATTTGTTCTTCATGATTAGAGATACCACTTTCTGCTCCAGTTTCGGGTTGGAAGAACCGGGTTTTCTGCCTCTTCCTGGTAGCTCATCCAAAGAATAGTGTTTCCCAAACTTATTAATGATGGTTTTAACACTCGCATGATGAATTCCAAACCGCTTCGCCAATTTTCGCATAGTAAAACCCTTCTCACTTAGCCATGTGTCCAGAACCTTAATTTTCACTTCCTTTTCAATACGCGACATTTTGAAAACGCAGAATTTGAACCGCACAAACAAGTAAACAAAAGAAAGCTGACAGTCAAACGCACAGCATGCAGTGTTCAGAGCATAAAAAACCATCACAAATACATGCGTACAACGCAAATGTATTTGAATAGCTTATATTCGATACACTCCTTAGAATAGTTTTCGAGATATGGATAAAATTAGATTTGTTTATAAATGAACAAAAACACATTTACTTAAAATGGAATATCTCCAACGCGTGTATCCAAATCCAAATATTTTGTCATCAAATGAAGCAGAATTAAATTTAACACTGATCTTCTCAACATTGCAATATTCTAAGAGTAATAGTTTTGACGCTATTTATAAGTATATATAATTTTTTGCGATTTTTTTTTGGAGATTTGAAAAAAAAATGTACTGATGAATACCAAAATAACGTCAACAAAAAATATATTGCATGTGAAGCTTAAAGTCAAAGAAAGACGAAGAAAACGAAGAAAAAAACGTAGAAAATCGGTTGAAAAATGAGGAAGTAATGCTGGTTTTTGGAAAAAGTGCAGAAATGCAGGAAAAAACAGAAATTCGAAAGAAATACGCTCACCTCTCTCTCTCTCTCTCTCTCTCTCTCTCTCTCTCTCTCTCTCTCTCTCTCTCTCTCTCTCTCTCTCTCTCTCTCTCTCTCTCTCTCTCTCTCTCTCTCTCTCTCTCTCTCTCACAAACACACACCGCTTTTTTGTCATTCTTGAGCACTATAGGCAAATTTCTTTTAAATAAGTTATTAAAACTTAAAAATGATTCAAACTTGAGCTTGGTCGTTTATGCGTCGTTTTGGTTTCTCTCACTAGAAACCAACAGTAGTCACCCAGCATTGATTTGTCCCAAAAACCTTGATATCGTCGTTCTATTTGCTTCATTTGTTGGTGGAATTTTTCACCGTGCTCATCACTTTTGTCGCCAAGATTAAGTGGGAAGAAATCCAAATGTGAGTGGAGGAAATGGATTTTCAATTACATGTTCACACCTATAGTCATGAAGAGCAAGGAGTTATAAACTATGTACATGAAACATGGGTAACTTGATAAGTTATTTTAAGATTTAATATCACCTATTTTCTAATTGTTTTCCAGCAAATTCTCAATAAATTCAACATGATCCGCACTTTTAGTGTTTCCTAGAAAATTCGTAACAACCAGTCGAAATAATTTCCACGCTTCTTGCGACAGGAAGACGCCAAAACATCAGGAGCCAAAACTGCGAAGAAATGTTTGTCCTCAATCAATTTTTTTATTTGAGGACCCACGAAAACCTCTTCCTTAATTTTTGCATCCGGTATGTTTGGGAATACTGATTTCAGATATTCAAATGCAGGTCCATTTTTTTCCAACTCTTTTACAAAATTCTTGAAGAGTCCAAGTTTTGTATGTAACGGCCTGAGAATAATTTGATCTTTATCCACGAGAGGAACACATTTCACGTTTTCTTTCCCAAGAGTCAAACTGGTCCTCTTTGGCCAGTCTTTTTTGAACGTAATGCTCCTTACGTGCTCGGTTGTCCCATTTACAGAGAAAACACATGTATTTTGTGTACCCCTGTTGTAACCCAGTCAACATGGCAACAACCTTAAGATCGGAGCAAATCGTCCAAGAGTGTTGCTTATAATTTATCAAATTCAGCAGCAGCGCCATTGATTCATACGAGTCCTTCATGTTAACAGCATGAGCCAGCGGTATCGAGGGTTTCCTGTTTCCTTGATGCAGTAAAACAGCCTTCAAACTCAGTTTACTGTTGTCGATAAACAAACGCCATTCACTTGGATTGTGATGCTCCCCAAACTCTTCGAACAAACCGTTTACATCTCGGCAAAAACTAGCGTTATTTTGTTTGGAGAAGTATTTAGAGAATTGTTCATCACGATTTCTGTAGTACGAAATTGTCACAACAGGCTCTAATAAATTTCCTTCTTTTAACTGTGATGCAAGCAGTTCAGATTTTTGTTTCGGACAATTCCAAATAACGTACCAAATCCTTTAGTTCTGCTTGGGAAAATAATGATGGTTTTGTTTTAACCCAAGTAACAAATTAAATTTTAAGGTACACTTGAAGAAGTTCTGAAGAATCATTTGATAAAACCACGCATAAAACTAGATTTTCTACATAACACCGATAAAACAGCCATAAAACCCTCATAAGTTCAAAAAGGCCCATACTACAGGAGGTTCTCAAGACTATTTCCCAAGATTCGCTTAAAACTTGATAGTTTTATCGGTACATACTTGTAATGACATGCAGGACATGCTTAAAACTATGATAAAACTACCACAAGTTTTAGTAGTTTTATGATTTTCTTCTTTAAGAACACTTCCAGTCCGTCACAAATATGTTTCGAGAATTTCATTTTTGGATTCGTTCTGCTGAATGGGGACTTTTTAAGAGAAAAAAAAACATCGATATACACATGATGTTTCTTTTCCAAAGTGGATACGTATGTAAATTAATTGTAAAAATGACCATAAATGCATGAGTTTTTTGCCTGCAATTGATACATTTTTCATGCGACGTTCAGTTTATTGGTGTTTTATAACATAAAAGTACGAAAATTTTAATGCGCCCCGGAATCATTGCTAGACCATTGATTTATTTGAAAAATAAAAAATACTTGAAAATTCAACAATTAGGTGACAAGGCTGATAAATTGTTAGATCTTGAATAAATTGTGTCTACAATCCATTTCAAGTTTCAAAATGTATTTTAAACAGCAGAAATTGTTCGTAGCATTGGAAAAACGAGAGTTTTTTTGCATACATATGAAAATGGCTACCATTCCGAGGGAATCCAGAATAGGCACGCTCGCCATTTTTTCAATGGTTTTATCTAAAACTACCATAAAACGCATATAAAACTAATATTTCTTGCACAAGACTAACAAGATTTTTTTAGGAGCGCGATAAGTTCATCTTTACTTGTTCTATTCTTGAAAAAGAGGAGTAACGCTTGAATAAAACTTGTTTGAATTGCTCAAGGTAAACAAGTCTTTCGTAAGATAGCCATAAAATCATTGTGGAGAAGGCACATCATAAACAAAGAAAATGTGAACGTTCAAATCAAAAGTGCCTATGCATAGTTGTTGTTCATAATACAGCTTATAATTTGTTGTTTTTAATCACCATTGTAAGGCAATTAAAACATTAAAAAAAACTCTAACTTGAATATTTATGCTAACAAAGGATTTGGGAAGAAGAACAGATTGCGTCGATGGCTGAAACATCAGTTGAGCGAAAGATGATTTTTCTCTTGATCTGTACGCTGAACCTAGCGTTGGAAGAAGTGCACTGTGTAGTGGATCACTGGGTGATTCCAGCGCACTACTTCCGACTTTGAATTAAACGTGCGGATCATGTGAAAAATCGATTTTCGCTCAGATGATTTACCAATTTTTACTTGCAACGAGTATAAATATAATGTAGCCTATTGTGAACTGAAATGCACGACTTGGGAGAATTCAACATTAACATAACATTTGACAATCGTAGTGCACATTAAACCTTACGTCAAAAGTACTGCGCTGTATTTCCACGGTGGTGCGCCATATAACGCACTATCTGAGACGTTCGGTTTAACTTGCATAACTGGCATAAAATCAAATATCATGAGTTATGCATTTCGGTTTTCAATTGGCGACATATTTTACGCATAACGCATAGACCCTTTTGATAAGTTAGTCTCAGTAGGCTGCGAATCCAATGGAATGGTCAAAAAAAAATTGTCGTTGGTGGCTGAAATGAAGGAGTGTTCAATATATTGAATAGGTTTTTATTGAATTTCCGCTTGAACGGTCCGCTGGTTTTTAATTTTTTCCACCTGTGGGCGTCCATTGTGACACTTTGTTTATTTTTCACATAATGATCTTTCTCAAGAATATGTGCTCTTATTTAAAATCAAATGGTTCTAAGAGAGTTTTATGGCAGCATTTCCAAGATACATTCATCTTAAAGAAGAATGTCATAAAACCTTTACAAAACTTTTATCAGGTTTTATGCAAGTTGCGAAACGATGTCTTGAGAGGGGGATCAAGTATCTTATAAAACTACTGATAAGGTGAATTACACTTATAAATGATGTAGTTTTATGGAGGTTTCTTCAAGTGTTCTTTAATCACTCTTGAAAACTATTAATGAATTAAAACCAGCTTAACTTAGAAAATGCCCTGATAAAACCGGATGAACTCTATAATGCTCTGATAAAACTACCATAAAACATGAATAAAACCAATTTGCATTTGAATTGCTACTTGGGAGGGTTTAAAATAGAGCGATTTGCCGCATTTAAACCAACGATAAGGATGCGATAAGATGTCCCCACATAGTGTGATGGTGATTTTTTGTGGGAAAAAAAAAAAATTGGGAAATGGGGGGGGTGGGAAAAGGGGGGGGTGCAGGGGGGGTTGGGTTGTTGGGTTTGTGGTTTGAAAAAAAAATTAAAGTGGGAAAGTGAAAAAAGAAAATGGGGAAGGAGGTTTTTTGTTGGTGGGGGGGCAAAAAGGGGGGGGGGTGGGGGTGGCGGGGTTTTTCGTTAAGGCAAATTTCTCGACTCCCTGGGCAGAGCGTATGATTGTACTTGCCACACAATCATACTAATGCAAAAATGGTACCTGGCATCGAAAGCTCTCAACTAATAACTGTGGAAGTGCATTTAGAACACTAAGTTGAGAGCAAGCAAAGAGCGAATTGTGAAAGCAATAAGCTTGAAACGCTAGGAAGCAATATCGGGTGAAAAAAGGAAATACTCATGTTGGTGCGTCAGCTTGGTCTGAAGAGAGTAAAAACTAGAATGAAAACAAGAGGAATCGCCACTCGATCAAGCCATATTAAAGGAAGCATCTTTGTGATGTCGTTTTCCAAAAGTTCTGAATAAGTGCAATAAGATTTTGTTATTTATAATTTACAAGTGTCTCACAAGTTTAGAAACACTGAATTGTCATACTTAATGGTGTTTTTAAGAACATGATTCAATATAACTATTTGTTGGCGAACCCACTGTGCAATCGTCACCGAATTTGAAGTGAGTCCCGGTTACATCCCAGATTGGAATCGGTACGTACACTGAACCCAAAAATCATCGCAAGATCGTCTGAAAAGTAATTCGATTGCGCCCTTTAATGGTCTTATGGGTTTTTACCGAATGTAAAATGGAATGTTTGTCATTCTCAAATCAAATAATTTGCGTTATAGGGCTTTTCCAATGCATTCCACTTTGGGAAGACGATTTTTCATACAGCGTGCATTCGAATTTGAACGGGAGGT
Organism: Aedes koreicus; assembly: GCA_024533555.2. Lineage (NCBI taxonomy): Eukaryota > Metazoa > Arthropoda > Insecta > Diptera > Culicidae > Aedes > Aedes koreicus. The sequence continues at coordinate 198,573 of JAHHFK020000456.1, forward strand.
CAATTCACTTCGCGTATTATTAGTTGTTCAACATTAGAAGGATAATCATCTGGTTTCAAGAAAATGGTCCACCGCCTGCATCTATCATTCGAAAATGCGATTTCAATGGCTCGATATCAACCGACGGAGGATTTATTCGATAAAAGGAGGATGTTTGGGTTCAGTGTAGCATGAAAGGTATAACAGCTGTCAATGAGAGGCATAGATGTCAGATGTGGAAGGTAATCGAAGAGGAGGAAAGGAAGCAATCGTAAATAGGAAAGCTATTAAACAGAGTGGATAGAACAGTAAAAATTGAAGTAACAAAAGTAAAGACATTGAAATCACAGATCGGAAGGAAAGGACCCAAAGCGGGAAACTGAGGCTGCGTTGTGCGTGTATAGCAACTAGAAACGAACACCAAAATGTTGGTGCTTAGTCGTTTAAATCAGTAAATGATAAATTTAAGCTGTGAAACTGCATTAAAACGCATGCTATCGAAAAGGTCTTTATTTGCAACACATTCAACGTATTCCGGAAATCTTCCGAGCAACTGTTTGAAGAGAATTTTAATATATGTGGAGCTGCTGGATCAATTTATTTAAAGTTATGTTATCAAAACATCCATATTAGTATGAACAAAAGTAAACGGAATTTACAGTGACGGATGCAAAAATCTTCTTCATTCTAAGAATTTGATTTAAATAAACTATTTAAATTCAAACAAGACGATTGCTCTAAATATTAAGGCTCACATTCACAAAAATCTATTTAATGCATTCTACATATTTTTAAAATCTAAATCCATAAACATTAAAATCAATTGGCCTACACAGACGCAGCACGTTGAAAACAACTTTTTAATTAAATTTTCAGATATAACACATCATGGTGTTGTAAACTTAAGCTCAGCACTGTTATCTAAGGGTTTCAACGCAGGCACGGTTTTATTTTTCCTCACCAAGTTGAAAGCGAATCGCTGTCATTATGCTATGGCTCTACACACAGCCATAGAACCTGGGTCTACAATCAGCCAGGTGTTCAAACCAGGAGGGACCACGTTCGCTACGCCTGCGTTAAATTGCATTCCATGCAAGGTTGGTTGCACATCGTACAAAGTTGCCGAGGGAATGGGATAAAACTTTGCACAATTACTCTTGTTTGCGGATTAAAAGTTTCCCCTGTACGGTTGCAATCGATATACGAGCAGATTGGAAAATACAGCGCGCCTATCAAACAAACTTTAACACTCACTCAACCTCCATGTGATAATGGTAATTGTGTGTAGTTGGCGTAGGTGTCTGCACAATGAAAGTTTTAAATTAATTAAATGAAAATAAGCATTATTCAAGGATTTATCTCAAAGCTAAATTAACTTTGCGAATCTCTAAATTAAACGTGCAAATAATCTGACAGTTGTACGTGTCTGATTCCATTATTTGACAAACATACCTCTTTCCGTATCATGGTAAAAATACTTAGCTCGCCGTTCAGCTAATTTTTTCAATCTATTACAATTCCCCCAGAGCAAAAAGAACATATTGACGTATACAGGCTACATTCGGCAATGCCCGGCCCGGTTCTTCTTTTTTAGGTCACTAATAACCTCGATAGAAAACTGCCGGAGGAACTGTACGGTTAAACTTCTCTGAGATTTGCAATTACTACAATGGAGTCAATTTTTGGATGCTTGCCACTACGATGTCACTGATCATTGTCATAATCGTCGTCAGAATGCGCTGCGCTGGTCATTGCAGTCAATCCGTGATGTGTGGTCAGAGGAGGTATCCTTAGTAAAATTTCCAGTGCACTATTATTTTTATTTAATTTTGAAAACAAAGCTGGTAATGAGGGTTATTCCGAGAGTCGAAGTGACGTTTGTCGGAACAAACCGTGCGTTGCATGCCTAAAATATCAACAAAAAATCTGAACGGTTTCATATGAGATGTTGAGATCTCTAGCCATCTCTCTAAGGCTCACATGACGATTTTCAAGCATAGTTTTCTTAATAATTGCCGTGTTTTCGTTGGTATTCGATGTTGAAAGGCGCCTGAAATGGGGCAAATTCTTCGACCGCTTTTAAACTTTTCATGCCGTACGGATGCATTGGTTTTCGAAACCGCAGATTCCCCAAAGGCTGTTTGCAACATTTTCAACGATTCCGCACATGCAATTTCGATTGAAACCGAAAATTTCAAACATATGGTGAAATGCGACAAAACATAAAAACTTGCCTGATGTAAACAGCTGCCATACAAACACTAATGTTTCGATCACGCTCAAATTTCTGACGGACATCTCTAACTTACGTACAACATTAAGAAGAAAAAACCAGATCGGTTGAGAGCGGTTCGTTTAAATTACAAATGTCTAGTACTTTTTAATCATAGTGTAAATAGGTCATTGAAAAACATCACTTTAGCATGAATGTACTGTGGCCCCCTCTTTTTTCAGGAATCTCAAAGTAAAAAGAGAATATTTCGTCCTGACGCATAAAAATTAAAAAAAAAACTAACTGACGAATTTCACGCCAACTTGTCTTTGTGATTGGCAGCACCCTCTCAGAATCCAATGAAACGTTGTTGGTGTGTAAACTATGTCTTTTCAAACAACTTTGCATACTTTGTTTTTTAAAAATTTATCCAGACTGCCACTTGAAAAGGGCTTAAGTTTTTCGAACGATTTTATTTAAATCAACATAAGTCAATAAGGGACAAGACTTACAAAAAAGCGATGGATGAGTGACTTTTAGAAAATCGTTTTAACATTTACTGAAAAAAATTGTAAAAATTGTAACATCGATTCTTACACGCTAAAAAAGAAATTTTTAAAATTTGAAGTCAATTTTCAAAAAATAGCTATCTTAGAATTGGATGAATTTTTTTCTTAACAAAGGCAACATAATTGTCTAAAAGTTCGCCATACAGTGCAAGATGGGCACTTTTAAGGGAAAAAAGTTTTTCTAACAACTTTTTCATGTCTAGCTATGGTATTCAACACCCCTATAGAATACAATAAAATTTAGCAGTCATAAAGAATTGAATGTATTGAACATCTTTGCAAAAAACAATAATCATCTAGACTAACATTTGAAAAGGGTCAAAAACATTCAATTTCCCTTGAAATCAGTAAAACAGAACCAAGCATGTACGTTTAAGTAAAAGTCATTCATAGCTGCTTGTTGGGATATTCCTATTTTTAAGGGCGATTCAAATATGGCGTCATTTATCTTTGGGAGAGGGCGGCTGGTGTTGCTGGAAGTAAGGTCAAGATTTGTTAAAGTACGTGTAAAAGGTATGGGAAAAATTGTGATAGAGGGCTGATAAATCTAAAAAAAATCGTCCGCTCATATTTGAATCGTCTTTAAATGGATATGCATCAAGTCTTATCGAACTAGAAAATTCTTATTTGATAAGACTTGATGCATATTCATTTAAAGACGATTCAAAAATTACGTTATATGAATTTTCGAAATACTTTTTATGTCAATGAAAACTCATAAATTTTTGCTTGGTAAGGGTTTTATTTTACTATTTTTTTTATATGTACATTTTCACGTACTAGTAAATAAAATTGCTTCATATATTTAATTTATAAAACTTTCACAAACAAAGTTAATTTCTTTGGATTATTCTTTGAATCAGAAAACTTTTTAGCTGAAATAGGTACAAAGCAATGAATCTGTGTACCATATATATTCTGTACGTGGCTATATAACTCCTCAAGTTCTTCTGTCATTTTTGCATACTGTTCAGCTGATATGAAGCAGAAATTCAGTTTTGTAATGCTTTTACTTGTCTGTTCAATTTCCCAGTCATATAGTTCCCCAGGAGTTTTGATTGTGTTTGCTCTCTTTGCCATTCGCTTGAGAGTACCAACAATAGCTTCAAATAGACCCATGAGACGTTGCAACGAAGTGCCATTCTGCTTCCAATCCATACTTGGACTTGAAATTGCACAAGCTGGCAAGGTTCTTTTTGTTCTTATAATGTGCCACTGCTCCATCTGACATAAACATAATTTTTGAGCAATATATTGAATTTTGTTAAATGAAATCTAGCAATTTTGATATAAACAACTAGAACTGCTATTAAGTCATGGGTCAATACTTTAGATATTATGATAAAGCTTTTGTTTTCCAATTTATCGTCCTTCTTGTAATATACTTCTAAGTTTTGGTTATGAACAGGATCATCCACCTGATTTAATTGTATTATCACCACAGTTTAGAAAATAAATAATTTAAAAAATAGCCCTTTCCAAATGGTAGCCATGATTTTTCAAACATTCAAAGACCCTTAAAAAATCCAAATTGTCATTATAATTAAATTTAATTGGCTTCTGTGAGGTTTTAAGACCAAATTATAAGACGAGTTGGCGCGATACACGGTAAAACTAGGACATGAAAAATTTGTTGTTAGAAAAAATTGTTTTCCTTAAAAGTGCCTATCTTGCGTTGTATGGCGAACTTTTAGACAATTATATTGCCTTTATTAAGACAAAATGTCACCCAATTCTAAGGTAGCCATTTTTTGAAAATTGACTTTAATTTTTAAAATATTTTTTTAGCGTGTAAGAATTGATTTTATAATTTTTACATTTTTTTCATAAGATTTAAGACAGTTTTCAAAAAGTCACTCATACATCACTTTTTTGTAGGTCTTGTCCCTTTTGAGTCATCTTGACATGAAAAATTTGTTGCTAGAAAAAAATATTTTCCTTAAAAGTGCCCATCTTGCACTGTATTGCGAACTTGTAGACAATTGTATTGCCTTTATTAAAAAAAAATTTCGTCCAATTCAAAAATAGCCCTTTTTTGCAAATTGACTTTCAATTTTAAAATTTTTTTTTAGTGTCTAAGAATCGAGTTTACAATTTTTTTTATGAAAGTTAAGACGATTTTCTAAAAGTCACTCATACATCACTTTTCTTTAAGTCTTGTCCTTTTTGAAACTATCAAAAAAAATTGAGCCCTTTTCAAATGGCAGTCTAGATATTTTTTCAAAAACAAAGTATGCAAAGTTGCTTGAAAAGACATAGTCTCCACACCCACAAAGTTTCATTGGATTCTGAGAGGGTGCTGCCAAACACTGGATGAGTTGGCGTGAAATTCGTCAACTTTAATATTTCGCGACCTTGAAAAGTGCTGTTTTCAACAAAATTATAGAAAATGTATAAACAAACAACTTGTTCGAAGGAATGAAGTTTCAGCTTCGAGTATTTTGAAATTAATGGAGTGACAAATGAAAAAATGCTTTGATGCTAAATATTTTGTGTTTCATTCCTGTGCATAAAATGTTCAGAACAATTACTGAAACACACGTTTTTGTCGAAAGCCATAAATCACAAGAATCATTCATTGGAAAGCTATAGCAAAATTTATCTTTTTATTTTTGCTTAACTACATGAGCTCATGGAGTGAATGGGGCAAATAAAAAACACGAAATCAAATTTTCTTACCAATCAATCTGAGGCCGGGATGGCCTCTACTGAACAAGGTAATGGTCTCCATTCTATCCGGTACAAGAATGCACTTCGCCAGCCTCGTAGGGTCCGTTGGTTTATTATCCAGAACCATTTGAACTGGGCTATCATCCGACATTCTTACAACATGCCCAGCCCACCGTAGTCAACCAATTTGAGACGTGCGGTCTTCAAAGAATGCAGCCTATCGGAGCGTCTGTTCTCCTTGTTGGCAGCGGCTGATCAACGTCCTTTTTGCCAGCGAGGGACTTTTAACAGTGCTGTGCACTATAGTCCTCCAGCGAGGCAGAGAATTGATGAAGGCCCTAAAAACTAAAAATTGTAAATAATAGAAGTATTCTTATTACAAAAGTATCATTGCGAAAGATTTAAATATTTGAAGTCTAATGCGCAAATTGGATTATCAAAGACTATATATATATATATTCATGCCTAGCCCATCATAGTACGATGGAAGGTTCTCCCAGCCACTGATGCAAATCGTGGTTTATTTACCTCCTCCACGTTCCGTCTTCCATCGTAGATCGTACGCAACAACATCCGTTCAAAGACACCAAGGACGCGTTGGTTCTTTACTAGCAATGTCCATGTTTTGTGGCCGTAGAGTACTGCCGATCTAATTAAGGTCTTGTAAATGGCTAACTTTGTAGTTCGATGAACTTTGTTCGATCTTATCGTTCTTCGGAGTTCAAAGTAGGCACGATAGCCAGTCATAATGCGCCCTTTATATCTTTACATCTCTGTTGATGTCTTTACGGCGATCACCAATGAGCTCAGATACACGAACTCGTCTACTACCTCAATTTCATCACCGTCGATCTGATCGCGTGGTAAGAGGCTAACATTGACTTCTCGTGAATCTCTTCCCTTCATGTATTCTGTTTTCACCCCATTAATCACAAACCCAATCCTACTATCTTCAGCCTTTAGTCTGATATACGTTTCCGTCATCGTCTCAAAGTTGCGTGAGGCTACGACTTCCTGCAGATCTGGACAGACTAGTTCCACTCTTATCTATCCCAGCTCTTCGAATAACCCCCTCTAATGCATTGTTAAATTGCAAGCACGACAATCCATCACCTTGCCGTAACCCTCTTCGAGATTTGAAGGGTCTCTAGAGTGTCTCTGAGACTCGGACGACACACATCAATCGATTCATCGTTGCTTTGACCAACCGCGTCAGTTTTTCTGGAAAGCCGTTCGTGCATGATCTGCCATAGCTGGTCTCGATCGATTTTGTCGTAACCTGATTTGAAATCGATGAAAAGACGATGTGTGGGTCCGTTATATTCGCGACATTTTTGCAGCACTTGCCGAATCGTGAAAATCTGGTTCGCAGTAGCGCAGGCACCCTTGAGTCCCTGTTGGTAATGCCCCACGAACTCCTTTGCAATAACGATAGCATAACATTTGGGAGAGCAACTGGTAGGCGGCGCTCAGTAGCGTAATTGCACGATAGTTGTAGCAGTCCAGCTTGTCACCCTTTTTTATAGATGGAACACACGATACCTTTCATCTAATCCTTCGGTTCCTCCCAAATCTTGGTAAATAACCAGTGCAGTGCCCTGGCCAGTGCTTCACAAACGTATTTTAATAACAAAAACTTAAATCCACTTTCCGTTCCTTAATACCACTACGAGGCTTGCTATGATTCTACCGATCGATAGTATGCCGCTGACGGAAATGTTGGAGAACGCTGCACAAGGTCAACACCTTCTCAATTTTTGTACCTGGCCATCGGATTTTCGAGGTTGGTGCTCAAAATAAATTTCCAGTTCGCGGCTTTCATCAAGTGAAACTTCTTCGACACAAATTGAATCTTCATCAGGCTCTAATCTTTGTTTAGCTAGACTTTTGTAGCCAGTCATCTTCCTTCAATATCAAAACCTTCACAATCCCATTCAGTTACTCTGTGTACCATTATGGATAAAAAGGCAAGTTTTCTAAATTGCCGACGTCAATTATTTCCTAAACTTTGATCACAAGTAGGAAATGAAGAGCATGTCGAAAAAAAAATATCAAGCTTTGAAAGTTTATAACTAAGTAACAGCTCGTAAAATTGTTGGAACTGTATGCTGAAGTCTATACCAATTGGTAATATTTTTATCATACTTATCGAAAATCAAAATCATTGACTTCGAAATATAAACTATTGAAAGTCATTTTGGATATCTGTTTGAACATATTAATGATTCTAATGGATGGGTTACCTTCAAAATTGCAGTTCTATGTTGACAGTTTCTATAAACCTAGAGAGCAATCCTTTGAAGTTAATGTTAACTATCTTTAATAAATGATACTTTCAACGCATTTTTAATAAACTCGTGCAGCACTGTCAGTCGGCCGAAATCAGGCTTCAATTCGCCGCTTTCGAGAGAATGTTGTAAATGCCTGATCCGCTATATCCGGCGGACACAAAGCGCCTCACGATGTCCAACTTCTTCGCTACGGGGTAGAGCTGGCAGTACAAACAAACCATCGAGCAAAATTGTTTGACTGTTTCCTCCATGGCTGCTACAAACCGATTGATAACGCTGTCGATGTTTTTTCTGAGATGTTATTGAGATTATTAATCCTTCTTTCTGTAAAATTCCCGAACATTCTGTGGTACTCAGATACGCAAGCGGTGACAGCTCTCCATCTTCTTTTGTAATCGTTGATCCCATTTTCTGTCTTCTTAGTTTCAGCGAGTTTCCACTTAACCAGAGCCCAGTATTTTTTCGATCCGGCGAAGTTCTGGGCAGTTTGGCGCATTGGCTATCTTTGGCACGTATTTGACCTCTTGTGTCTTATACATAGTAACATTTGCATAGTAACAAGTGCGGCCAGATCAAGCTAAAACAGAGCTGGAGAATTGTGGCTTCTTTTAAACAGCAGCAACTGCTTCTGCAGACATTCTTTCTCGTACACATCCTTGTTGATAGTGCTGGTACAGATGAAACTTTTGGATCTTCAACAACATCTGCATATGGCCTGCGAAACCAAATACTTCTTGGGGAACTTAGCCATTTAGACACCTTCGTTCTCCGGAAATACTCGGCACCGGCATTTCTTTGCATTGCGATATAAAAAGCCAGACCAGGGAGCTGTTGAAAATCTTCGAGTTTTGACAGTGCCGGTGGATGTTTTTTTGTTTTTACTTCTTCTTCTTCTTCTTGTTTGTTAACGGGAATGAAAATCTGCCAGCAGACTCTTGAAGAAATGAGGGTGTGGGTTTTAGGGTGTCAACCCTTCAACCGAATAGAAACCCAATGCCTCTAGCCTTGCCCCAAAAAAAAACCCTTCGATTTTCTAGACAACAATATTAAAAACTACAACTGCAACTTCAAAGCTCTTACATGCCTAAAATCCATAGAATTCAAGCTGCAATGCAGCATACAAGTCAGTGAAGTTTAACATCAGCAGTCTTTGTGGTTTCTTAAATTTGCGCCTTGAAAAAATTGAAGTGGCAATACAGATCGTCCATGATGGCGGTCATTTTTAAACTCTAGCTACCTTTGCCTGCCGCAATAGCTAACTTTGCCTTAAGGAGTGGATCTTCAGCGTTTTTTTTTTCTTTATCTGAAAAATGTTAGTATTTTCAAATAATAATAAAACTCGTTTACGATAACTACCCCCCTGACCAATTCTTCGTTAAGAAGACATTCAAGGTGCAAACAGTTGTCATAATTTCTCAAGAATTCAAAGTCAAAATGCTGTTCATGAAACTTCTTATTTGACATTTCAAGTTTTTGTTTTCTAGAGTAAGCTTATTGCCTGCTGTAAATTTAATGTTCTAAACACAATTCCACAGTAATTAATTCAAATCATTCGATGGCTGTACCATGTTTGCATAAGTATTGTTATTTAACATCTAAAATCATGCCGTTTGCTCAGAGAGTCATCAAATTTTCATTTACAAAAAAAAAATCATACACCAGACCGGGAGTCGAAAGCAGACACCTCCAGCATGGCTTAACTTTGTAGCTGTGCCTTTACCGACAGGGTTAAGGGAGTTGTTCATGTAACTTAATTTACTGTTTCCCAACAAACAGATCACTGTGAATCCCTTATTTCAGAAATTTTATTCTGAACGAATTCTGATTTTGACAATGACTCTTGTTTGAAAATTGATTATGTTTGTTTACAGATGTTAAATCTTAAAAAGGCTCGAAAATTAATCTAATTCTAAATTACTTTTCATGAGAGTAGAACGCTAAATAATCGAAATTCTCGCTAAAGAAAAAGAAATTTTACAACGCCTTTTCGATACATTAAGCATTGCCTTTGCTGTAACGCGTTCCTTCACCCTTTATAAATGAAACCTTAAAAACCACGTTTCTCAAACCCTACCATCAGCTACATATGTGTACATAAGTTGATGCACCAATTGACGATCAGCTGTTGGCTTCTTTTCCCTCCGAGCTTCACCTGCACCTGGCATCACCGAAAAAATCGTCTGCATCCAGCCAGTCGTGTAGTGCCGAGCTAAAAGCAAAGAAGATCTATCAGTTCCCAATCAAAACTCTGACCACCCGAGATGGAGCTGGACATACTTGTTTTCACAATCGGTGTGTTAGTGACTGAGTTGTCGTGCAGGAACAGAAAGTCGACCTGAGCAATAACAATAGTAACAATTAGTTCGTATTGACCGACCAAGTACTTCTATTTAATTTATCTTAATTGATTTTGTGCAAAAAAAAAGAGCCATACACATTCACCGTGACCACGACGAAGCAGAAGCCGGCCGGTATAGAGGAGACACAGAAGAGGAGAGTTTTGGTGATATATCAACGTGTTCAAACGTCAGCCAGTGCCGATTGTGCCCTCGCCGGGAGAAGATACCCAAGTGATAGACCTGATACCCGGTCAGATACTAGTTGTTGTCGCGTGATCTATCTCTATTCGTCGGAAAAAAAGGTCATTTTGATCAGAGCACCATCGATCGGGTCATATATCTAGCAGTGAGAGCTTCCGTTTGTGAATGAACCCCATAGTGACAGATGTAATCTAACAACAGTGCATTTTAGCTGGAACTTTTACTTTTGGGAATTGTTTTTTTTTTCTCTTCATTGTGGAAACTTTTACCGTTTTTTGTTGCATCTTTCCATGCCATAGCGCAGCTTCCATCGTTTGCTAGTTTGTTAAACTGCTCATCTCGCTTCCGTTCTGTTGTACACATTTTTGCAGTGCTTTTCGCAATAAATTCGTTCGACTTTATTTAGGTATGTATGTTAATTTATTTATTTCACCCTTTCTTTCTCTCCTTCGCCACTCAATCGTCTTTCTTCGTAATTTGTTTTCTTCCGTTCACTTTAACAAACGTCATTTCGTTCACCCACCTCCCAGCAGGTGTTGGCTGGGATTTTTCTTCTTCTTAAATTCGGGTATAGGAGAATGAAGAGTCACTTGTGGATCTGAAAAATTCATGTGCTAAAGTGCCCCATGGATATTAACATGGTAGAAATTTTTATGGTATTATATCACGAATAAATGTTTAAAATTTTATTTTATTTTCTCAAAAAGTGGACGATACATTTTGAAACCAAATAACAGGTGATGTGTCATTAGGCCGAACGTCATATGGGTCAATGAGTCGTTAGGCCGAATCGGTCGCTAATCTGAGTACTTTATTATTCATTTATCTGTGTTTTTGTATGCTTGGAATCGCTTATATTCTAATTTACAAGATGAAAAAAAAAACTTCAACGAGGCATTTTATTGCATTTAAAATTTTGAAATTAAAAATATCTGCTCATTATTCAAAGAAGACAATATCTCTCACGACAATTCATTGATTTTTTGACCCGAAGGTCACGGGAAAACCTAAGAAACAGCTTCAAAATAAAAAATAAAAATTCAGAAGAACTGCTCAGGATTCAAAGAAGGAAATATCTCTCATGGTAGTCCTATTGTTTCAAGTCTGAAAGATGTCAAGATAAATCCTCATGTTGAGAGTATTTAGAACTGCTCTTGATTGAAAGTGATGAGGATGATGATGATGATGATGATGATGATGATGATGATGATGTTGATGATGATGGAATACTACCATCTATCCATAGCAGTGGAATAATCTGAAGAAAGACTATTTGATCAGGATTCTATATTTGTTTGTGATCATCAAGCTCCTGTATGAAGGCCAAAAACGATTGAGTGGGCCCGTAATCAGAGGCACTTACACGAATCCTGCGAATATAGGGAAGAGAATACCCTTCCAAAAGCAAGTTCACACTACCAGCTCTAGCATCGAGCTTTCAATATAGACAGAATAAACCCAATAGATGGGATCGAAGACCCGCCCTCGTCACCCGTCACAATAGGGAGGAGACAGTTCCGTGCTCACTATACAAATCGTTTCACTTGGGTGCCCGGATGGTCCCTCTTTTTCCCCGTTTATTTAGTACATTTTGGCGTGGTCATTTGATGGCTTACCTTGTGTTAGAAGGTATAGCTAAAAGTAAAGTTGGTTATAGTTACAAACCGTATGTATTATATAAATTTTATTTTGATGTACACACTACCAAAAAACGTGTAAATTTCGGTGCCCTGAGACCGATACAGAATATGTCGAAAGAAAAATTAGTTCAATCTAACACATCGTTTCTCGAGTTGCGTCTGTTCCTGTTTCGTGAAACTTAATTTTACAGGAATGTTTCTTGAAAATGACAAGAGAGATTGATAAATTCCATTTAATTCGAACTACCTTTATTGCTTATCTTGACAGATACGCGTATTTCGTCTCAAAGTGCAGACTTCTTCAGTGTCATGTACTCATATTCCAGTAGAGTATTTGTACACGATACTATAGAAGTCTGCACATTGTTGATGAAATACGCGTATCTATCAAAATAGTCAATAAAGGTAGTTGGAATTAAATGGAACTTACCAATCTAAGCATTGGGTAGAGCATTGTAAACTGTACGGAACCGAAGCTGCTAACGGAAAAAGTTTCGCTAATCATTGAGATTCCGCTACGGAAGAGATTTGGAAGCCCAGAAATCATGTTGACCAGGTTGGTAACCAAAATCCGACTGCTGGATGACCAAGCTTGGAGAGTTTGAAATCCGTAGAAGAGAGCTTAAGAGCCTCGTAGAAGAGCTCACACTACATCTCAAAGCGGCAGAATTTGTTGAACCCGATTCAGATGCAGAGTTTTGTCCAAACGCTGCCGTCATATTTCGCCATAGAGTGGTTAGACTACAAATGCCATGCTAGATCTGTTGACTTGAAGACGTTCGGTAGGTTCATGGAGAGTCTGGCGGAATAGGCGTTGGAAACAACTTTCGAAAAGGTAGAGTTGGATAGAAATGAGAAAACGAAAGAGAAGTGAAATAGTTAAGGCTTTCGTTCGCTCTACAGACGAAGGGAGTCAAGACAGCCAGCAAAGCAGTCAGGAGTTGACATATCAACAGCATCCATATTCGTCAAATTAGCAACGTGAACGGCTCCAGTCAGAAGTGCATGAAGCAGAGCGTGGAAGAGCGACGGAAGACAGCGAAGCGATTGAACGATCGTGTCGTGATTGATTTGGTGATCTTTTGCGCAAGCTGCTCCCCGAAAAAAAATTTCTCATAGATTTACAATTAAATGTATTGTAACCATACAAGATGGGATCAATAGTTTGTACATTTAATAGTAGTGTTCATGACAACTTAGATGAGAATTAGGAGATATTGTCTTCCACGAATAGAACCTTTAAGTGCGGTTAGTTGAGACTCATCGACAATAGAGTAAGGGAGTATGAATTTAACTATATGCTGTTAAAAGAGCCGTACAATGTGAATCAACATGTATTGTTAGAATTGTTGAATCCTTGGTTCATGTGGAAGGATGAATAGTATATATAGTTGATAATTGACAATATGCATTTTTCATTTATCCAATACGTGAACAATAAGATTCATGTTCGGCAATAGCCCAATGTAATGTTATTTTATATTTTAATTGTAGAGGTTTTAATTGTCATTGTATGGTTATTTTTATCCGGGTCTCCATTCTACGCACAATTTGTTAAGAATTTGAACGCACGGGAACATGCCAAACAGTACCCAGTGCCTTCAGATGCTATCGCCCGTAAGCACAACGTCAACGAGTTTCGGGGGGGGGGGGGGGGGGAAAACTACCATTATGGTGGTGTATGTAATACTACATCTATCGGTGCAGTTTCGGCAGCGCTGACACTGAAATAGAACCAGTCAAGCATGTGAGGGGTGTCCGGAAAGTGCATGCTAACGGTGATTCGATACATAAAACTGGGTCTCTGAGGTAGTCCTTCAAGAGCTCGGAGAGTCGAAATACGTAGTATAGCCGCTAGAAGTGGACAAGAAGTGGATGTGGTGGGACCAGGAAGAAGATAAAATCATCTTCCCGACGGAGATACGGCAAGACTTTCAGCCCTACATTCGGAAAGGTGAAAGAAAAGAGGGGGGGGGGGGGGGGGGGGGGGGGGGGGGGGGGGGGGGGGGGGGGGGGGGGGGGGGGGGGGGGGGGGGGGGGGGGGGGGGGGGGGGAATCGGAGAGATTCTCAGCATCACAAAAAAAGAAGATTGGGGGGGAAGGAGTACCCAGCAGATGATTTAACGAAATGGAAAAGAAAAACAAGAATCCAGTCGGATCAAAAAAATGCCCATCGAAGCGTTATCGAGCGAGACTAAGAAGGCAGCTTCTGGAGCGTGATAGCAGTTCAAGTACCGTTGCGACAGAAATAATACCAGGCAGCTGGAACTTTGCTGTGGACAATGGTGCAAGCAGAGGAGTTTGCGGATGAAAAGAAGACTATCGTAAAGGAACCAGGACTCATCTAAGGCACAGGAGTTACCGCTAGGAAAACTGAGCCCGATGTATCGTCTTTTACCGTTTCTGGATGAAGATGGCGTTGTGCGGATGGAAGGTCGAACTGAGGTGGCTGAATATGTGACGTTTCATGCGAGGTTCTCGAGCATTCTGCCCAAGGACCACTTCATGACACAAAGGTTGCTGGAGCAGTACCATCAGCGGTATGGACACAGAGGCAGAGAAACTGTCGTGAACGAGATTCGGAAGCAATTATACATCCCGTGTTTACGAGTGCTGGTGGATCAGGTAATTTGAGCATGTGAGTGGTGCAAGATTTGGAAGGCGAAGCCTACTGTATTCAAAATGGCACCACTACACGAACAGCGATTAGCGGCGAAGATCAATCCGTTTTCGAACGTGGGTATCGATTACTTTGGGCTGCTAGATGTGACAATTGGTAGAAGAAAGGAGAAGCGGTGGATGACCCTATTGACTGACTGTCAGAGCGGTACATGTGGCCCCGGATTCCGGCATAATGGCTATCAGAAGATTCGTAAAGCGGCGCGATAGTCCGATTGAAATCTTCTCGGACAGCGGCACAAATTTTGTCGGTGCCAATCGAGACCTGTTGAAGCAGACAAACAGTGTGTGTTTTATTGACTCTATACAACTATTTCATAGAGGCAATTGTATACAACCGGGGAGTTGTAAAATTTATGTCTGAAAACATAGCTGCTCTTTTCAAAAGTTTGTCTTGTATCACGAGACTCTCTAAACCGATGAAATATATATCTTTTCCTATACCGGCTAACTGTGAAAAGTTTCATCCAAGCTGGTCGCGCCTATTTTTGACTATTTCTATCAGATTTCCCGGAGTTGATTTTTTTTTTTTTTAGATTGTTTGATGTTTATTATTAAATTGTCATTAAAACCTATCTGAGCTTATAACCTAGAGCTTCATATTCTTGTCGTTGAAGTAGAAACAATTATAAAAACGGTAATTTTCAAAGAAGATCTCAGATTCTGCCGTTCTGCATCACCATTTCGAATATTTGTAGGCACAAATATTAGAACCTACAAAGATTCTGCTTGCCTTATTGATTTTATTCAAATTTCCTGTACGTAAATTATTTATGATCTCTAATATACGTGTCTTGAAAATAGAAAGTTGTGATGCAAGCCGGCCATAATGGCGGCTATTTCGAATTTAAGAGACCTTCAACCTCATCAATCTTCGAATATAACTTACGCCAAAGTTCAAACTATTTACACTTTAACTAAACTTATTCGAAGAGAATAAAAACAGCGTGTTATACTCTACAAGCTAAATCCGTCTACAGAGAATTTAAACCTCAGCCAAATCAATCCAAACAAAACACGTTCCGACTAATACCTCAAACCCCGTACTAATACTTCAACTCCATTCTCTCCTATTTCCGCTGTGCACATTTTCGCAATCAGTCAGCTTCAATTTCCTTCTTGCATTGCTTCTACTTCTGCTTCCTAGCCCGTGCAGGTTGGTGGAGCTGATGTCTAGGTGCTGGCTGTTGCTGAAACCACAAAACCCCCCATCTGCCAGTCAAATATTCGACAGGCGAAGAGAATGTATGAGTTCAGCGAAGAGTAATTATACCTACCTCATTTGAGCATTCTTCTTGATGAGGATATTTATGCTTCATGGTGAATTCTGTAGCCTCTGCTGCCGTGACGCATGAGCTGGTTCATTCATGATGTAGATCATGACGTGAGTAACCTCTAGCATGTAGAACAACCAACGGAAGCTGAGCTAACACGAGCACGAATAATGCTTTCCAAAGAGAAGTTCAGCCTATGATAGGGTGTACTGCAATGGCCTTGAGTCGTTATCATATTTTATCGAGCGGCTGAAGTTTGATTAGCCACTCGTTAGTGCGGTCGTAGATTCGATTCATGGCTTGAACGATTGCCATACAAAGGGATGGTCTAGATAGGACTCAATCATACCCTGTTAAGAAGAAATGGTATAATTGCAGATTAAACGGAGCATGGTTAATTGCTTAAGAGCAGTTCCAGGCCAAACAACAAGAATGTTAATTTTTGACTCGAGTTATTGGTTCTGCTTGGCATTTGTGGTGGTTGGTAATCATTCACATTTCTGCTGGAATTCGGTTATATTGAATTTTGTATTTTGAGTATCTCATTGATGCCTTGGACCTATTTTTCAAAAAAAAAACTGTCCACATAAGTGTCATTTATAATATCGTTTGAATTGTAAAGCAAAAGTCATCAATAATCTGATCACATGGTATCAGCTCAAACTCGGAACTGGCTAGACATAATCAAAATGTAAGATGTAAAAATGAAGCTTGTTGATTGCTCTTACTTGAAAAAATAACAGTTATTGTTTTGGTGCAGCAACAAACTTATTTTCGAATTCATCATTTCATGAAAATTTTGTTGATCAACCTGGTTGGCCATTGCATAACACCATCTATGCAGCCCTGCAGGGTTCCGAGTTACCTTAGCACTAATCTTCAACTTCTGCAAAACTATTGCTCGACATTTTTTTCATTGGACAGGATTGAGGGCAATTGGGTGTATTGAGATTGCTTGGCATTATAAATTAGCCATTATTGTGCTTTATTTTCAATTTTATCGAAAAATCAGAAACAGTTACAGAAAAGCATTATGTGAATAAACTGCCCAAAACAAAACGCTCACACATTTTGGTGAAAACCAGGATCTCAGAAATCAAACTGGAAAACTAGTTAAACTGAAATTGACACTTCACATCAAGACATTAAAAAAATAAAAATAAATAAACAAACATATTTTCAATCTATCACTAAACGCACGCAAATTCCTACAAATGCCACTATAAAAATCTTATGTTTTGACAGATAGGCCTGTGAATTACAGACTTTTTCAGTGTCGAGTGCTCGACTTAAAGAGAACATCGCAGTAGGTCTAGTATTTATAGTAAACTAGCTGGCCCAGCAGTCGTTCTCCTGCTTATAATTAAATTACTTATTGGAAAATTTGAGAAGGAATTATAAATGAAGACGTTTGTTTGGAGTAAGATTTCAATGCCATTTATTTGGAGTTAATTTTTTACTGCTATGTGATGATTTTTTGAATTGTACAATATGTGTTGCTGCTTATTGCAACGCCTTATGATAAACAAAGTCGTGGTTGGTTAATTTTGCGCAGCATCATAATCACCGAACCGACTTTCAACTAAAGAGTATGCGGTGGCAAACCTGGCAATTCTAGAGAATTTAGAAATTCTTGTTGGGTGATTCTCTAAAACTCCATAATTCATCAAAGTGCTACTAGTAAACTTAAATTAATCGAAATTAATTTCAAATGTTATTACGTGACGCGAAACACTAGTGTAGAACTAGCAACTAAACTAGATGTAATTTGTTTATTTATCTAAAGATTTGTTCGCGTAATTTAATTCAATTTAACCAAATTTATCGAGCTGTATTTCAATTTTTAATCTACGAATTCAAATCTAAGTTCAAGCAAACCTGATTTAAGCCAAGACCCTATTGTGACGTCATGCTAGTTTTATTTTTGAATTCACTATTTGCTACTACTAGTGAGAGTGTGAGCTTCTCACTGATCAGATCTGACCTTAATGTGGTGGTGATCCCGCGTCGAACGTCCCTCGAAGATAGATGAGTAGAAAAGTTGGTCGTCACCAACGTCTGGTCGATTTCGAGTTCAAAAACCGTTTCGGTACCGCACCCTCGTGTCTTGCGCGCCGGCGGATCTTTCGGGGTGTATGTCCCCTAGAAACGGGGCGCAACTTATGCAGGCAAAGACACTATTAGAACTAGGGGTAAATTGGTGAACTGTGGTTTTTTGGAACCTGGGGGGGGTGGGTGGGGTTGTTTGGGTGGATCGGCTGGGAAAGATGGGACGGGGAATGGCAAAGGAAGTAGGTAAAGGGTGAGGGGGGGAGCGGGAGGGGAGTGGATGGATGGGGGGCAGGGGAGGGGGGGGGAAAGAGAGGGGAT
Source organism: Aedes koreicus (assembly GCA_024533555.2). NCBI lineage: Eukaryota > Metazoa > Arthropoda > Insecta > Diptera > Culicidae > Aedes > Aedes koreicus. Next base: position 216,797 of record JAHHFK020000456.1, read on the forward strand.
GGGGGACGGGGGGGGTGGGGGAGGGAGGGGGGAGAGAAGGGAGGGGGAATGGAAGGGGGGGGGGTAGGTGAGGGGGAGGTTGAGGGGTGGGGGGGGGTGAGGTTGGGTGAGGAGGGGGGGAGGAGGGGGAGGGCGGAGGGAGAGAAGGAAGGGGGGTGGGAGGGGGGGGGGGGGAGGGGGGGGGGGGGGGGTGTGTTATTGAAGAGAAGTTTTGTTGGGTAACTGGTAGGTAGGTAACGCTTTCGAACAGTCGGTGGATGTCCACGCTTAGCTTCGGACTAGGTGGGTCTTTAACTAACGGCGACGGACGAATTCTCCAATCCAGGTAAACCGAAACCAACCGAGACAAACCACCCACGTTGGTTGGGCAATTGTCTTGTTCAACGCGGTCTTCAATTTAATTACTTTACGCACCAAATATTTATAACTAGGCTTACCTGAATTTACCTTATTAGAAAAATCATAAATGCTAATAGGGAATAATTTGGTTTTAGTGGTTTTGTTTTTGTTTAGATGGGTGGTATTAGGGGTGGTAAAATAAAATCGGGGTGGACGGAGGGGGGTGGGCTTGTCCACTAGTGTATATCAACACTTGTAAACAGGTATGCTTAAAGGCGTACAAAAAACGTCGTGTGAAACAAAATCTGTTTATAAGTCAACCTTATGAAATTCAAAGCTGGTTGTGGAACTGAAATTTTGGGGTACGATTTCTTTTTAATAACTATCACTCGACAGAAATGGCTGCTAATGTTAAGAAATACACAAAATCAATTAAAGGAGATTAAACACCACTTAAAAACGCACGTCGACAAACTTCGAGTTTAGTTTATTCAAATTACGCAGTTATAAATTACTGTAAGAATCAAATTAACTTTCGAGACAATCAACTGTTCTCTACCAAGCACTTCACAGAAATGAATAGATGGACGCGCTATAAATTGGTAAGAGCCTAATTTTTGCTGCTCAGTTCCTCTTATTAGTGGATTAAAGAGAGAATTTATTTTTTATCTAGTCATTCTTATCACTACGCGATTTAGGCCGCATCTGTTTAATTCTCTATGACGCAATAACTGCTCTACGACGCAATAGTTTTGATTTCTGCAATGTTTCAGACTGCTTCCCTTCTCCCTACTATGTGACGTACTGCTTCCCTTCTCCACTACAACATAAAAAAACTGACAGGCTATTACAAACAACTGACAGCATGTTTCAATTTATGCTTCTTTCTGCCAATATAATAAACGATTTAAGTAAAAATGAATTCCCAAGCGTTGACAAATAAGGTGAATTCACAATTCGGTTACAAGTTTTTTGTACAGTTTTGGCTCTTTAAATTTGAAGATACTAAAAGTACAAGTGGGAAATTTCCTAACAATCATAAAATCAATATGAAGCACCTTTAAACATTCAACAATATTGCTGAAACATTGTACTGAAACTAAATTTGACATTATCTCGAGTAATTCAAGAAGAAGGTTTAAACGTCAATTGTAAACAATGATTTAAAACGTCAATTTCTCTCGAATTTCAGAACATTTCCGCGATTTGAAGGCAGCACCTGGTAGATGGTAGTCATGGACTCGTGAAACTAATCTACTACTACTAATCATGAATAACTCAAGTTTTGTTTGGGATTCTTGCTTGGCTGGTTTGATTCTGGACATTTTCATTAAAATATGAACAGGTCTAATGTTAAATATTACGCCCACCGGCTGAGATTTGATGGGGGAAAAAAAGTCTATAGTTAAAATCAATGCTGCCTGACAATGCAAGCATGTTTAGCCCGGGAGTTGACAGATGATAGCTCTGTTGGGTTCCAATGACTCATTTTAAAATGTCTGGTCACTCACGTCAATTCCGATTCGAATTTCACGTACAACAAGCCCTGCAAAACACAATAAAAACATCAAATGGATATCGGTACTGTGTATACAGTTTCATCATCAAAACAAATTATGAATGTTCTGAACATGGCATTTATATAGTATCATCATTAAAAACAGTTACAGTCAGATGGTTTTTATAGTAACTTAATGATAATTCCTTGATGATTAGTATTGCTTTGGCAATGGAAACTTTTTTCTTTTTACACCCAAATGATTGAATTAATGTCTCTATGGTAGTAGCAGTAATCCAACCGGCAAAACTTTCAACAGGTTCTTTCCAAACATAATCCCACCAACAAACAGCGTACTACTATCAAATAATCACTCGCGCACAAATACACTCAATAGCATGCGCAGGCAAAAACAAAGTCAAAAATAAAATATGAAATTGAAAAATCACAATCATGGCTCAACGGAAGAACGTAAAATCGTAACAGCTCAAGAAAGATCAACCGTCGACTAACATCGCTTGCTGCGATCGTTTTCCACGCACTAAAGCGAGAAGATGTTGCAATACAAACTACTATCAAAACATTCCAGAACTGATTGCTAAGAGCACTTCAGTAAAATTAACAGTGCCTCTAAATTCTGAGTGGCTTAAGTATGAGTTGAATACTCAAATAAGAACCATGGCAAGAAGGAAAAGAAATGTTTGAACATGTAGTAATGCATAGTATATCCTTTCTTATAAATTGGAAACTGCTTATTAACTTATTCATTACAGGATTATGTAATATATAACATCGTGAAAAAGAAGAAAATGACTCGATTTTTAAAAACAATTATATTAAATAGTGCTCGACTCCACTCTATGTGAAATTTTCTTACTCTTGATAACAAGACTAGACAGTAAGCATCCGTTATCCGTCTAGTTCTTCGGTTGAACGAACGAATAACTAGTCGTAGGGCCGTTCGATTCATAAAAACATTCAGGTATTTTGGCTTAATGGGAATTTCCTGTTTTTATAAACATCTTGTGGATATTTTTGATCATCAGAGCATAGTTGGTGAAATTTCCTCAAAAAGTATCGGAAAACTATGAAAATTTAAACTAACACTTAGCTAGTTAACTATTTAAAAATATAAAGTAAATTCAGCAGAACAATAGAACAAGCTTAAACGCCTTTTGAAACTATCACTTGATTACCGTACCAATCAGACCAAGGCGAGGGTGGCCTCTGCTGTACATAGACGTTGTCTCCATTCTATTCGGTCTATTGCGGTACTTTGCCAGCCTCGATGTCTGCTAAGGATCCAAAGGTCGCCTTCCACTAGATCGATCCACCTTGCTCGTTGCGCGCCTCTGCTTTTTTTACCCGTCGGTTCGTTTTCAAGAAGAATTTTAACTGGGGTGATGTTCGACATTCTTACGACATACCCAGCCCACCGTAGTCGAAAGATTCTAGCAGTGTGTACGATGGAAGGTTCTTCCAGCAACTGATGCAATTCGTGGTTCATTTGCCTCCTCCACGTTCCGTCTACTATAGTACCCAACACCTTCTGTCCAAAGACACCAAGGGCGTGTTGGTCCTCCGCGATTAAAGTCCATATTTCGTGGCGATAGAGGACTATCAGTCTAATTAATGTCTTGTAGATGGTCAACATTGTAGTTCAGCGAACTTTAGGCGATCTTAGCGTCCCTCGGAGTCCACAGTAGGCACGATTGCCAGCCATAATGCGCCTTTGTATTTCTCTACTGATGTCGTTATCGGCTGTCATCAATGAGCCCAGATACTTGATTTCGCCTACCTCCGCACCGTGAACTCGTGGTGGGAGGCTAATATTGTCTTCTCGTGAGCCTCTTTCTTTCATGTATTCTGTTTTCAACGCATTAATCACGCTTCCACTATCGTCTCATAGTTACGTGTTTCGATATTAACGTCGTAGGCGAAGCCAAAATGTTGGAAAGACTTCATGAAGATCGTGCCACTCATGTCTATACCCGCACTTCAAATCACACTCTCCAATTCCATGTTAAACAACAAACACGTCAATCCATCATCTTGCCGTAACACTCTCCGAGATTTGAAGGGACTCGAGAGTATCCCTGAGACTTTGACGACACACATCACTTGATCCATCGTTGCTTTGACCAACTAACTTCAGTTTTCCTGAAAATGCATATTCGTGCATGATCTGCCATAGCTGGTCTCGATCGATTCAATGGTAAGCTTATATGAAATCGACTAACAGATGATGTGTAGGCACATTATATTCGCGACATTTCTGCAGCACTTGCCAAATTGAGAATATATAGTCCGTTGTAGTGAGGCAACCATGAATCCCGCTTGGTGTAGCCCCACGAACTCTACTTGTTACCCTTTAAAACTATTACATGTGAACGCGAAAGGTAAACACTGAAAAAGTCTGCAAGTCTGTCAAATGATGAGGTTTTTCTAGTTGAATTTAAAAACAAATCTCGCATAATGATAGTTTGAAAAAGTGTTTCAGTTTAAAAAAAAATATTTTTAAGTCGTAGTTTTCCAATAACAATCGTTCCAGTGAAGTAAAAGTATTGTTGTCATAACTTTTAAGCCATCAAAGCAATGCGAAGCGTATTAAATCTTAGTGTCTTGATTTAAATTTCATAGTTAGCCATTTTATCATCCACCCTAAAGTTTTTTTTCTTCTTTTTGTGTTGAAAAACTTCACACAATGGCGTTGCAAGTAATTTTTGCAAATTGTAACAACAGTATTGTTTCTTGTTGCATTAAAGACTGTCCACGTTAATTTTGGACATCAAAATAAAAGCAACAACAAAAAATTATATGTAATTCAACAAAACCGATTTTTTATTTCACATTAATAGAGTTCTATCTACATTAGAAATAGTTGATCAAGAAGTTAATCCTTCTTTCTGTAAAAATCTCGAACTTTCTGTGGTACACCCGCCATCAAGTTCCGTACGGTACCCTCAGATACGCCCGCCGTGACGATTCTCCATCTTTTCTTGAAATCATCGGTACCATTTGCTTTCTTTTTAGTTTCAAAGAGTTTCCGTTTAACCAGAGACCAGTACTTCTCTATTGGGCTGTTTTTGGTATGTATTTGACCTCTGGTACCTTATATCATTCCAGGACGGATTTTGCATATTGACAAGAGGCCAAGCCAGACCAAAACAGAGCTGGAGAGAAACGGTAGCAACCGTTTTTGCAGACATTCTTTCTCGTACACATTCTTATTGATAGTGCCGGTAGAGACGATACTTTTAGATTTTCGACCACAACTACATATGGCCTACCAAACCAAATATTTCTTCGGTAATTTGGACACCTTCTTTTTCCGAAAATGCTCGGCAACGGCGTTTCTTTGCATTGCGATGCAAAAGGTCAGACCCGGTAGCTGTTTAAAGTCTGCGAGTACGTATGGTTCGTCGTCCATTATGATTCAAGAAAATGTTTGTAAAAAAATGGTGTAAAGCTCCTTAGCACACGACTTTTTGCAGTGAAATTTTGCTTGTCATCACGGTTGGGCATCTTTCTCGCCCAGTCTTCAGTCTTTACACCACCTTCACTTTTTGTACACGTATGATTTTGACTTCCCATCTTTGCGAGCCACGTTTCGCACTGAAAGATTAGGATTTTTCTCAATAATGGCTACCACCTTCTTGTCCATTTGTCTGTAGCATACTTTTCGATTTGTTCCACTTCCAACCTTCCGATCTACAGTCAAGCGCTGGTAAAATGATTTGCAAACACAAAACACGGTACTTTTTGGCAGTTTCAGTTTCTTGGCAAGATCACGTACCGATAAATTTGGATTTTGCTTCCGTTCGTACAAAATGCGTTTGCGCACTTCCACTTGATTCGATGCAATTTTACTGAATGTAACAAGAATGCTAAATTGTGAACCACGAAATAAAGGGGAGAGTTTCAACTGTCATAAAAGTGAAGCCTTTCAGCGATCCATGAAATGATTCAAAATCTTCATTGACAGAAAAGCGTCTGAAATTTAATGTGGACAGGCTTTGAAGCCAAATTTCATAAAGAGAATTTTTGTAAACTTAATGATTTCGTGTCAAAAGACGCACTTTAAAAACAAATAATGATTTTTTAGATTGTTTTCAATTAAAGTACTCATGCATAGCAAGTTGCTAAGTACGACCGTTTTCGAGATATTTTGAAAACAAATAACAAATGTTGGTTTCATTCTACTTATCACATTTTCTTAAATTAGTCGTAATTTTCCAACTGAAACGATGACTTTTCCAAAATTAACCAAACTAATTCCAAACCTCAAACACCACTGAATAGCACTGATTTCATGTGGTGGATGGCTGAATTTCATTCAGAATATTTGTTTTAATTTCGATTTTATGAAAACTTGTATATTTTATATTAACGTCCACGCCGTTCCAATGAGTACATAAACCGTCAACCGCGTTGTTCTGCTCGAATCTGGGCTTCAAAATGGATGACCCGCAGCGATGAGAATTTCGTATTCCTTGCTGTGGCAAAGAACGAATCATAAAACCTGTTGAAAAGTTCAATTTGATGTAAAAAAAATTACTGAGATTAACGTGCATGTATTGGAAGAGAATTGTCAAAACTGATTGGACACTAACTGACTTACTTCACACTTTGTTGATTTTAAATGTCATTCAATTCCATTAGGAGAACAATTTGCGAAGGTCGTTAACTAGAATTTTTCCTTGATATAAGTAGCGTACCCCTTCGGCACAAAATTGTCAATAACTCTGTATTATATGGAATTTGATAACATGCGTAGAAGGTTTTTGTTTTTGTTTTTCATCAATCATCCATAATCATCTGAAATATTCTTAAGAAAGAACACCGTTTATGCTCATTGTAAAGTTGTTCACGCTATCGCCAATGTGCCAAGAGCCAATGTGAATTATGTTTGATATTTTGTATAGATTTTGGAAAAAAAACATATCGTAGAAGATGTGTATTCACGGCTTACTTATAAAAATGGCGTATTCACAATACATAATCAACTTAACTAATTTTATTTTCAAAATATCTCGTCAACGGTTTCAATTGTGGAGCTGCTGCTCCTGGCATTTTCAATTGAATCACCTCAAAGCATCGTATTCTCTCACTAAAATGCGTCTATCCATACAAAAGTATAAAGTTATAGGTTTTCTAAAACTTTTTCTCAGTTGCAGTTTCAAGGAAACTGGTTATTATATTACAAACACTTGCAAGCAGTAATAGTTCATGTCATGAATGTAATAGATAAAGGACCAAGAAGTATATTATTGTAAATAATCAAAAACTTCAAACATAAGGATGGACTCGGCTAAGATTGCCGAGAACAGGTGGGTTCTCCTAATAAATTAACGACCGATCGTGCATTCATGCTTTATATACCATAGGAAGTCAAGAAAATGTCCAACCCGAAAGCTCATGGACCAAACCGGGAATCGAACCCACCTCAGGCTTCAGGCTTTAATGGCAACCTGCCTTATTCATTGCTTTTCAGAGAAGAGCTAAAATTTCGGTCAGCTCAACAACTGGAACGAATTACCTATGGGTAGGTAGACGGTTACCTACGTGGCGCACAGAGAAAATACATAATTCGGCGACCGCCAAAGCACCTCGTTTTTCACATTTCTGTTCTCCCCCAGCTAGGTGCTTCGTTCAAATAAATGTGGCAAGTGCTGCTGTTGCTGCTGCTAGCTACTGTGGGTCCGTGGTGTCGGAAGCTCTATGCTCAAGCCGCCTCTTTTACCACACCAACCGACGGCATCCATCGTCATCGGCGTCATCCGCTTTGGTTCGTTCTTGCTTCCGGGGGAGCTGTGGAAGTCCCAAGCCGTGTGCCATCATAATGCCATCATAAATCTTTTTTATGCACATCGAATTTAAGGTTCCACCGCAGTATCCGACAGCCAGCCGCCACCCGCTCGGAAACTATTCCGTGGCTTTCAATGGAGAATGGCAAAAAGCTCCATTCAGTTACATTCATAGGCATGGAACTCAGGCAAGGTCGGTACGACTGAGCGCAGTTCATACTATTTGCGGTCACGCTTCTTTTTTTTTGGCACATTGACAGCAGATTGTGTAAATGCATTTTAAGTACGATGGGTGATTGAATGACGTTGGTCACCTAACTATATGAAGTGTTCAATGTACAGTACCGGCTGGAGGTTTATTGCATAAATATGCTTCTTACATTGGGCGAAAATTCAAATAGCCTCCTTTCATTACAATAATGCATAACAATACAATAAAACGAGTTTAAATTGCTCGAATAGCGTTTTTGACCCAGTTCTTTTCCTATTTAGCACAACTAGTCCTATGCCCCATTTTCTCAAATGGATCCTAATAAAAAAAATATATTTTCTTATACAGATGCATTTCTCTCTCTCCACATAAGTATATTTAGATTAATTCTGGAGAAATAAATTATTGGGAAACGCCAGTAGGCCTATGGCCTATCGAAGTAATGGAAAAATAAGATCTGCAGGACAGCGTCTATTGCTTTTCGAGCGGTTTTTAAGGGAGCTCAGCAAGATAATACAAGGTGCGTGACGACTTTTTGCAGTGAATGGCATGTTTAAGAAAAAATACACCGATTAATCATACTTGTAATGGATGTTTTGTGGTTTATTAACTTTTGCTAAATATGGAAGTGGAAATTATGTCAGTCAAAAATTCATCTTCTCTTTCGACGAGAGGTACATAGTTATGCGCTTCCGAAAACTGCCACATGCACGTTTTACCATGTTTCGATCCATTGGTGTCATCATTGCTTTAAGATTTTCTTTGAGCGACCTAAGTGTGGTGTGAGGGGTTCTATTGTTATCCCGCTCGATGACGCCTCACACAAAATAATGCAAAGAGTTGATATTTGGACTACTTGTACTACTACTAGCCAAATTTCTTTCTCCCAAAAGTCCGGAACATTTTCCGCAAGCTATTTTTGTGTTTTCTTAGCATTTATGCAGGTGTTCCATCTTGTTGAAAGATGACATAACGGCCAGCCGCAACCTTCTTCATCCACGGTACAACATCCGGCTGTTACCTTTGGTCCTTAGGCAAAGAAATACGGGGGCATTACATCCCTCTTGATGAAGACTACGCTTAGAACCATCACATGAGCCGGAAAGTTGGAAGACATGACAATAGGAACCTGACTACGGTCTGGTACAAGCCACCTGTCATTTCTTCGATTCAAGTTTTGATCCATATTAATCTCTTTTTTATCAGAAAAAAATATTAAAAGATCGATATGATGTGGATGCTTCAACCAACTCAGTAGTTTTTGAGTTTTCACCAATCGTTGTGATTTGGTCGCCTCTGTGTAGTGCATACGACTTACAATCAAGGTTTATAGTCATTATTCGCTAGATTGAGATGTCTGGACACCCGATTTCCCGTGCCATGGACCTAATTGATCTTGCTGGATTATTTCTGAACTTCTGAACTTTTTGGCCCTGCTCCATTCAGACGTATTAGAACGGCACTTGTATTTCTTCCGGGTATGCCAGTTTATGACATTTCCAATCTGTTTATATATAATAGACTGTTCTTTCCGACACATTTACCGACAGGATTATCTCCTATAAGCTTTTTCCGGCGCACAATAAAACGACGACGGCGGACCAAATGCTCTCTTGCTTCAACTTCTGCACATTTACTCAACGCAATTTGTATACAACTAACACCTAACAGTATAAAATATCCTGTTCTGCCAAATATATCGGAATCATGTTCCGCAAGCATGAGAAATAACTATTTAAAATTTACTGCAAAAAATCATCACGCACCCTGTATTCGTCAGACCTACAACCAGTTCTCTACTAAACTGTTATCATGATTCGCTTGCCTTTGTACGCCATCACTGCTGACGTCAAGAAGATGTTCCGAAAGATCTGGGTGGATTTAGACGATCGGAAGTTTCAGCAGATTGTATTCCCGAAGGATCCATCAGAACCAGCTCGAATCTACCAGTTACAAACCGTTACCTACGGTCTTCATAGCTGCTCTTTTCACGCTATTCGTATTAAACTGGCTACAAACGGAGCAGTACGCTTCCCGTTGGCGGTTCCCGTAATTTAGAAAGGACGTCGTACTCATTGGTCACGACGCACAGGTGTTGCCCAAACTTGTCAGCAGTTCATGGTTATGCTTCAGAAATGCCGGCGTTTTGAGTACAAAGAGAGTTTTCGCTACATGTGGTGGGAAACCAAGTCCGACCTGGAAATCTATCGCTCACCTACTGTCAAGACCTTAAGACTTATCTGGTTTGCCTAGTCGGATTCATTTCAAATCAATATCCCAGTTTTACCGCCGATGGATGTCGCGACCACGCACCTCCCAAATGTCACAATTTGTCAAAATTTCTCGTGACACTAAAGCTACCTTTGTAAACCTCCAATTCTATTGGATAGGTGAACTTTTTCTCTTCGAAATAACGGTGGTGGATTGATTGGGCGAGTTTTCAATGACGAGAAATTGGCGGAAAAAACTATTGTTTACGTTTGTCAGTTAGGCGCTAATGAAAAATCTTTGTCGATTTAATTCTACAGCTGTTCCGCGTGTTCTCGGCATGGTTAACAAGTGAATTACACAGATGAAATAAACATTTTTCAATCAAGCGCAACATGAAAGGGTTTACAGAAAAAAAAAGTAAAACGATTTTGACCAAATTATGTGCAGAAACTGGTTTATCGATGAGGAAATTGACGAAGTAGGAAGGAGTTATGGCCCAAACACAATGATAACGGAAGCTGAACGGCAACGATAACGAAAAAGCCCAATCTGATTGAGCCTGCCTGTCGTAAAAAACAGGCTAGATCCAAGCCGATTCTAATTGGACATATCCCAAGTAACAATTTTAGTCTCAGCAATATTCAAAACGGTTTTGCCTACCAACACCTCCTCTATGCTTTTTTAAGCCGAAATTTGTACAAATGGTCCACCCTATAGACGGTTGCGAAAACAAGTTAATAAAACCTTTATAAGAACATAAAGATTTTGAAAATGTTCTAGTGAAAGATGTTATGACCACTTGAGAACCTTCATAAAACCTATTAGCTGCCATGAAAACCAGCATATGGCCAATTGGCCACAGCTGTTAAACTTAACTGTGATATCGAGGTTGGTTTTTGTTGTTCTGCTTTGATCGATTCTCTGCTCTTTTGATTCATTTAGTAGTAAAAAAAAAGGTCAAATGTTGCGAGAACTTTTGTTTGATAGCAAATTGTGTTTTCTACAGCGTTTTATGCTTCAAATTATTTGCGCATTTATTTTTATGGTGAATATTGGAACGATAAGAGCCGACAATTAATGCGCCTCGGAAATTATGCGAATTCACAACAACATGAACCAAATTAAAACAAATATATTTGATAAATTAATCATATATTTCCTGAAAATTTATGGAGTTGGATGAAGTTATCTAAACAAAATGCCGAAATTAGTTTCGGATCTACAGTTTATTAAAATACCATTGAAAATTTGATGCATTTATTTTTCCACATTTCAATTCTTGCTTATATTTAAATATGGCGATTGGAAAAAAAATCACAGTTTTGCCATAAAGCCAATTGCCCATATTTCTTCGCAATGACAATTATGAAACAATTTGGTCTTATGGTGACTTCCTTCAATGCCAATTAAAAAGCGTTTTCAACTGACTATAATAAAAGGTTTTAAAAAGCGTTTTCAACTGACTATAATAAGATAATTTCAATGAGTCCTGAAAGGGCATTTCAATAAAGCATTTTACGAGTTCATAAAGTCGAAATAAAACCTTTGATAGGCGTAAAAATAATTTAAGATCGTTGAAAACAAGCTATGTAGGTTCTCATAAACCTGACTAGAATATGAAACCTATTGGCACCTCTTGGTGCCAAAATATAACTAAATTGATTTCAAGTGGCTTTCATAAAACTTTAATAAAACTTGATAGAGCCGGACGATGTTAGCAATGTTACTTGGGATTTAAGTCATTTGCAACAACTGTCAAACTTGCCGTTGCCGTTCCGTTTCGGTTTCCGTTTCCGACGGTCACTTTGGTGTTGACGACTTTCCACGTGAAGGAAGGCCCAAAACCTTCGAAGACTCTGAATTGGAGGCGTCGATAAGAATTCGTGCCAAACGCAAGTAGCGCTTGCTTCAGCATAAGGAATTACCCGTCAAGCCATTTCCAAGCGGTTGCATGCGTTGGGAATGATTATGATTTGAAGCCAAGAAACGTTGAGCGTCGTTTTTTCGCCTGTGAACAACTGCTCCATAAAAAAAAAAAAAAAGGTGGGGTTTTTTCATTGTGGCGTGGGGAGAAATGAAAAAAAGATAATAGCGGGATGTAATGTTAGCCTAGCTGCTTTATTCGGTATATATATATCAAAAATGTCATAAAACCAGCGATAATCGGCGAAAATATGTTAGCATTAAAATGATCGATTTATTTTGAAGCAATTGTGACATTATTCGTCAATTTAAATTTGGCTAAATTGAACCGATATGCAGTAGTAATGCATTCTATATGTACAGAGTTTGAAAGAAACATTTGATTTTCTGCGTTATCTAAAGCACACAAAGGGAACGCTAGATTTGGCAGAAATTCATTGGATATTTCTAGACAAAATAGTCAAAAGGTCGAGAGTAACATTTGTAAACAATAACTTCTAGCGTATTTTTTCTGGGATCTGCCCTCTCCCACGAACAAAATAGCACCAGAAACAGATACAGGAAGGTAATATCCTTCGGTAGTGGATATAGATGTTAGCAACCTGGCATTTCCAGGAAATTTACGTTTTAAGTCATTGTTTACAATTGTTACTTGTGACCTTTTGACGATTTTGTCTAGATTTCATGTAAATTTAAGCCAGATAACGCCTGAATCTAGTCTCTTGTATGGAAGATTGCAAACATTTTTGTAAGGCGTATGAAAGTTTGCAAACAATTTCGTTGTTTACGCTTCCTTTGGCTTGAAATCAAACGAGGGGAAATTTTACGCGCCTGCTAGAATTCATGAATTCATTCATTTTCAGTGTAGAGAAAGTAGTCACACGTTATGAAGTAACTATTCACATGGAAATATGATCAAAAATTTCTCAAGAAAACCGAAGGCCCAATTTTATTTTCCCGACTATGGTCTGGTGTCGTTATCACATAGCAAAATGTTTAAATTGATTAAGATTTCAATGGAAAATGAATGGGTTTGTGCTTGTAAATTTTTCAGAGGGCTTATCCAAACCCAAACCTAAGTAACAAAATCTGTAAAGTAGAAATTTTAATCTTTTGAAATAAAATGGCCAATTGATCACATGTTTATATCATTGAGGTGTGAAAAAGCAGTCTTATTTTAATTTGTTTAATGAAAATTGGTACTGAGAATACCGAAAATAGCTTTACATAGAATCCTTAATGGTAAGACGAAGTTGCATCCACGACAAGCCAAATATGGTGCTTATAGACCGACATTACATCCATGCTCGTCGAGAGTTATCGATTTAATAAAATTAATTAGTTAAATTTCCATGGTTCAGAACAGCAAAGGTCTTTCAAGGCTTGTCTAAGCGAAGGTATAACTAGTTGAAGGTCAAAGGACATGTACCCTACATAACAGCATTCCAAAGAGGACTATCCGGTCATGCTACTAAGTCGTCGGCTACGCCAAATATTCACGCTACGAAGGTTATGCGGTATATTAGGTAGGACCAGGTCGGTGTTATTTATTATGAGCTGTTGAGACCCAGCGAGCAGAGGCACGAAAAAGTGATTTACGTTGCCTTACGTTGCCAAGCCTAGTAAAACCTACTTGGAAACGCTTAAATGGGAAATCCTCCCCTACCCGCCATATTCCCCAGATAATGTGCCGTCCGAATATTACTTGTTCCGTTCAATGGCCATGGCCTAGCTGATCAGCAATTCCACTCACATGAAGACATCAGAAAATGGCTTGATTCGTGGATAGCCTCAAAAGACGAACACTTCCACCGTCAAGGCATTCGAGCTCTGCCAGAGAGATTGGAAAAAGTTGTGTCTAGCGATGGGCAATACTTTGAATGACTCATTGGTAAATTTTTTTTTAATAATAAAGCAACATTACAGCCAATACAGCTCCTTATTGCGAGCATTTACAGAGTTGCTTTTGAGGTACCTCGAGTAACTCAAGATGCTCAGCAAACGAGCACTGTCATTTTTTTCTCTCTGTTTTTGTACAGCAGCTGTCAAACAACGTCAAGAGTACATGAGCTTTCGTGTGTGGACAATTGGACACAAGCAATTTTCAATGTTTTTATTTTTCTCTATTTAACTCTGATTTTGAATTTTGATGTGCTCGTACAATTTGATCGTATTTACTACTATTCGTGTGAGCTTTTTCGCGAAGAAGTTATTTTAATGTCTCAAATCAAGTCATACGTTTAATAAACCCCTCAGTTTCGGCTTGACCTGCTATTTGCTATTGCAGCATCATTCCACCAGACGGTAAGACTATCAACTGATGCTGTGGAACAAGGACAGGAGGAGAGACAAACGAGCTCAGCCCACTGCAGTCCGACCCATCCTTCAAGCTTCGCAGAATCGATGTTTAGCAAATTACCAGTCAAGAAACATCGTTATGATACATGATCATAGGACTTTCGTAAAGCCGTCCGTATCACGAATCACATATTAAATAATCCTAGAACCCTCATTGGTCGTGGAATAGGGCTTGCCGTTGTTCCATCTTCTACCGCCATTAGCTGAATGTCAACAATTTTTGAAAACAAATTGGAAGTCAAACCTTTTGAACCCAGGCAACTGATAAGAAGCGATGAAAATTGATTCAATTATAAGCTATATCGAGTTACACGCGAGCTACTCGGTGCATCAATGCAACTCAAAGTATAGCTGTTTCACCCAACTTTCAAACTTGCCGAAACCGTTCCGTTTCCGTCCACATTTTTTAGAAGATTGCAACGATTTTTGTCTGAAATTATTAATTATTTTGTTGGACATTTGTTCTAAAGTCTCAACATTCGAAATTCTATGAACTTCGTTAGTACTGTACCAAGAAGGCAGCTTCAAAATCATCTTCAGAACTTTGTTCTGAATCCTTTGAAGTATTTTTTCCTGGTAGTACAACAACTAGATCATATTGGAACAGCATAAAGCATGGCCGGTTTAAAAATTTGTTTAAATATTTGTAGTTTGTTCTACAGACAAAGTTTGGATTTTCTGTTCATAAGAGGATATAAACATTTTATATATTTATTACATTTGGCTTGAATGCCTTCAATGTGATTTTTAAAATTTAATTTGTGATCAAGTAATAGACCAAGGTATTTCACTTCGCTTGACCAGAAAATTGGTGCACCGCTCATACTAACGATGTGACTACTGCTAGGTTTCAAAAAAGAAGTTCTAGGTTTATGTGGGAATATTATTAGTTGCGTTTTGGAAGCGTTGGGAGAAATCTTCCATTTCTGTAAATAAGAAGAGAAAATGTCCAAACTTTTCTGCAGTCTCCTGCAAATGACACGAAGACTTTTTCCTTTAACGGAGATGCCTGTGTCATCAGCAAACAAGGATTTCTGACAACCCTGAGGCAAATCAGGGAGGTCGGAAGTAAAAATGTTATATAGTATCGGCCCAAGAATGCTACCCTGAGGAACTCCAGCTCTAACAGGTAGTTGATCAGATTTGGAATTCTGATAATTTACCTGCAGAGTTCTGTCAGTTAAATAATTTTGAATTAATTTTATAATATAGAGCGGAGAAATAAAGTTTTTCAATTTAGCAATCAAACCTTCATGCCAAACACTGTCGAATGCTTTTTCTATGTCTAGAAGAGCAACTCCAGTTGAGCAGCCTTCAGATTTATTTGAACGAATTAAATTAATAACTCTCAAAAGTTGATGAGTAGTTGAATGGCCATGGCGAAATCCAAATTGCTCATCTGCAAAAATTGAGTTTGTATTGATGTGAAGCATCATTCTATTCAAAATTAGCTTTTCAAAAAGTTTACTGATTGAAGGAAGTAAACTTATTGGTCTGTAGCTAGAAGCTTCAGCTGGATCTTTCTCGGGCTTCAAAATTGGAACAACTTTGGCATTTTTCCATTTGCCAGGAAAGTATGACCAATGAAAACATTTATTAAATAATTGTACCATGCAAGACAAGGTACTCACTGGGAGTTTTTTGATGAGTATATAGAAAATTCCATCATCACCTGGAGCCTTCATATTTTTTAACTTTTTAGTTACAGTTTTTACTTCATCCAAATCAGTACCCCAGGATTCATCAAAAATATTTTCCCATGAGGAAATATTTAGATAATCAAGAGCAACCTGATTCTCAATAGGACTACTAAGACCCAAACTGAAATTATGGGAGCTCTCAAACTGCTCAGCAAGTTTTTGAGCTTTTTCCACATTTGTTGGCAATATTTTATCAACTTCTTTGAGCGCTGGAATAGGCTTCTGAGGTTTCTTCAAAATTTTGGAGAGTTTCCAAAAAGGTTTGGAACTCGGATTTAATTTTGACACATTATTTTCAAATTGTTTGTTCCTCAGGGCAGAGAAGCGTTTTTTAATTTGTTTTTGCAAATCTCGCCAGATAACTTTCATGGCGGGATCGCGTGTTCTTTGATATTGTCTTCTACGGATATTTTTCAGACGGATCAAAAGCTGAAGATCGTCGTCTATTATAATTGTATTGAACTTTACCTCGCATTTTGGAACTGAGACAGCTCTTGCTTCAACTATGGAAGTAGTCAGAGAGTCAAGAGCATTATCGATATCATTTTTAGTTTCCAAAGGAATATTAGGATCAAAATTATATTCCATGAATGTTTGATATTGGTTCCAATCAGCTCTATGATAATTGAAAGTAGAACTGTTGGGATTAGAAATTATTTCTTGAGATATTTCAAAAGTTACTGGAAGGTGATCCGAACCGAAGTCAGCATGGGTAACCAATTGGCTACAAAGTTGACATGAATCAGTTAAGACCAAATCAATAGTTGAGGGATTTCTGGCAGAAGAAAAGCAAGTTGGGCTGTTTGGGTATTGGATAGTGTAATAACCCGCAGAACAATTATCAAATAGTATATTACCATTGGAATCACTTTGAGCATTATTCCACGATCGGTGTTTTGCATTAAAATCACCAATAATGAAGAATTTTGACCTATTACGGGTAAGCTTCTGTAGGTCACCCTTGAGAAGATTCTTTTGCTGACCTACGCATTGGAATGGTAAATAGGCAGCTAATAGTGTAAGTTGACCAAATTTTGTTTCAACAGAAACCCCCAAAGTTTCAAAAACTTTGGTATCAAATGAAGAAAGAATTTGATGTTTGATACGCCTATGAACAATTATGGCAACGCCACCACCTGGACTTTCAAGACGATCATTGCGGTGTACGAAATAATTAGGATCCCTTTTTATTTTATCACCTGGTTTAAGGAAAGTTTCAGTAACAACGGCAATATGCACGTTATGAACTCGTAAAAAGTTAAACAGCTCGTCTTCATTATTTTTAAGAGATCGAGCATTCCAATTTAAAATATTCAGTGTCTTAATACCCATTGCTGAATTTCAGGGTCATTTTTATACCACTTTGAATTGCATCAAACATGGAGTTTGTATTTAACATTCCATTAATCATACCGATTAATGATTTCTGTAAAAAATCCATTTTTGGAGCGGTTTTAAGCATATGTTTGTACTGTTTGCTGCACACCATACGATTGCATGCTTTGGGAAAGCCATAAAATAGCCTTCATTTTAGAATCGTGAATTTCTTCAAGAACACTACTTTGAGTGGTATGCAATTCCCCGTAGCCAAGTAGAACCCAAATGAAAAATTACAATACGATTACTATACAATACCATAAAATTATACTTGATTTTACTGTTGGAAAATAAACCATATAGTTCATGTATAGTTGCATTTAAATGACTCTGTTGTCACCAATTGACAATAAAGTCTATTGTAGTCAACATTTTGAAAAAGAAAAAAAAATAGAATGAATGGTTTTTGTTTTAAGTTATTCGAGAAATTTTTTTTTCATTGTTGATACACAACAACCGTCCATTTCTATTGTTTAATTGACATCCACAACAGGTTATATGGTGGAAAACAATATGGTCAATTGTTTTATGTGATTTTTATTAGCGAAGATATCTACCCCAATTTGGTTGTCAAAATTGATGTTGCATACTTTTGGCCCATACTGTATTTCAACGTGAAAGCCGGCTTCATATGAATTAAAAACAAAGCAATTAGACGAAATGTACGGTATACAGTAATTACTTCAGTCTCGATGAACTAAATTACTTTCGGTTCTGCCATTCGGTATGATTGTCATGCTTGTAAAAAATTACATCAACTATGCCATCAGCTTATGGATTACTCTACCGGAAAATGAGTTCAACTCCATAAAATAAGTCGCAATTAGTGCGGAATGTTCACTTGAAGCACTAAATAATTGCGACCAGTGAACATTGCTAGCCGTCACCAGAAAAGATTTTACACGACACTCCACACAGGGATTCATCAGTTGATTGTTCACTGTTGTTATCCAGCTCCCACTTTCTTTTCGTTGGCATCGATCCTATGAAGCTATATCAACAAAACTGAATTGAAGAAAAAAAAACCAAGCCGGCAGCTCAAGAACAGAACAGCAAGAACGAGTGTCAACGAGGACACTCACTTCCGCCGCGCAAAGTTATATAGATACACATACATATATAGCAGCTAAAGAAGGCTCGATGAAGGCAGCATCTGGGCGCCGATAATAGCAACTGCAGCACAGTGAAAACTGACTCCATGGTCGGGGTGGTCATGTTAAGACATGGTTTATCGTCTGTCAAGCACGGTGGCATCAGGTTGCATCTTAGTCTCCGAGAAAAAACTTCTCTTCTTATCTTCACAGGCTAATTTATATTCCCGGTAATTGCAGTCAGTTTCTTATTTGTTCCATACTTAAGTAGTTTACGAGATAAAGGAGGTAATCGAAAACTTTCAGAATCGTTTGATTCATTTGGAATCGTTACGATTGTTTTGCAGTATGCCCTAGTTAATTGAATGTATAATCAAATGTGTTGTCTGCGCCAAAAGATTACAATAGGAAATATTGAAAAGAAAACACTTTTAATTTGCCATGGTTTACAAAGTTTGAAACAATCATGTTATTTCCTGAGTTATCTAATGCACATATTTAAAACGCTAGATTTGGCATGTATCTATGTGATATTCCATTTATTTACGCTTCCGTTAGTTTACAGTTGAACGAATGGAAATTTTAAGTGTCTCTTAAGTTCGTTATTTTTTCCTGTGTGTGATTGAACAACCTAAACAGTTTGAATGAAACATGTAATTTTCTGCGTTATTAATTCACATATTTGGAATTTGGCATAACTTCATGGGAAATTTCATGTAAATTTAAGCCAGATGTTGCCTAAAAAAGGTCTGTTGTATGAAAGATGACAACCACTTTGTGTTTTACACGAGGAGAAACTTTACGCATCTGTTAAAATACATCATCATTTTCTGTGTATAGCTTAAGAACTTTTGTGGTAATAACAAATGTTTTTAATTGTCTCATTCATCAAGTTTATTTAAAGGTTCGTAATAGACAAATCTTTGATTGTAAATAATTTTTATTATATGATGGTATTATGTTAACTGTTTTTCGGGGGTCACGAGATAAAATAACACTCTACCAAGTCACGTTGGACCGAAAAATATACCAGTGACTATAAATAGACCAATTCTCGGAAACAAATCTAATAGGGGCTTCGAGGTCAAGCGGCGTCACCCGTTCAGGCGAATGCCTCGAAGTGAAAGTTCGAATCCCAGCCTTCGGATCTTTTCGCAAACAGAAAACTCACCAGTCCACTAGTTATTAGATTAAGTTACCCATGGTGACTTAATCTATGCTTAATTTCCACTCTGTACAAATTCAAACGGTGTTATTGTCATTACCAGAGTAAGATGAGCCAACATGAATTCAAAAACGAAAAACGATCATCCCTAGTAATACCAGAAAATGTGTCATTTTCTTGAATGTTAGTTGAAAATAAGTACGCTGAAATTGTTGAATAGAGAAGAGAAAAAAAAACTATTGTTCTCATGTCTCGGTGAGGTGAGAAAAAAACACATTTTTAAACGGAGGCCATTTGAGAGTGCTTAGGGAAGTGAATTCTATTTTGTAGTGAGACAATCCAGGATAGCATGCCTGGCATTCTAAGTAAAAAGCATTTCTCAGTTTGAAAAGCTACTACTACAATCACATTTATACTAAAAATGGCTAAGAGAGTTTGCACTCTAGATTAAACAGCTTTCCGCTTTGAAAAAAAACGATCCAAGCTTCTAATTTACCTATTATAATTAAATGCAAACAATTTCGTTTTCAGCCGAATGTAACTTTTCCTAAGCAAGAGAATAAAACCATTATGTTAATCATCCCGCTTCAGAGGCTTTGTTCTATGAATGTGCTTATTATTCGCCGCATCACTTGTCCGTGCATAATTTTCTGTCTGAAAAGCGAAAGCAATGTTAGCTTTTCAAAATTTGAGCCTCCATGCAGGCCTATTCCGTTATCTTTCAAATGATTTCCTGGGATCACTTGCTACTTTGTGAGATGAAAAGGAAAATATTGCGATTAGCAAAGGAAATTTGGTACGGCGTTCTTTCCTTTTAAGTAAATTGCAGTCATCTATACGTAGTTTGAAGGAATCATGAAATTATCTGCGTTATCTAATTCACATACGCTACCAGTCAAAAGTATCGACTAACTTCGAAAAGTATTGCAACACATACTTGAATTTTGCATCACCCTCAAAAGAATCGACTCACCTAGAACAGTAGCATTTATAATCTTGATTACCTGCAGAAATGTTGACTTCAGCCAAGTTTTTCAGATGGTCAAGAGCTCCCGAAAGGTGGAGAGTTGAGTTTGAAACTCGACCACTACGTCACGCTATGTGCATGTAAAAGAGAACATTTTTAACGAGTTTATATCGTGATTCCGACTAACCAGATGACCAACTAGAACTAGATAAACTAAATAATTTCTGCAAAGTTATTCAGAAGATCAAGGGCTTTTAGATGGTGAAGAGTATAATTCGAAATTTGGTCATTATGTTGAGCTAGTGGGTATGTAAAATAGTGCATTTTTAACGAATTTATAGCGCGATACGACCACCTATAGAAGTGGAATGTTTAGCAAAAGTGTTTAGAAATAAGCTTGAGAGTATCGTTCGGAATTCTGTCACTACGTGGCGCTAGTGGACATGTATATTAGAGCTTTTCTCAACGAGTTTATATCGTAATCCAGACCACCTGGAAAGTTCAAACCATTAGAAAAGTTGTTTAGATGGTCAAGGATTTTCAAAAATCTTGGAATTCTCTCTTAACGTGGTGCTACCCTAGCAAACAAAAATAACAAACTGGTATCAAATCGGTAACAAGCTTCGTTATCTCAGATATCATTTTGAACTCACCAGTTATCGAAACAAATTTTGTTATGAACATTGACTAATTTTGTTATAATCTGTTATCAATTTTTAACGACGATTTTTGACGAATGTTACATGTTGCACGTGATATTACTAGCATGTTATGGATATGAAATTGAGCTTTTCACCAAAAGCGTTACTTTAGTTATTAGTTTATGAATTTTATATCAAATTGATAACAAAATTTGAAATCATTTCAAGAAATTTATTCACATCACAGGATTTGTTATCAAAATGAACTGAATTATAACAAAATGAGTAAATATTGTGTTATTCAACAAATATTTATTTGTTATCTCTTTTGTTATTTTGGCTGTTTATTCCGCCTGAATGATAATATGTTCAGTAATCAAAAAATGATAATCTGATATTACAACTTGTTATCAATTTGGTATAAACCTTTGCTCGGGTAGTAGGCTTGTAAAACAGAGCATTTCCGAACATTTTTATATCTTTAGCCCGACCTTCAAAAAAAATTCGAACCGTCAGCAAAGTTGTTCAGATGGTCAAGGGCTTCCGGAAGGTAGAGAGTATGATTTGGCTTTCTGTCACTAGATCGCGCTATTGTTCATATGAAAAAGAGCATTTTCAAACATTGTATCGTGATCCCGACCACCTAGAAAGTCCAAACCTTCAACAAAGCAGTTAAGTTTTACTACAATGCTATGACAATGCTTTATTATGGCTGTTTTGCATTTAACAAGAAGCATTAAAATAGCAATTTTAAGGTCTCCTCAGTTTTTTCAATTGAGTTCAAATTTTTGAGATTTGAATTACTTCATATTTAAGGGATTTCTAACTTTTAAGGGTCAATACTAAATTTTACAGGACGGACTTACTTTATATTCAAGTGATTCAGGACTGACTCAGACCACAAATTTACGGATGTGATTACTTCGCACTTATTCACTTCATATTCAAATGGTTTGAATCTCTTAATCAGGTAACTTAAAGCACTTAAAAGCTGATTTCAAATTTTTTGAGGAATTAATTATAAAGTATTCAAGTGATCCAAGATTGATTTCCTTCATATTCGTGTAACTCTGCACGGCGGATTCACTTCATATTGGAATGCTTTCAAGCATTTCATGGCTGATAAACTTCATAATGGAATGATTGTAAACTACTAAGGTTTGACTTACATATGCAAGTGTTTGATTCCAGATTCATGAGGACTTAATTACTTGAATACTAGGTATGTTTCACTGTGTTTTCAAATGGTTGCAATCTTTTCAGGACTAATATACAACATATTCAAGTAATTTTAAGCATTTCGGGCTAATTTAAAATAACACAAAGGTTTTTTTTACAGAGGGGATATGTTCCACTTTTACTATGAAACCGCGTAAAAAATAGACAAAATAGAGTTGATAAATTCACCTACATTTTAAATTGCTTCGATTTTGTGTGCATGTGTTACCTTTTCATGCAATGGTCAAATAACAGTTTTTAGGATTTTGAGTATTTACACCAAAAGATGTGAATTTTTTGAAATACTGCCATATGATTACTTTTTGCCCAAAACGAAAAATGAGGTTAGAATTAGGTCGATAAGTTGTTCCGTTCTGGAGTTATCGCCGAAAACAAACCGCGTAAAAAAAGCCGTGTGAAAAAGACCTTAGTTTACTGAGGACTTTAGTCTTACTTTAGACTAACTTAGTATTCAAGTGATTTAAGGTTGACTAACTTCATATTTACTTATGTGGCTACAAACTTCAAGCTTTTCTGGGCTGATTACCAATTCCAATTCTGACTCACTTGTGATTTGAGACTAATTGAGAATGAGAATAAGTGATTTTAAATTGTAAATGTTCGATACACTTTGTTTTCAAATCATTCCACACTTTTCAGGACTGACTTACGTTACATACAAGTGATTCCAAACTTTGAAGAGTTCATTTCAAATATTTCAGAATTCACTAACTTTATATACTCACATACTATTCTTATGATTTCATGCATTGCAGGTATGGTATACTTCGTATTAAAATGTATCCAAACTTTTCAGGACTGATTCACTTCATTTTCTGATGGTTTCAATGTTTTCAGAACTAACACACCGCACATTGAAGTGGTTCAACGGTCATTTATTTTCTATCCAAGTTGTTCCGGCAACACTGGTCCAACGAGAGCTAACGAACTCGCCGTTAATGATCGTCTGTAAATGTTAAGGAAACAGAGTGTAGGTTGCACAGTAACACTATAACTGCAAGTGGCTTGCCAACCCAAATCAAGAGAGAGCTACGTAGGACCAGAGACTTAAACATTTTTACTTCCAAAAGTGCTTTTGCTTCCAACCAACTGATACATATTCTTTTGATTTCTGACAGTTGATCATCGTTTCTAATAATCCCGGATTCAAAGTAATTGCGCAGTATAAATACAAAGCCCAATACAACTTTCCAGGTGATCTGTATAACTATATGAACTAACTCAATTTTTTTCTCTTTTCCACGCCCACAAGCGGCTTGTAGTGACCGAATTCTGAACCATACTTTTCTTCTCCCGAAAGTCCTTGACCTTCTGAACTACTTCGTTAAGGTTCGAACTTTCTAGGTGGTCGGGATGACGATATAAAATCGTTTAAAATGCTCTATTTCACATGCCCACTAGCGCTACGTAGTACCTGATTCCGAACCATACCTTTCACCTTTCGAAAGGTTCTAGACCTTATGAACAACTTCCTTAAAGGTACGAACATTCTAGGTGGTCGAGATCACGATATAAATTCATTGAAAATACTCTGTTTCTCTTGCGCACTAGCGCTAAGCAGTGACCGAATTCCATACCATACTCTCCACCTTCCGAAATTCCTTGACCTTTTGGAAAACTTTGCTCAAGGTTCGAACTTTCTAGGTGGTCTGGATCACCAAATAAACTCGTTCAAAAAGTATATGTTATCCAAGCCCAGTAGCACCTTGTAGTGACCGAGTTCCGAATACTTTTCTCTACTTTGCGGAAGTTCTTATGACCTTATGAACAACTTTCCTGTAGGTTCAAAGTTTCTAGGTGGTCGGGATCACGATATTAACTCTTTCAAAAATGTTCTGTTTTCCAATGCACAAAGCTAACAATCAGGATACTGTTGATGCCACTCACAAAATGTGATCGTTACTTTTCATTGGTAAGGCGCCTTCAACAACTTGAAATAAGAGTAATCTTTTCTAGTACATCTAAAATTAGTATTGAAGGATTTGGTGAATTAGAGTTCCTAGAAGTAGTTCGTGCCTTCTTTCAACTTCATGCTTCTATTTTGTTCCAAGCTTATATACTTTGTACCAACCTATCAAGACTTGGTCCTATACCCAATGATTTCATTATCTCCATTCCACTCAAATAATCCCAATGTGTTGTGATATAGTTGGCGGAATATTATATTTAATCGGAGATATCTCAATGCAGACGTCTTCAAAATTTAGCATTCTTGCTCGCAATCAGATAAATCAATAAATCAACTCGAAAATCGAATTTGAATTTTTTAGATTCGTGAAAAACCACTGCTGTGGTCTCACCCCAATGAGGCTTGAATGCGCCAAAATGTGTTTAAATCGTGGAAATAGCATAGCATAGCATTTTCCGACCATACACAATCCAGGGTTGGCTGTTGTAGAGACGATGGAAGCGCCAGAAAAGCTGCCTTGTGTGTGACAGGCTCTTCATCCATCGATTTCTTTGCACAACACCTGGCCAGGTCCTTATGATCAGCAAGGGATGGGAGGGAACTTGTATCCAGGCTCTTCTTGCGTGAGAGCTGGTCTGTCGGTTGGAACATGAGCACTAACTCTTGTCCTAGCCTTTTATGACTTATGGTTATAGCGCCATTACTCGCTTTCTGTACAGAAAAGAACGTTGCATAAACTCAGTCACACACACACACACCCACACCCACACAAGTCCCCCCCCCCCTACACACGCGCGCGCGCGCGAATACGCTGCTTGGGTTAATGTTTTTGGGCTGGGGGGGGAGGACTTTGGTTGCGTTTTACAACAATGTGAATTTATTGTTCGTTAAGCAATGCAAATATTTATTAGTTATTTTTAACCATGTATGTTAAATTCGAGCAGAGTTATTACTAAAAGAATTTTCACTACATCCATCATGGGAAAAAAGTTCCCCTAATTCAAGAATATGAATCTATCCCAAACAGGTGTTCGAGGTTAGATGCAGTAAAAGGCCTAGAACGCCAGAGAGGAGATATATCAAAATTTGAACAACCGATTTGTATTCAACGTTGCTCCAATCGAGCAGATGATCTGTCAAAATTGCTATCGCCTGATTTTTGTGAAGCGGGTCAGTTTCTCCTCCTAATATTCAAGGCTCGTTTGGATGCAGGATACCGCATCTGTTGATCATAGCATAGCATAAAATACTTAAACACATCGTGAAGGGAATCACCGAGATAAGCCTATCCATTTTCATTCAACTTTTCGCCAAAAATGTAGAAATATAAAATATTTGAAATTGTAATTTAAATATCTATATGTAATTAATGTCAAAAATTTCTGTAGAATATTTAGTGAAAATAATATGAACCCAATCAGCATCATACTCCGCACTCTCGGCAGAACTTGAAGGGATGTTTTTTTTACTTTTTTTTCGTACCCGACCATTTGTACGACTTCTATGAACGCGGAGTATGATTTTTTGGGTAACGGGTATCGGCCGACCCGAACTGGGCTACCAAATCGACCACGATATCACTTGCCATCGGCATCGTTGTTTCTTCGAGTTCCCAAAGATTGGCAAGTGTTAACAGAGCTCGAAAGCTATCACCCGCTGAACACGTCCTTTTCACCGAATGGTTTCCGAAGAGTAATGCTCTCGTCTTTTCGGCTTACAATGAGCTGCCTCACCATCGTCTAATTGTTTTTTACATTTACTGATTAACACTATTCACAAAACACACAGAAAGTGCAGAGGAGCGGAAACACAAATACACAATCTTTTCCAGTTTTCACATCACTATTCGGCTCAGTATCTCGAGGAAAAATTTCGCTCACATAATACTCTGGCGTAACACCCCTTCATGTTCAATGCACTAGCGCCGTCTAAATCAATTTTAAAATATTTAACAAAATAGACACTCCGACACACTATTATCAATATTGAAAATTAAAAAACTGCGAAAAACTGACAAAATGTGACAGGTCGTAGAAAATCAACCGCTCGCGGGCAGAGCCTACCTCCAACAACAACAAAAATGTGTTTAAATCGTGGAAATGAATACTAATTCCCCGCTTATTAGGGCCCAGTCAATGCGTTGAGCGAAGATACGATAATTCGACACCACGGCCTCTTATAGAACTTCTTGAAGAACTTTGTTTGGTTGGTTATACTAATTTGACAGCCGGATAACCGGATCAATCACACAAAGCCACACTTAGCGAGGGAATATTGTATTTAATTACAGATCTCCTAAAATTTTAAAATTGGCGTTACCAGATATAAAATATTGAGATATGGAAAGCTGTCTGTTGTGCTAAAATTAACCTTCCTTAGGTGTCGGGGTCAACCCTAGGTACCATAAGGTTCTCATCTTGGCGCATAACTGTTTATTCCACAGCTGATTTTTAATCATCTGAATGTACCCATATAGGGTGTGGGACCAATTTCCGTCAGCAATCGCTATTACTCAACCGTCATACGTACTTCAAATTCTGTTCATGAATAGTTTCACCTAGACACTAGTCATGCACAAAAAATCACATCTGTTGGTTTGAATACGGCTAAGCAATAGCGATTGGCGAAGGGAATTGGTCCACTGGCATCGTCATTCGGTCCACTGACATCGGGTATTGGTCATTAGGAATTGGTTGGCATCGTCATTTGTCTATTTAATGACTAGAAATTTATTGTATACGAAACATCATGAAGTTTGAGAGCTCGAAAAGCATGTTTCCGCGAAAATCCTCATTTGTCTGGAGAACTAAATGGGTTTCCCTCGGAGTATCAGAACTGTCCCGGAATGGCCAATATAGACAATTCGTGAAAAATCATGAAGTTTGTGCCGTCGAAAGTCATGTGTCGGTGAGAATCCATGTTTATACCCTCATAAACGGTTCACCCGGGGTATCCGGATTGTCCCGGAATGGCCAATATGGTGATTGGTCCATTTCAAGGCTAGAATTAGACTACTCATGTATCGTGACGGATCGTGACAAAACATGCCCTCTTCCGGCACAGATTACTTGTGACCAATCGATTTAAAAAGAGCAGTACACACCAGAAGCTGAAAATTTTAACTCCCACAAGCATTTTGACTGCAAAAACTTTAAAAATTGGTCATATAAACTTTCCGCAACGTGAATTTGAAATCCGGGTAAATATGACCCGAAACACCTTATTCGTCCCAAAATGTTAACACCCAAAGAAGCTTAAACTGTCTAAGTCAAATAAAATCAACAACTAGAAAATAACGCTAAATTGGAGTAGAAATATTTATCCACACGCATTTTTTCAGTAAAAAAAATTCATAGTGAACTTCAATCATCGAGCACGTTTAGCCGAGCGTTTGACTCATTATAAGCTCAGCTGACTGTGCTCTTAATATAAGCAGTATAATCAAGTAGTCCTCTTAATTGCCCTCCATTTATTTCTTATTTTGAACATTATTTCTGAAAGCTTTTGTTGCCTTCGTATTATTTGGAAATTGTATGCTAGCAGTCCTATGTTGGGCAAAGTTTAATTTACTTTCGTGCTCATAAAATTCATTAAACATACTCAGTATACACCATCCCAGTTTGCAGTTTCGTTTAGCTTGGCCTTCCTTTGTGAACCAGAAGTAAAATGGAGCAACGGAATAAAGTGGTGAATGAAGTTGAAAAGTTTAGTTAAGTAACTGCCGGAGGGCCCCTACTACAACGCCATTGACGCCGACAGAGAGTTTCCTAGGAAGCTAGAGTTGATCGTCAAAATTTTCCAGCTTTAACCCCGATGAAAAGTGTGCAATTTCAAGTGCAGAAGAGGCAAGTTTTCCCGAATGGTGCAAATTTACAGCCTCAGTGAAACAACCATCGCTCACCAGTGTCGCCCAGTGAAAGTTGATCCACGTTGAATCGGCATCACAAAACGTTGCTTCAAACCCGGACGTGGTATCTGTCATATCTCGAGAGGGAATTCATAACAGCATCACATTGGAATATCAGGAGCAGCAGAGTTGTGCGTGTCCGCACAACGACAACAAGTCTTCCTGTTTCAGGTAATGTTGTTTGTTTTTTGTTGTTTGAATAAATGTTTACATTTTCGTTGAAGCAGAACGTCTCTATCAAACGTGCATATTGCAAATATATTCACAAGGACACACGGTAAAGGATACGAATGTTTAAATTATGCTGGGACAATATTGCTTTTTAAGCAATAAAATATAAATTTCTTTGGAATTCTCCATGCCAAGCGTTGTTATAACTCATAGGGTAGCGCACGACTTCGACAGCGAAACAATTCCCGTCTTCTACCGCTATTACTTACCCTCTTTCAAACTTAATGTTTACATCAAGTGCCACACATATGCTAATCATGACAAAAATTGGTTTTGTTTACAGCCTCCGCTTCCAAAATAGTGCATCACCCTACAAAGAACTACTCGATTCAACTGTGTTACTCGAGGGTTTCTTCTTTTTCAGATCCTGGTTTTGTAAACGACGGCAAAGCGACAGTTGACCGACAGCAAGAGAAATGACAAATCCATTCGACAATTGGCGTGAGAATCCTTCAACAGCGAAAGAGCTCTCTAATGTTAAGGGCCGAGCAAAAAAATAAACGGATATGATTTTGAGGCCAGGTTGGAGCCTATGATCGGTAATATTTTCCCATTGAAATAATTTTAATACCCACAAATTACACAGTTGTCGTCACATGGATGTGATTGAAAGCAATTGGACAGCCGCGAGAAAAGCAACCCCGTTTCCAAGAGATTTTGTTTCAAAAGTTTACAATCGGGTTACTTTATGTTCAGAATAATATAAAACACAAATAATTAATTTTGGATCCGAGGGGTGACCCCGGTGTAGTGGTTATCATCCATACCTCTCACGCCAAAGTCACGAGTTTGAATCTCACCCCCGGACAAGTTACGAAAAATACCCAAAAAGGTGATTGAGCGACTACGACGGGAGATGAACAAGCTCATGGCTGAAAATCTCTATAGTAAAGGAACTAAAAACTAAAAATTTTGGATCCAGCCTATGAATTTTAAACGTGTTATTTATTTATTTTCATGGCATAATTATAACATAACCTGATTCACAACGTTCTAGATTCATGGCTGCTCCCTTCCAATCCCGTGGGTACCTTATTCTTCCTAAATCTTTCTCCACCTGGTCTAACCATCTTGCTCGTTTCGCCCCTCGTCACCAACCGTATTTCCTTCGAACACCATTTTCGCAGGATAGTTGTCCGGCATTCTCGCAACATATTTTGCCAAGCGTATTCGTCCAGATTTGACCACCTTACAAATACTGGGTTCGTCAGCAACATGCGCGAGCTCATGGTGCATCCTCCGCCTGCATACTCCGTTCTCCTGCACTCCGCGAAAGATGATTCTTAATACCATTCGCTCAAAAACTCCGAGTAAAGACTGTATTCGATGAAATTTGGACACACAAAATAGGTCACCAAAAATTTTCCTTGAGCCCGATTCTTTTCAAACTTTCTGGAAATGAAGTACTACTAAATGGTTAAATTTTGACATCATTGGTTTATTGAACCTCTTCTCCCAACCCAAATGCCCGGACCTTTGCCTTGACCCCTTTCATCAAATTTTGGGCAATGATAGGACCGACTTGCTTACTTACTTTAACCACACTTTCTTTAGTTCAAGTTCATTTTCTATCAGTTTTGGAGTTTTAACGAGCTTTGCCTTCATGATTGCCCAACATTTTTCAATTGGGCGAAGTTCCGGAGTGTTTGGAGGGTTGACGTCTTTTGGTACAAAAACTACATTATTATCTTTGTACCAGTCTAAGGCGGGCCGGGCATAGTGACAAGATGCCAAATCCGGCGAAAACAGTGTCGGGCCATCGTGAGATTTCAAGAAGGGCAGAAGTCGTTTTTGGAGGCATTCGTCCTTGTAGATTTGTCCGTTGACGGTCCCAGAGGTGATGAAGGGCTGACTCATTTTGCCACATCCGCAGATCGCTTGCCAGACAAGGAATTTTTTGGCGAATTTCGACAGTTTCTTCTTCCGTACACTCTCCGGAACGGCCAACTTAGAGGTGGCGACGTAGTGTTCCTGTCCTGGCATTTGTTTGGTGTCGGCTTTAATGTAGGTCTCATCGTCCATCACAACGCAGAACGGTTTTGTGAGCCACTTCCTGTACAGTTTTCTTGCACGAGTTTTGGCCACCGAGTTCTGTTCGGTGCCTTCTGAACCTTGTACACATGTAATCCAGAACGTTTCATTGTTTTCTGCACAAAACAAACTGAAACGTTCGCCTTTTTCGCAACATCCCTGATCGAAATGTTGGGATAACGCTTAAATTGATTCAATACCATCCTGGCCTTCTCCGGATTTGATGTGCCACGTTTTTTGCCACTACCATTTTTCCACTTGGTTGTCTTACGGTCCTTGAACGTTTTGATCACATGAGATACGGTTGAATGTGCGATTCCGAGCTGTTTTCCGATCCATCGATGAGAAGCGTTTGGGTTTTCGAAGTGAGTGCCCAAAATTTGTTGGCGCACTATTTCTTCATTCGAAGCCATCACTGAAATCACTTGACCGATTTTCACGAAACTAATTACACAACACAATGAAATACATTCAGTTAAAATTTCAATAATTTTTACCCACACGCTAAAAAGTTACGAAAATTTCATCGAATACAGTCTTTACTCGCAAGACCTCAAGCATTTTCCACGTCTCATTCCCGTAGCGAACAACCGGTCTTAAAGCTATGTCTATTTAGAATCCGGAATAATAAAATCATCTCGGTAACAGATTGACGTACAAATTAGTTTAATACATCAAAACAAAGGTAATTCACTGTACCTTAAGTAAAAAATATCAATACAAATCATTTCTCTTCGTTTCTAATAAAAATTCGCACTTTCTTTTTTATTCCTCCCATCAAACGCTGCACACCTCCGGAGTCAACTTCCTTGGCACATTTATTCCACATTTTGGTCATCTGAGTCGCGTTCCGAGCCGTTTTTCCACTTTTCTTATGCTTCCGCTTCATTATTGCCCAAAATCTCTCAATGGGCCGGAACTTGGGTGGATTTATGTTTTTATCGATGAAATCTACGTTATTATCGCGGTGCCACTGGATGACTTCCCGGCTGTAGTGGCAACTCGCCAAATCTGGCCAAAACTTCACGGGACCTTTATGGGCTTTAATGAAAGGTAGTACGCGGTTTTTGAGGCATTCTTCCTTGTACAGCTTCGAGTCCATCGTTTTATTCGTCACGAACACTTTGGTCTTTGCTCCGCAGCTGCATATCCCTTGCCAAATCATCAGTTTTTTGGCAAATTTGTCCATAAAAGCAAAATTAAACTTGGCAGGAACATCTCGTCGTGCCGTCGCCATGTAGAATTTTTGGCCAATCCTCACTGTCTCAAAACACTCTATTGTGCTGCCTTTAATTTGGACTCTGTATCAACTGTCGTGGGACCTCAGAATTGAACGTGTTCAACGTACATTTATACGCATTGCACTCAGAAGCCTGCTCTGGCGTAATTTTCAACTCTTATAGCTAAGATAATGAACAGTGAAATCGACGCACCTACACTTCTGTCTCGCATTGACTTTCGAGTGGGAAGACAACTCAGATCGTCATCTCTACTGCTTATAAGATTCCAACGGACTTCTAACAGTTTTAATGAGCCACTGACAGCATGTGTTCGAACCTTTTCGTTGGTTGATGACCTCTTTGATTTTGGAGAATCTTCCAGGTCTTTTAATAATAGATTAACTGCGTCAAGGCTGCTACAATCTAGACCACAATATTTTTAATGTACGTTTCGTTTTTTTATTATAAAAAATAAATAAAAATAGCTATGTTTGGTTAACTGTATCATATGCGGCTTTGGCGATTTCGATGAATAGATGATGCCTAGGGACTCTATATTCACGGCACTTTTAGAGGGTCTGCCGCAAATTGAAGAATTGGTCCGTTGTAGACCGGCCTTCGATGAAGCGGGCCTGATAACTTTCCACGAATTAGTTTGCTAGTGGCGACAGTCGCTAAAAGATGATTTGGGATAGCACTTTAAAGACAGTATTAAGGACGGTGATCGTACGATAATTTTCGCAATCCAGTTTGTCGCTCTTTTTGTAGATAGGGCATATAACCCCATCCTTCCACTCCTCCGGCAACTGTTCGGTATCCCAAACCCTGACTATCAGTCGATGCAGACAAATGGCCAACTTGTCCGGGCCCATCTTGATGAGTTCTGCTCCGATACTCTCCCGTCCAACCGATGTGTTGCTGTTCAGCTGCTTGATGAGTTTCTTAACCTCACCTATCGTCGGGGGTGGCACATCTCCTTCACTTGCTGCATTGCCGACGGCACTTCCTTCGCTTTATTGGTCATCTATCTGTATTCTATTTAGATGTTCATCGAAGTGCTGCTTACACCTTTCAGCCACCGCAAAATCGTTTGTCAGAATACTCCCATCCTTATTACGACGCATTTCGACTCGCATCAACACTGTTGAATGTGTTGAGTTTCTGGTAAAACTTTCGCATTTCATGTAAGCGGCGCAGCTGTTCTAACTCCTCACACTCCTCCTCCTACTGGCGGCGCATTTTCTCCCGAAAGAATTGGGTTTGCTGCCTCCGCTTCTATCTGTACCGTTCCACACTCTGACGGGTACCTTGACGCAGCATAAGTTCCCGTGCTGCGTTCTTCTCTTTCAACACCTGCTGACATTCCTCATCAAAGCACTCGTTCTGTCGGCTTCGTTTCACGTAACCAAAGAGGTTCTTCACTACGCTCTGTTGATATTGTCGTCCTCAGCATGCGGCGACGTCAGGTTGCTTCAATCGCGCAAGATTGTACCGTGGTATGCGTCAGTACCGAAAGTTGTTCATTACGGAGAGTTTTGGACGCATTTTGACCATCACTAGGTAGTGCTCCAAATCAAGGTTGGTACCTCGAAAGGTTTTAACGTTGATGATGTCTGAGAAATGCCAACCATCTATCAAAACGTGGTCGATTTTTGACCTCCAAATGTATCGGTGTGGGAGGCTATGCTGGAACAAAGTCCTTTGTACGGCCTTGTTTTTGGAAGGCTGTTGTCGTTGGTCAGCTGGAGTGCGCTGAAACTTCCAATCACCGGTTTATATTCCCAATTGGAATCCCCAATGATGATCTTGATGTCATGGCCTGAGCATCAGTAGTATTTAGGCTCCTACTGCGCGTAGAATTCTTCTTTGTCATCATCCATCCTAGGTGCGGACTATGCACATTAATGATGCTGATGTTAAAGAACCGGCCCTTCATACTCAACCTGCACATTCTTGGGTTGATCAGCCTCCACCCTATCACCCGCTTCTGCATCTCACCCATCATGAAAAAAGCTGTTCCAGGACGTGTGTATTACCACAGTTCTGGTAGATGGTATGAACATCCCGAAACGTACGCACCGTGGATCCTTTCCAGCACACTTCCTACAGCGCTACGATGTCGAACTTGCGGATCTTCAAATCGTCGGAAAGCACGCGAACATTTCCAAGAAAATTGAGCGATCGGCAGGTCCAGGTCACGAGTTTTCAATCCTTTGTCTCTTTATTCGTAGACTAGGACCAAGCCGATTATTCCGGTTGGAATCTCTTGTTTGTGTATTATTGCTGTACTTTTTTTTATCGGTGTCGGCTCGTAGGGCCCACAATGAACCCCACTATCTCGCAAGAAGACCATCGTAATGCTGCGTAGTAATTAATAGTTCCGAGCACCACCAAGCCTTTCGGCTTTTGTATTTAGAGTGCTGGGCGTACTAACAAGACGGTATCAGAGCCGCTCCTAACATGGAGAACAGACGCTGCTTTGAGCCATCCCTGACCTAGAAACAGACGCTCGATTGTAGTTCGTTGAGCGTTACCCAGGCAACCACGGGAAGGTAAACTACCTTGCAGCCCTCAAACGCGTGTTTTAAAGATTATTCCTGCTTGAATTCAATTGGGAAAGCTAATATGTT
The DNA here is from genome assembly GCA_024533555.2 of Aedes koreicus. Taxonomy (NCBI): domain Eukaryota; kingdom Metazoa; phylum Arthropoda; class Insecta; order Diptera; family Culicidae; genus Aedes; species Aedes koreicus. The sequence goes on from JAHHFK020000456.1 coordinate 251,252, forward strand.
GTAGCTAGCCAAAATCTCATTTAGTCGTAGAACTGCAATTTTTCAAAAGAATCGTTGGGTTTTTGTTTTCTCTGAATATCTAGATGTTGTAGAGTTTTAACAGATGCAAAAAAAATCATTCAATGAATTTTAACCCATACTTCTATACGGAAACGATATTGTCCACTTTTCAAGTCAGTGAAATGTAGTTTTCGTAAAAAACAGCACATTTGGAATATGATCACAAAAGGATTTACCCAAGCAGCACAAAATGGTCGAAAATGGTTACAGCAACTTGATTGTGAGTTATTTGAGTCACAAAGCCGTCACTTTAACTGGTTTTTAACATGTGTGCTATTAAGGTACTATCTATGCTATAAAGGCCCAATCTTACAAATTCTAGCGTAAATTCTGTTAGATGGAACAGAATCCTTTTTTTTTAATAAGATAAGTTTCTAATTTTCACGAACGTTCGATATTTCATTAACATAACCAGGGTTTGCGTAACAATTTTACGTGTAGGAAGACAATCTATGATCATCAACAGATTCAAGAAGGTCCGTGTCATGAAACACCAGCATTATCTACAACATCGAACCTGAATCTGGATTTTCAGAAACGGAAATCTAAATTTCTATGAAAATTCTTTGTTTTTTTTATTTTAATAACACCTTAAAATCTCACCACATCTGAAAAAAAATCTATAGCATAGCATAGCATAGCATTTTCCGACCATACACAATCCTGGGTTGGCTGTTGTAGAGACGATGGAAGCGCCAGAAGAGCTGCCTTGGGTATGACAGGCTTTTCATCCATCGATCTCTTTGCACAACACCTGGCCAGGTCCTTATGATCAGCAAGGGATGGGAGGGAAATGTTGATTAGATGTCTACTTAAGAAGATGCTGAGAACTCATGCTACCTTCATAGACATCTGGAGTTGGAAGTAGGATAGGATTGTGCGGGTGGCTTTCCTTGGCGAGAAAGCAAATGTATGTTTATATGAATATAGGTCGTTGGGAGTGACGAAGCTAAGAAAGTTAATGCACTCCTTTATTGTTCGCTTTTCTGGCCTGGAACGCAGGCGTTTCTTACTTCCAGGCTGTCCAGGTATACAGGCTCCAAGCCAAGAAGATAGTACTTTTTTGCGTGAGAGTACCTTTTCTTGTCAGTCGGTTGGGACATGAGCACTAACTATTGTCCTAGCCTAGTATGGCTTATGGTTATAGCGCCATTACTCGCTTTCTGAAAAGAGAAGAAGGGCGCACCGACACCGACACAGATAACACATACACACAAACACACACACATTAATAAACAGTGACACACAAACACACAGGCTTTTTTTTTGGTATACTAGCGCGTATTGCATATAAGGGTTCAAGCCTTTTGCCTCTGCGCGCGACCGTCTAAGGGGGCCAGCTCATTATGATCGACCACTAACAAAGTGCGACACGGAGACAAAGACGGGTGACAATCGAACGTGGAGGAATATTGATTTAATAGCCCGTTTTACTTATCTGATGGCTGACTGGCTGGCTTTTTGGCTGCTCTCCGTTGTTGAAACTTTAATTCCCCCGCAGAATGAGGCTTTTTCGTTAGTTTTTTTTCTGGTACAAATTTCATCTTCATCTTTCACTGTTGTTTCTTCTTTCCAACCAACATTGAGTGAATAATTCATCGTCACTCTTTGGTCCTGAATTCACACTCAAGGAACACTACAATTTTCTCTCTCGTGGAGCCGCACCTCTAATATTTGCATTTCTTCTGAAATACACAACTTTAAGATTCGAGCAATAAACACTCCGCGATTACGATATCGAATTGAAAAGCTGTGTCTTGCCGATGCTTGTAACTTTTTGCGACTATTTGCTGCTGATCAGAATAAATGTAAAAAACGTGACCACCACATCTGAAAAAAAATCTATGACCATAAATCAGTAAAGTGGTGTTAATTCTTAAAGTTTCAATCCTGATTTCTGTTCGGCAAAGCCATTATTTTTTTCAAAGCAGGAATGCCTAATTTCCATGAAAATTGTGAATAGGTTTCCCTCAAATGTTTAGAGTGATAGGTTCCCTTAACAGTTTTACACGCTAGTCAAAATCTATAATCACCAAAAGATTCGCGAATGTCCATTCCAAACACAAGCTCTATATCTGCAGGACAATCCTGGTTTTCATAAAAAGAATACATAAATTTCATGAAAATTCATATTTTCTATGATTTCACATTTTTAAACCCATTCTCAAAGATAAATCTGTACATTTAACAGCAATGTTAAACTTATATGAAAATCAATTCGACATTAAAAATCAAGTAAACATTTAAAAATTAAACATACTGTAATAAAATTATAAAAATTATTCAATATATGCAAAGTAAAACTTTAACCTTAAGTTTATCCTTCACTGTAATAATAATAATGTTCAACTGGCCAGACTTTATAGAACCTTTCAAAAGGCGCCAGAGCAGACCCGCAGAGATTTTTGGTACACTTTTTTTTTCCTCTGTTCGGGAAGATCGCAGCAAGCCGTGCTTGGAAACTGACGTGTTTTGTTTTTGCTGCGTCCTTTTCGCGAAAAAAATCAAAAATATATTCGTAATTCAACCTAAACGAACAGTGAAATTATAAAATCTCCCTGTGTTTTGTGTAAGATGTAGTGAATATAATCGATTCTCTCCCGAAATGTGTGATGGTGGTAGTTTTTCCCCCGTTTCTTTTATTTTTTGTGCTTCGCCCTCGCACTTGGAGGAAGAGTTAATACATATCTGTTTAGTTGTGTTTGTTAATGCTTTCAGTATCGTGCCACGCGGACATAAATGATTAAATTAGAGTATTTTTCCGCCTTGTCGCGAGTGAATTGATGATTACAAGCAGTTTAGAAGTCGATATAGAGTCGCCTGGAGAGAGAAAAAGAAAACCAGTGCAATGTAGAAAACGACCGTTTGCTGGTCAGAAGCAAATAACGAAACTAATGCGCATGCGCGCGTGAGTGGCTGGCATATAATTTCAGATGCACTCATCACGTGGTGTACAGATGGAGAGCTGTGAAGTTAAGTTGAGCTGTGAAGTTGAATTTCTTCTCGGAAGTGCTTTTTTTTACCTGTGATTTTCATTTTATTGCATTTGTGCGCAAAGTACTAATTTTATTCGGGCTGTTCCATTCATAAGGATGATGTGAAAATATTTACCGAATAACGGAGGGCTACTTCTGTAGAGACATAAAAGCTTCCTTTGTGTAAACGCAAGGAAAAGGGGGGGGTTAAAAGAAACTAAAAGATGGGGAAGTGTAACAGATTATTTGTGTTGTAGTGTGTAGGGGGGTGGAGGGGGGGGGGGCGAGGCCCTCCGGGGGAAATGTGTGTAGCGAGTTTTGAATTTTTTTAAGCGGGGGGGGGGGTGGTAAAAACACACACACACACTTTTTTTTTCCTCTGTTCGGGACATAAACCACTGCGACCAGTAATTTGATCTATTGTAGTATATCCCGTATCCTTTGTTTAGTGCATGTCGAGTTACTTCATCACTATTGAGAAATGATGAAGTATTCGGTGTTGTTACAGTTGTCATTGTTTGTTTTGTTGGCAATGAATCGAGTTTTATTGAAAGTTTCCGCTATTTAAACCCTTTGTGAGCGACAGTACTCTTCAAAGGCGCGCCCCTTTATCCGTCAAAACCGGATTCATTGCAAACAAAACAAACAATGACTCCGATACTGACCATGCATCAGAACCCTAGTCATAACCAATTCAAACTATAGACCATCAAATAGAAAAATGAGAATTCACATAAATGAATACTAACCATGTTTTCCTTATTCCAAGCTCACCCTCGGTGGCTCAATCCGAGTATTGTCACATTTCACAAGACATAAAACGTAATAAGGACTAATATATGTTCCTTTGATTACAAAAACAAATATGTTCCCTAGTTTGAATTAATTCAGACTAGGGTTCGGTGGTAGATCTGATACCCCGTAACGCACCACGAAAAGGTGATCTACCAGCGTTACGGGTTTTGGTACACTTTTGCTTCATATCTTGTTTGAACAGCTCGTGCGAAATTTAGGTGCGTATTCGTAATTCGTCAGAATTATATTTTCAAATTATTTTTAACCATTTAACTTCTATACGAAGCAATTATAGCGTTCCACAATATACCTATTTTTTTTAAATACCTTTACAAAATCACTTTTACGACTGTTTTAAAAAAGAACGAATGTAATTGGAAAATGAGCAAAAATTAGACTAAAACTTTACTTGTTCACTTTAAAAAAATAGAAAATATAAAACTGAAACTCCTTTTCAAAGTAAAACTAGTAACGCGAACAATTCCTTCAAACTCCGCTAGAAAAGGCTTATCGTTTGACTGATAGGTCTATTTCGTTTGCGACTTACAGATCCCTTCAGTGTCGAAGTCGAGCAAATCGTCATCACCTGTTTATCCCTCTCAAAATTAAATCTCAACTGTGAGCTGTGGGATCTTAACCCAATTCACACCTGTCTTTGAAAGAAAACCTCAAAAACAGCCAAGTGGGATAGCATAAACTACGATAATTTGTTTGCTCTTACCACAACGAGATTGAAGTAAAGGTAATACTTGAAAAACGCAGTAGGTGATGCCTCTATATGCTTACGAGCAACGAGAAATCTTTCACTACTTATTTATTTCCAACCACTACTTATTTATTAAACGTCAAACAATTATAGACCGTTTTGTTAGATGGATAATTCTTACATGGATACATCCTTATACTAAAATTAAATGCCTTTGTTCTAAAACTTCGCAGTGTGTTAAAATATTTTTTCAATTTAATTTACCATCAGATGGAGTAAATCAGCGCAATTGAACTGCAAGCTTGATACCACCGACCGTGCTATTTGAAGGATTCCTGTACATAAATTCTAGCTATCCTGCTAAAGAGTAGAACAGAGAAAGAACAGCGAAAAATCCTTTCAAATTTTCTCAGAAAATCTACTCTGAATGAATAGGCGCAATTAACGTTGCTGTTTACAGATCGACGAAGAAAAGAGCAACTGTAAAAGAAAAACGAGTGTCGTTGAAAGAGTGCTGAAAATTGGCTGTGTTCATGTGTCACTTTGGCAAAACCTGCATTTTCTTCGAACAGAGAGAAAAGATTCTGCTGTTTCTGCAAGCGTTTAGTGAAATGATCATTTCTGCCACTTGCCCGAACGGTGACAAAACTTCGTAAGAGCTTTTCTTGTTGAAACTTATTTGCAGCTTTGGATAAGTTTATTTGTTTGTTTGGGGTGCCCCGTGGTATGATGTTTGGGTGAATAAAATACTACTTAATGGGTGGTGAGCTTTAGTTACCTAAGGATGGAGAAGCAATCTATTTATTTATTTATTTTATTGTCGTCAATCAAAGTAGACCATTGATGCAATTATTATGTGACTTATTTTTAATGTTAAATGCGTACATTCCATAATTCAACTTCTAATTTTCTAATTCATGAAACCTTTATCCACTTGGAAGCAAGGAGTAGCCTCTAAACTGCCGCAGAGTTTCCAAAACGTTTAATTCCATACATTTTGAGATCTCCAACTTTCTAGCAACGTGACCTACAAGTTGGACTTGATTATCCGTGATTCGATTATCTGGAATTTTCGACTCGATTATCCGTAGTGGAGCAAAATGTTCACATAATTTGTAACATTCTTTAACCCAAGCTCTTATATCGCATTTTACATGTTATTCAATAAATTAAGCATTAATAGCATTAACAGCTAGGCTAAATTAAGGAGGAGTTAGTTTGAAGCGAATCGTCGATTTTCTCTATAATGTAGAAGAAACCGTTTTTTGTTTTTTGAAAAAAGTGAATTTTTGCTCAGTGTATAAACACATTGTTTACTTTGGCAAAACACCTGAAAAATCGAATACAAGTGAGAAATTTTGAACGATGGGTCGGAGCTGACAGCAGTACGCTTTTTGAAATCGCTTAAGCCGTGTTCTGTTCGTGAAATTGCAAAAAAGAGGACATTAGCGTCGGAACTGTGCAGAGTATCAAACAGCGGAACAATATCAGTACCTAAAAGATGCAGGAAGCACCCAAAAGGACGGATTCATAGAAAACTTTTTCGAACGGTCACGGAATTTGTATGGCGTTCTCCTTTAAAATCCGAACATGCGCATTTTGATGGGCGTACGTCAAATTGAATACCATTACACTTCCGGGGCTTCACATTTTCAACGCTGAGCAGAGGACAGATGTGCCTGATGATGTGTGATACATCCACTGAGAAATTTGAGAAAAAGATTTTGGTGTGGCAATCCATTAGCTCCTGTGGCTTGAAGAGTTTTCATATTTCACAACGGGCATTTTCAACGGTGAAAATTACAGAAAAGAATGCATCAAAAAACGGCTTCTACCCATCTACCGAAAGCATACGAATCTTCCATTGATCTGACATCTGTTTACTTCACTTTTGCTACGTTGGAGATGTTCAATAAGGAAAAAGTCGATTTTGTCGGAAAATGCCAAAATACCGCAAACTGCCCTGAACTGCGACCTGTCGAAAGATACTGGGCAATGATTAAGCGCAATCTTAAGAAATATGGAAGAGAAGAAGCTGTTTTTGCAAAGTTGGTTTATTCAACCACCTCTCCTAGGCTAAATGCCCGCACCTTGGACTTAACGCTACCCATCAAATCCTGGACAAGACTTGCGCCATCTTTCTTACACACGTTCATCCACTCTTTCTTCAAATCCTTGTCGTTTTTGAAGACCTTTCTTGTTTTCCGGACCCTGCCCTTCATAGTCGTTTTTCTATTGGGCGAAGTTCTGGCAAGTTTGGCGAATTTGCCTGCTTCGGCAAAAAAACAACACCCTTGGCTTAGTACCACTCCATCACCAGTTTCGCGAAATGGCACGATACCAGAGCCGGCTAAAACAGAGTGCCACCTTTGTTTGACCAGAAGAAAGAAAGCAGGCGTTTCTGGAGGCATTCTTCTTTATATATTTGGCCGTTGGTGGTTCCGGTCATGTTGTACGGCTTGCTGAATTTGCCGCACCCACAGATCGACTGCCACATCAAGTACTTCTTGGCAAGTTTATCGACCTTCTTCTTCCGGAACATCCAGGCGAAACTTGCCGACGAACCAGGCCGGCGATCTGGTTGGTGTTTGCTTTAATATACGTCTCGTCGTCGATTACGATGCATTTCGGCTGCACCAACTACTCGTGGTACAGCTTTCTGGCGCAGGATTTGGCCGCCGTATTGTGTTTGCCGGTTGGGTTACTCGCCTTCCTTACCTTGAAGACATGAAGTCCGTCCCACTCCATTGTCTGCTGGAGGAACCAGACGGAAGAATTGACCTTCTTGACCACGTCCCGAATCTAATGGTTCGAATTGTGCTTGAAGTAATCCGTCACCTTCCTTGCGTTCACGGGGTCGGTCATCTTCGCTTTTTTTCCGCTGCTAGCTCGCCGCTGCACTGTGAATCCAAAGCGGAAAAAAGTCGAATAGTCAACTTCCTCATTTTACAATAAATAGATTTTTTTAATTTTGTACACTATTTGAAATTTCTTTTAGAAAAATGTTATAAAGATTGGATGAAAATTGTGCTCTCTACGATATTTCAAAGTAAGGGTCCTACATGGTCGTGATTTTCTACTCCCATATAAAATGTATGGTGAATCGGAAAAAAAAACTTCAACTGTGAGCACACATGCGCACATATACCACAATAGGCTTATTTTAAAGATTTTTTTGTCAAATTTCCGAAAATATGAGTTTTATCTTGCGCAAACTTGCGCAAGTACGTTTTCGGGAGGCCAGAGTTCTGGAATGTCTGGAAAACCCCTTAAGATTGGTAAATATATAATTCTCGCACTAAATACCACGGTTTTTTCCTTTCTTACAGAGAAGTGTGAATATATCTTAGAAAACCGACTTTTAATCCAAAGCCTGAAGGGCCGAGTGTTATATACAACGAACCCAACTCAATGAACTGAACATACCTGTGTGTGGCTGTGTGTGTGTATAGTTTGGAACGAAATTTCTAAATCAGTTTCCCAAGCAACTACTGAACCGATTTGATTGAAACAATCGCCAAATGAAATGTACTGCGGTCCCATACGACTTTTATTAAAATTGGTTGACTGGTTTTGGAGATACCCCCGGGGAAGTCGCTAATTTCTGACTAAGATCAAAACCCATCATGTGACACCTCAAATAACATGAGAATACGAAAATTAGTTCGATGGTGATGATATTAAAAGTCCACATCCACATTGATAACACCCGGTTTAATGTTCCGGCTACTCCCAGGAAAGTGGCCAGATTCGGATTTGGATCAAAAACCTGAGGGTTATTCCGAGTGTCGGAGTGACGTTTGTCACATGATCAAGTGAAAAACGTCACCTGCAGTGAGGTGACTCTCCATTTGATTTACTCAGAAGAGTCACGTCACTGCAGGTGACTTTTCTCACTTCACCAAACGTATTTACGACTCTCGGAATAACTCTCCCTATCATGCGACACATCAAATAACAAGAGAACTAAAAAATAAGTGCAATGGTATTGTTATCAAGTTTCCACGACTTCAATGCCCTCATCCGGGTTCGTATTTCTATTACTTCCAGGGGAAAAGTGTAAGATCACACGATACGTATATAAATTTAGGTTTTTATGTTGAAGTAAATTTACATGTAATTTGAGAACGAATCCACTGAAGTAACTCCTTTTGCGATTTCGACTAGTCACTGCATGGTCCTCCAGATCATCCAGAATATCTGAAGTGTTGTGCATCACTTCCGTTTTAGAGCAACGCTATTTTTACCATACATTTTAACAAAGAAAAAATATAGATTGCTTGGAAAACCGACTGCTGATTCAAGGCCCGAGATTCAAGGCGAATCGATCCTACGTTCTGGTTCCTTGGAAACATGCACTGGCACTTTGTATTTTTGAAGTGATAAATCTCAGCTATTGTTGTCATTTCAAATTTATTTTAAATTCATTTCACCATGTTTTCTGCGTCGCAGAAAGATTGCTGATGAAGTTTTGATACTGTTTATTTTCCAGAAGTTGTTATTTCAAACCCGAAAAATGCGATCTTGATAAGCTGAGTTGAATGGTATATACTACTCGGTCCTTCGAGCCTCGGATCATTACAATCATTATAATGACTTAACTTAAAATCGTCTGAATTTTGTAGTCGCCACCAAAATAATAAAAACTGGACATTTCTTTGCTTGATTTTTACAATAACATTTAATTTTTTATGTTCATACATTTCCTTAATACTATAACTCATTATTTTTCATTTTCTTTTACCATTTAAAAAATTAAATCGTTTCAGTGGTTCAAAAGTTATAATTATTCGAAAAAATATATATTTTCTAAGATTTCGTTTTTTGGATCACTCTATCTCAAAATGGGTAACCCTAATGACAAAATGAAAAATTAGAATCATATATTTTTCGCAAAGGAGAAACTTACCAAATATTGCGAAATTTTTTGATTGGTATGGAATTGCTGGATTATCAAATTTTACGGATGTTCTAGAATTTTTGGAAGACCACTCAATGGCCACTCCGAGCCATAAACTGTTTTTCACAACGCTTTACTTCTTACATTTTATGTACAAATGGTTTTGAAAAACATCTTATTGCATTAGGACGAGACTAATGGGTTTACCATTTTTTCGGATGTTCCGGATTTTCCAGGGGACCATAAAGTGGCCATATCTCGGAAGTGTGGCTTAATATGACAATTTAGATAGCATTTTTGAAATCAGCGGCCCAAAATTACGTGTAAACACATAACTTAGCTATGTAAAATCAATTTTTAGACTTTTTTCCGCCTTTTGTATGGAATGGAATCACTGTGCGCTGGGTCGTCTTGGTCTCCTTAAACGATTTTACCACACGGGACTCAACTGTTTCGCGATCCACCTGTGGGACTGGCCTGGATTTGCACTTTTCGTTTGGAATCCATCTCGATACCCACAAAATAGATTTGGCACACATAAACATTACACTCTAAACAATTTAAAACCAAAATTTTTTATTTTTTTTCAATGAAAAAAAAAAAATAAAAAAAAAAAAAGTGTTGTTGTTTTTTTCTTGTACAATCTTTAGTATTTGTCAAGCTCAGCCTTGGTTTGAGAGATGGTTTTCGTAAGAAAAAATAATACTTAATGAGCAAACGAAATTCACTTCTTTTTCTTTTCAAAACACGCGATAGTCTGCTATCATTGACCATCAAACACAAACTAATTGACGCAGCTTGTTCAAATTTTTACAGGAGCAGTGTTGTCTTTTCAGTTAAAAGGCATTATATTCAAAAAGCCAAGGAATTACGGACCCACCCTCATATTTTACTCATATCTATCTCTTTTTTTTTAACCATATCAGAAAGCATTGTACTCCAATATTGACACGTAAATCAAGACTCGATTCCCCTCAAGAATCATTCGTCGGATTAATATGAGTTCAGCAAAACAAAGTTTGTAATACAAAGGAAAATTCCACCTAGTGTTGTTGATATAATATCTGTAGCTGCCATCGGTCTATCTGCCTCAAAACACAGTGCTTAAGCGTCACTCCACTAAGGAGACCAAGTGACTGATTCCAATTTGCCAAAAAACGTTTTTTAAGGGAACAAACATCGGGAGTGCATGTTCGACTTAATATCCTGCCCTATTTCAAAGTACAATCAAAGCGATATTTCTAATTTTGAAACAAAAGCATATACTTATGGAGAGCTTCATAGATGTTCTGAGAAAAACTGACATTTTGAAAACAATTTTTTTTGGAAATCCAATCAACTTCAAAAAACGGGTTTTGCCGACCCTTTGCCAATTTTATAAAATATTTTGTACAACACTATTAAACTCCTTTGAAATTTACTTGCAAATGATAAATAGAGTACACGAGTCAGCAGTGTTGCATTCAAATGTGGGCTCAGAATTGCTGTAACACGTCCAATTTTAAAGAAAAATGAGATCACAATCACAAAAGCACGTATTTCCGTCGAAATATGATTTACCTGTTTAACAACTAGAATATTGGCTACGCCCTTTGGATGTTGGGGTTGGGTTTTACGGAATGGACCATTCTGAATACATTTGTGAACACTCCTAACGCGTAAGATTGGTGAGAAAAATTAGTTTTCATTGACAAAAATACCAGCATTCAAAGGGCAAATCCAAAATTCACAACTTTTCACAAGAGAAATTCAGAATTTGCATGAAAATACGTAGTTTTGTGAATAAAAACCCGTATTACTCATCAATCATACGTGTTAGAAAAAATCAGTGAGCACTGATGGATTCAGGAAGGTCCATTCTGTGCAATTCAAGCCCAACGTTCAAAAGGCACAGTCAAAATGAAACGTGGCTAGCGGGTAAACGCATTTTTCACAAATATACGTCTTTTTATGAATTTCAAACTCTTTTTCTCAAAAACTGGGCCCCAAAACCTGGATTCTGAGCTGATACTTGGATTCAGCGCGGCAAAATCTATAAAATTCAATAAGAAGTGCCGATGGGAGCGAAAAACGCGTTTGGCGATTTCATGAAAACGCTATTGGAAGAGCATAACGCATCTATATATAATCGGTTTATACCAGTAATAAGGATGAAGGAATTAGGAAGAACATAAAAAAGAAGAAAATTTCCTTCAATATAATTATGGAATAAGAAAACAGATGTGAGATCATCATATAATTTAAGAGAATTATCTAAAACGATCCTTTTAGAATTTCTAAAAAAAAATCCCGAAAACCATGATTATTAGATTGACGCCAAATATTCTACTGATACAGTTCTAAACTTCAGAAAAGGTTTGCAAAAAGAATCAGGATAGTTATACATATCGAAGCAAGCGGTTGTTAGGAATTGGCGTGTCTTGGTTTTACTGTTGCGTAAACAATGGTCTTTTATGCTGAAAATTGAAAGAACATCACATAGAATTCTATCATTAAGGTTCCATTGATCCTTCGCAAACGAAATCGAACTCCTTACCTTTTACCTCCGTTTCGTTTTTCAGTAAGTGGATCATAGATGTGGATCAACATGAGTCTTTGTTTCTTCTTTCGGGATCAATCGATCATCACATCAGTCCTCATGCAAATAAGATTACTCGGATTTGATAACGGGAATCATGTGTATTTATTGCTAGTCGACACAAATGTTTCGCCGTGGAGTGTGTGTGCCAAGGAGTAAAAAAGTGTTAAATTTAAATAATCCTAACCCTGAATTCAAAAGTTTGGAGTCTTTGTTAGAATCAATTGTCTATCAATCAGCACACAGTGTCTGTCCTTGAACCTATATTTTTTCCAGAAAATCACTCGAAAAACTTACTTCAGCGGCATCTTGTCTGGCAATCAATTCAACTTAAGAAAAACACCGAAAAAAAAGCCAATTCATTTCTGCGAACGGGTTTGCTTAGCAAACCGAAGCAAAGCAAATGATTCAATTTATGGTCGAAGCATCCGTCGTCGACGTTTGTAGAAGTCAAGGGAGAGTTGACGTACCGGACGGCTTGTCTCCGCTCAGTAACACGATGCCAATACTAGACTGGCTGCCCCGGGAGAGTTCACCCTCACGGTGTCACTTGGCGAGCTAATTGAATAACGGCAATCACATCGACATAATTTAATTGATCCAATAGAGAAAGAGAAGCCAAACACAGACGTGCTGTCGTTGGGCGGGGTTTATGCTCACTTAGCTTTTAGGGATAGCAAAGTGCCTGACTGGCGCATATTCTTGCCATGGTGTGCTACCGGTTAATTGGAATTGTGCGAACCTCGCCGGTACCAGCCGGTACCATGCGAACTGTTCTTTTCGTTGCTGTAGAGGTCGCAGCATCGAATGCACCCTAAATGAGTTTCAATTGAGCTTGATTTGTGGCAATCGAAGATTTGCCTCACACTGCTACCTGTGTTCCTGTGAGAATAAATTTATGCATCGACTGAAGCATTTTTATAAAATAAATTTACACTTGCTATAGAGGCAATACAACTACTGGAAAGGAGAATCCCTGTCTGGTTCTCAGAATCGAGCTGAAGTCGTTGCACATTTTTTGGTGGTCTCATGTGCTGCAGATGATTCAGCTGTTTGGCAAACTTCGAAATGAAATGCAAAGGAATCAGTAAAGAAAAGCAATAAATTTTAATTTTTTATCAAGTTTGCGGACCAGTCCGATGGCATTGAAAATGTGCTCAAGGCACATCCAGTTTGCCACGGCTCTATGAGATTGGACTTCTGCAGAAGCTTTCAAGGAAATTATGATTAGTTAGATGGTTCGTAATAAGTGGGTCATCCTTACAGTTGCTAGAAACAAAAATCTGTAGGGACGGTAAATTGATAACTATGCATTTCCTTTAATATTAAAATATCCTTGGTGTCACCAACTATTGCACTATTATTCGTAGCTTAGGTACAGAACCACTTATCAGACCAAGTAAGTACGCATAAGGAGTAATTATTATGGATTTAGCGGACAATCAACAATCAAGTGAATTTCATTCAAAATAGGCATGTTTTGTCACTACTTGCACTCCTTAATTATTCAATGACAAAAGAGTGAAAAAAGACCAAGAACAATTTAGAGCTTTTAAACTGCTAGGTCAAGATAATTTTTCTGGTCAAAGATTACTACGAACGTGAAAGTTATTGGGTGTAAATAAACTATGTATTGACTAGGTTAAGACTAGCTATCATCGTCTCTGAACCTGTTTTTTCAGTATACCGTTCAAAAACAATTTTGTAAAAGATCGTGTATTCTAATTATGCTTTTCAAACACATTCTCGTTGAAACATTTACTGGTGATTAAAAGGCTGACCCGATGCTTCGAGTTAAACCTAGAATTTGTTAATGGCCCTCCTGAATTCTTCTAATCCGTCCTTAAAATTTGGTCTGTTAGAGATTTAATTTGGTGTACATTGAATAAAGATGCATACAGATGGTCTCTTTTAACGTTTCTCCCAAATCTGTTTTGTTTTATTTTTAACTCGCTTTTGCTATCAAAATGTAAAATGATTTTTTATTCACTATCTCTTACTGGTGACACCAATGAAACGGTAGTAGATTTCTCCTCAAGGATGGTACAAATTTAAAGTTCCAGCTCCGAGTAACATTTTGGCTTCTTTTAGGATCCGTGAAGCAACTGTGCATAATACTACATTAATCGGTCTTTGCACCCAATGTTTCGATTTTATATGGGATTTTTTTTAACCCGTAATGCTGATAGAGGACCTTTTCGTATTAAGTGCCTTACATGGAATGAGATTTACCACGGAACTTCAGTTCAGATAACTTTAAACTAGGAAACTGAATTCTTAGGCACTCAAAGGAATATATTTTAGTAGTCTGGTGCCTTAACTAGACTCGTTCTAGTTTTTAGTTCACAATTCCGATTGTGATATATTTGCTGTTTGAGAAGCATGGCTTTCTTCAGAAAACGAACTCAACTTCCACGATTTTAACATTATACGCCTGGATAGAGATGATTCTTATGGAGGAGTGCTTTTAGGGATCAAAAAGTGCTACCCTTTCTACAAAATGTCTCTCCCAGCTCTCCCAGGCGTCGAAATCCTCGCTTGTCAAGTAGCTGCGAAGAATACAGACCTTTGCATAGCTTCAGTTCACGTTCCTCTCAGAATTTCCATTAGCCGCAGTCAACTCGGGAATTTAATTTCTATTATACCGTCCCCAGTATTGATTCTGGGTGACATGAATTCCCATGATACTGGGTGGGGAGACCTAAACGATGACAATAGGGCGGCATTTTTTTACGATTTATGTGACGATTTCAATTTGTCTATGTTGAACACTGGTGAAGTGATACGGATACCTAAACCTCCTGCTCAAGAATCGTCGACCTGTTCAAGATCGCTTTCATTGGACTGTCTGTGAAAAGTCATCAAAGATCACCATGGCAACGATCACTTACCCAGGTGGGCCTCAACCTTTAGAACTATTTCAAGTTCCATTTGACCTCACAAGGAACATCGATAGGCAAAAATATGCAACGGCGGTAACAATCGGTACTGAATCCGTCGATACACTTCCGCCGTTAGAAGAATATCGATTCCTTGCCGATCTGATATACAAAAGCACATTTGAAGCATAAAAAAGAAATGTTCCAAGTGCGCCCTTCAAAAGGAGACCAGCCATACCTGGCTGGGACGATGAATGCACAAAACTGTATTTACAAAACTCTGACGCTGAAGCTTTTCTTAGACAGACTTCCACTTATTTCAAGGAATAATTCAAGCTTGAAACACAGCTAACACACCTGTCAAAGCAAAAAAAAAAGAAACGCGGTTATTGGCGAAATTTTGTCGAGGGACTCTCACGGGAAACCTCAATGACCATCTTGTGGAGGGTGGCTCACAACATGCGTAACCACTCATCTTCTAACGAGAGTGATGAATACTCCAACCGATGGATATTCGATTTCGCGAAAAAGGTCTGTCCGAATTCTGTTTCAGCAAAACATATTTTTCGAGAAACTTCTCCAAACGGTGACTCTCTGGACAGACCATTCACAATGCTGGAGTTCTCTATGGCTCTTCTTTCATCTAACAACTCCTCCCTCGGATGCGATATGATAAAATTCAATCTTCTGAAAAATCTCCCAGATATCGCAAAAATACGCTTGCTGGACCTATTTAATTCCTTACTTCGAAACAACATCGTACCGCCTGAGTGGAGATAGGTCAAAGTAATAGATATTCAAAAGCCTGGTAAACCAGCGTCTGATCATAACTCATACCGTCCGATTGCTATGCTTTCGTGCGTTAGGAAATGTTTAGAGAAAATGATCCTTCGAAGGGTCGATCACTAGGTTGAAATGAACTTGCTATCAAATACACAGTTTGGGTTCCACAAGAGCAAAGGAACAAACAATTGTTAAGCGCTGTTTTCCACATATATTCAACTGGCCTTTGCGCACAAGGAGCAACTGGTTTCAGCATTTCTGGATATTAAGGGGGCTTTTGATTTAGTCTCCATTGAAATCCTGTCAGATAATCTGCAGAGATGTGGACTTCTCGGAACTTTAAATAATTTCTTGTACAATTTGTTGACAAAAAAGCAAATGAACTTTTCACTTGGACAACTGACAACTTCCAGAATAAGGTTCATAGGTCTGCCCCAAGGCTCATATCTCAGTCCCTTCATTATAACTTTTACGTCAAAAATATTGACAAATGTTTGGCAGAACAATGCTAAGACAACTTGCTGACTACAGTGTGGTTTCCTTAAGAGATCAACATGCAGTCAACTTACAAGGACCATTGCAAAATTCTCAAGATAACCTATCTTCTTGGGCTAGGAATCTATGGATCGAATTCTCACCGCAGAAGACTAAGGTCTGTATCCACATTAATCCGGACACCTTCAAATTATTGTAACCTTCGAAATATTGCACGTAGGAATGAAAAATTTCACTGTGGTATAGCTGAGAGTCTATGATGAAAAAGACTATGATTGATGTTTACATTTCATGTTAAGTATTCAATATGGTGACGAAAGAAAAACAAGTGCGTGCGCGAGTTTTGTACGGGCGTACGGCAAATCCTGACGGGATCCTACGGGACCTTGCAAAAACATTGGATTTGCCTAAATCCACTGTTCACAATGTGCTCAAATCATTTTCGGAACGTTTGACGGTGGAGAGGAAACCGAGAAGTGACAAAAACATTAGACGCGCTGATCCTGTCATGGACCGAAAGGTGAAAAGGATATTAACGAAAAACCCAAATCTCTCCATTCGAACGGTGGCTCGTAAAATAGGAATGTCACCTGGTTTTGTCCAAAAATCAAAACAACGTTTGGGACTTAAGTCGTATAAAGTAAAAACAGTTCCAAATCGCAACGACAAACAGAACTTGGCAGCAAAATCACGGGCTCGACGTTTGTACTGCGAATATTTGACGAAGTTTTCATGCGTTGTTATGGACGATGAAACTTATGTCCTGGAGGATTTCAAGCAGCTTCCAGGGCTGGCTTTTTATTCTGCTATGGCCAGAAATGCTACAGCTGAGCATTTCAGAACGAAGAAGGCATCGAAATTTTCAAAAAATACCTTGTGTGGCAAGCAATTTGCACGTGTGGCAAAAAGAGTAAATCTTTCGTCACTACAGGCACAATCCACAAGGAGATCTATCAGAAAGAGTGTCTGCAGAAGCGATTGCTACCCTTCATCAAAAGTCACAAAGAAAAACCTTTGTTCTGGCCCGATTTGGCATCATGCCACTATGCTAAAACTGTGATGGAGTGGTACCAAGCAAATCAAGTGAAGATTGTACCAAAAACCTCAAACCCGCCAAATTTCCCAGAGCTACTCGAGAGATACTGGGCTCTGATGAAGCGGAAGCTTTCTGGAAAGAAGCGAGGAATCAAATACATCAAACACTTCCGGCAAATTTGGACAAAGATGGCTTCTACGATTTCTGAAGAGTCTGTACAAACGCTCATGGACGGAGTTTAGCGCAAAGTTCGAAAATTTTATGCAAATACCGAATAACTATGTTTTGTCTTCACAAATTGTTAAAACACATCCCATGAATCTGAAATAAACAACAAGTACGGAAATATAATGCGAAATTTATGTTTTATTCATGTTTTGAGGTGTCCGGATTATTGCGGATACAGACCTTAAACTAATAGTGTTTACTCGAAAGCGGTACGCCGCCCAACTGCTGCTTAATCTTTTCGGCAGAAACATCACCCAATCGTCATCTTTCAAATACCTTGGGGTCTGGTTTGATTAAAAGTGCACTTGAAATTCCCACATAACGTATTTGAAGCAAAAATGCCAAAAAGGAATCAACTTTCTTCGTTCAGTTTGTGGCACATGGTGGGGTGCTCATCCGGAAGACTTCATAATGTTTTATAAAACAACAATTCTCTCTGTTCTAGAGAATGGCTCTTTTTACTTTCTCTCGGCAAGAAAAAGTTTCCTTCTAAAATTGGAACGAATTCAATATCATTGTCTGTGTATTGCTCTTGGATGCATGCACTCAAAGCATAACTTGAGTCTAGACGTTCTGGCAGTAGTAAAACCACTCCAGAATCGGTTCTGGGAGCTCTCGCTCAGAATGTTAATCAAATGTGGAGTAAAAGCCGCATTTGTTATTGAAAACTTTAAAGAAATGTTTGGGCTGAACACACAATTTCGATTTAAGAGAATTTACCGCCACTACATATGTCAGAAAAAAATTGTGTAGAATTCCAAAACCACGTTCAAAAACTGTTTTTGAGTGATACTGTCCGCCAACTTTGAGAACGTGCTTTCGAGATAATCACGTTTGAAGCTTTGAGTCTAGTTTTTTATCAAATTTATCTACATACCTTCAGTCTGCAAATAGACAACCCGTTCCTCGAGTTCTTGCCACTTCCTGGCCGCCAATAGGAAGTATGGCTGTGTAAATTTCCTTTTTCATAGCTGGTTTGTGTTTGTAGTTGCTGAGCTCACCGTTGAATTTTGCCTTCTGCCATGTGCACCAGTAATCCACTCCTTCCGAGCAGTCGTCATCGTGTGGTTCCTCATCCGTGGATATCTGTTGTCGATGCCGAGTTACTCCTGATAGCAAAGCCATAATAGATGGTGAGCTCATCTATTAATATTCCGGTCGATTTTCCCTTGCCGCTGAGTCCTTTGGTCTTCTTTACTAGCTGACGAAGTCCGCTGCCCATTCGCTTTTGTACATGACCGACACACTACTTTTTGCGCATGACCAAGTTCTCGTATGGCTGTGAATCCAGGATCCACTTGAAATCCCAGGCCGCGGATACCAGTTTCTTGCAATCTCACATCGGCGCCGCTCTTTTTGCACTCTATTATATTGGCCAGGGTAGTGAAACCGCTAAGGAATTAGACGAGCCGGTACCCAAAACTGTCATTCACGATGATCTCGTCGTCTTTCGATGTTCGAAGCTTTTTGGCCGAAGACGAAACACCGTCCACATCACCTTCCAAGGAATACCTAATAATACGATTAATTATAGGGTTGTTTACAAGCGGATATACCCGTATGAATGAATAAATCAATACCGGTTAAGTGTACGGCGGCCTTTCAAGAACTGCGTTGTGACCGGAAATGATTATCCTTCGACCCTTTCTGCCTAAGTTTTAGACGTTTATTTGTCATTTTTGCCGAAAAGCTACCGGTGTGCCCGTGAAATTTGTTTATCAAATGACAGATTGCCACAGACTGTATGAAATGTGAAGGAAAACCATCAAAACTGAATAAATTCAATACGCGGTAATAAATTGAACTAAAAACATAGCCCATTCTGACCCGTAACGGTCGGTCGAGTTTTCCGGGCGATAGTCCGAGCACGCTCGGTACGCTGCGACAGTGTTTCGCTTTTCGGCCTGTAACTTTGAAAAGAAGTTTCTCAGACACTTCGGGTAAAGTTTACGATGTAGTAGACACTCCAAAGAAGTCAGTCAATTTTTCGAAAACTGCAGAGTGTACTACCCCCTTAAGTCATTTATTATCAAAAAAAATGAATTATCGACTCCGTAAAACTAACGCAATTGAGCTTCCCGAATAAATAAACTAGTAAAAAAAACTGTTTTTAACATGATTTTTTCCATCTCAAATCAGTATTTTCTGTCTCTAACGGTGTTTTGAAATTTTCAGAACTAGAAAATGTTAAATACCGGTACTCATACTAAAATGACAAGAACTTTTTCAATTTTTATCCGATTCTTACTATACTTTTGTTTTCTAGATACTTTTGGTGTAGCTTAAATAATTTTTCTAAATTTTTTTTTTGTATTATATGTTGATTGAAAGTTGATTTTTATGTAAAAATGCTAAAAAAACGATGAAATAGTCAACCAAATCATAATAAACCAAAAACTGGTTAATTTGACAAAAAAAAATGTTCTCGTGTCGATGAAAAATTAATTTAACTTTTATTTCGTGCAGCAAAGATTAACAATTGTAGCTATACAACCAAAAATATAAACATTGCAATAAAAATGCTTATTCAACCACCTAAAATTTTAGTATGTCTCGAAAACGGTTCCACTTAAAAATAATTTGTTCCTCGTGCTTGGAATCAGCGTATGATTTTACATTGGAAAGGGTGGAAGGGTTGAGGTACAAGCGAAATTAATATTAATATTAATTCGAGCAATTTATGTGCAACCAGTCCTTAGCTCAGTCGGTAAAGGCACAGCTACTAAGTAACACCATGCTGGAGGTGGCTGAGTTCGATTCCCGATATTGTCTAGGAATTTATCGTTAAGGAAAATTTCTCGACTCCCTGGGCATAGGGTATGATTGTACTTGCCACACAATCATACAAATGCAAAAATGGTACTAATGCAAAAATGGTACCTGGCATCGAAAGCTCTTAATTAATAGCTGTGGAAGTGCATTTAGAACACTAAGTTGAGAGCAAGCAATAAGCAAATTTTGAAATCAATAAGCTTGAAATGTCAGCCGCACACACTTGAATGGATTCGTTTATTTTACAAAACGCTTTATGGATGAAGATTACAAAACGCTTTATGGATGAAGATAATTGTCTTTTCCGAATCATGTGGTTTTACTAAGATATGATTGCAAAACTTGCAATATTGGCGTACTTGCCAAGCATAAATTTCCAACCGGTGTGTAAAGTCCGTAAAGAAAATGTACAGTGCATCTTACATTCGTGAGAATATGTGTATTAAAAATCGTTTTTAATTAAGCCACTGAATACAAACTAAGCACAGAACGAAGCAACCTGTTCCTTACCGAAGGAACAGCTACGTTAATCAAAAATATACATTCGTTCTATGTAATAATAAACCAATGCATCACCATCCACTATTGTGAAACATGTGTCATGCCATGTCTGTGTAGGGTTACCACTTTGGTTAGCAAACTACTATAATATTCAGTCCACCTACTGAAAGCTGAACATTTTTAGGCCATCAAAAGTAATTTTGAACAAACTAATAAGAGGACTGCGCTTCAGTTATGAAATATACAACACTTTTACCATTCCAAATGCGATACAAGCGCGCCCTATCAGTGGAACGAGGCATACCGCACGATTATTACCAGGAAAGTAAAGTTCAAAGAAAATTGAGGCCACATATGTGCAAGGCGGTGGTGAACACTTTATAAATTAATTACGTATTAACTCGAGGTGGGTGTGTCTTTTAGGCTGTACGGGAGTACTGAATACCAACCAATCTTGATTGAATTGAATCACACCCCATTCATACAATCTGGAATCCTATTTTCTAACCTGTCACCCGGACACCGGATATCCCCGTAAAATGATTCGTTTGACGACGTACATAGTATTTTAAAATGCGTTGGTTCAATAGGGTGGAGCACTACTTCGGCTACCCCGTCAATCATCACTTTTACTATGCCGTATTCAATTTAAACGGCTTTATTTTTGGAACATGTCACGCATACACTAATTACAAGAAATCATCTCGTATGGTTTGAATACAGGTGAGTTAGGGTAATGAGTGACGGGAATCGGTCAGCAACCAAAGTAGTGCTTTCGCCTTTCTCCCTAACTCCTTGTGTCTAATTATTAGTATTGGCATAATATAAATATATCTGTATTTTCTTTGTGGCGATGACGTAAGCTGTTACGGCTAGGACACGTGTTTTAGTTCACACAACTTCTACCTACAGGGCTAATGAAGAAGAACAATGGAAAACTTTGATGCATAAAAAGTAGGCCATGGAGATGAACACATGGTACACCGCCATTGAGAGTATTGTTCTCAAAAGAATTGAAAACATTTCCGGGGAGGTGGATTATTATACAATGCTACAGCCAACGCAACCACTAAGTTTTTCTAATTAAGGGATCAAAGAGATCCTTTTTTCATTCTTGACATTTCTAGCTTATTACAGGTATACCTCGATTTGATGCATACGGTACTAAGGTCCTCTAATGAGGATTTCTCGCTACGGGCAAATCAATCCTACAAACATATTTTATCGATATGCAGAGAAACGGTCTTCTATCTAATGCTGTTAATGATTTCTACAATTGGTTTGTCATTTTCGAGAAATATGTTTTGGTAGACCTAAGTGTCGTGTATGTATAATCAAGGTATACATGTATTGCTCACACTCGGCTCGCAACTTGTTCTAGATACAGTTCTACATGTATTGATTGAACCGCCGATGCCTGTAATGTTTTTGAATTCGCATTCTGGAATGTTTTCGGATCGGGCTGGGAATCTAGTGGCTGGACCGGCATTTCAAAAAAGCTCCTTTTTGCAACTTCGCAGTATAATAGGCTGGTTTTCATTACGCTAACGTGTAGAATAATTAAAGGGCAATCACGAAATTATTGCAACACAGTTTATTTACTATAAATTTTATGTTTTTATCGGATGAAAACCACATTTTCAGGGCTGTTTTATACATGTATTCAGTTCAATACACATACATTGGATGAATTTTTGGAGGTTGTTCTGTAAAATTCTCGACACTTTCGCTCCACGTCATTCATAAGAGGTTGGACAGTCGTCTCCAGTACCTTTTTTTCATTTTGACTTAGGACTACGTCTTTGTTTTCAATACTGGGGCACAATTTAAAAAAAAAATCGAATAGCGACCGTCACGAAAAGTGGTCAGGTTTTGAGCGTTAATATCTCAGCAGTGTCTCCAAAGGTTTTCGAAATGTTTGCACCAATCGATCGGAAATATTTCTACGCGTCGATTTCAATAGAGGACATTATTGCTTTCGGCCACAAACTTTTGAAAAATTCATAAACGTTATGCCCTTTTTCTTCACCCACCGTCACATACACCGTGTCCAATATATTTTCACACACTTTTTCCTTGCATTGCTGTCGTGCAACTACTCAACATGCTTCACGTATGTGTTGGTGTAGTTTTGCACTATGTTTACACAAACACTTTTAGGTTATGTCCGATTGTTTTCATTCGGTGTTTATCTTTTACCAGCGATGGAGGAGTTTCGTGCTGTGGTAGTAAACAAAGTTTTTGAAAGATAAGCGCCCGGGCGCTATTTTCAGAAATTTGAAAAACCTCGGAGTAGAGCGGGATTTTGTGAACCCAACCATCCGAAGGTACCGTGACACCTGCGCGTTGGATGACCGGAAGAGATCCGGTCGTACTCGTACAGTGCGGACTGCACGAGTTGTTAAAGTGGTCAGGGAACGGATTAGACGAAAATCACAGCGCTCTGTACGTAAAATGACCGCAGATCTGAATGTTTCGAGATCGTCAATGCACAATATACTGCAAAATGACCTCGGATTCCAAGCTTTCAAGAAACGTAAGGTAGGAACGTAGGAACCTTCCAAGCAGAAACGACTCGAAAGAGCAAGTCTGCTTTTGTCGCGGCACGGTGGGGAAGAATTTATCTTTTCCGACGAAAAGTTATTCGTCTTGCAACAATCCCACAATGTCCAGAACGACAGATTGTGGGCTCTCTCTTCGAGAACTGTTCCAGAGAGTGGTTCCAAAGTGCTGCCTCAGTGATGGTTTGGGGAGGAATTTGCAAGCGAGGCAAATTACCACTGGTTTTCATCGAAAAAAGCGTTAAAGTGAATGCCGTGTATTATAAAACGGAAGTTTTGGAGAAAGTTGTCAAGCCATATGTGCAAGAGGTGTTTGTAGATGATCACTATGTGTTTCAGCAGGACGGAGCGCCATCGCATACTACAAATCTCGTTCAGAGCTGGTGCCGAGAAAATTTTACCGACTTTTTGGACAAGAATGAATGGCCTCCCAGTTCACCAGATCTGAAGCCCTTAGATTATTTCGTATGGTCATACATGCTGTCGAAGGTAAATGACCACAGGGCGTCTAATATGAACCAATTCAAAACCGTAATCAAAAGAATTTGGGACGAAATGCCGATGGAAGTCGTGCGTGCCGCCTGTGACGGTTTCGAAAAACGTCTGGAGCTGATCAAGAAAGTTAAAGGCGGTGTTATTCCAAAACATATGTTGTAGTTGATCAGTATTATATTGCAATATGATGGGTACAGTTATCAATAAAATCTGAATTCTCCATTTGAAATAAATAGAGTTTTATTTTGTATGAGAATATATTGGACACGGTGCAGTATACACACGCAGCAATATCGACCGCCGCACGACGGGGCGGAAATTTGCTCAAAATGATTCTTGATTATTCGCCAGAAGATTATAGATTGAGTAGCAATCGAGAAGCGATAAAATGGCAAATGGCACGGCACGTACAATTAATGATCGAAAATATCCGTGGTTCATCACACATTAACGAGCAATTATTTCACTTCGCTCAGACACATACAACGAACCGTTTTATCAACACATAAAATTAATCAAGTGTTGAAAACATTTATAAAACTTAACACATATTACAACTAGGATCGATCCGTTCGCTAACGCGTTCAATGCTTGAGTTGCTACGTAGTCCTTTGTCACCTCTGCGTACAACCCCATTGGGGTTTTCTTTGTAAGTTTGTAAGTTGTGTGTAATTTTCATCCTTCGATTTCTCCATGATCTTTCTGAGTTCCCGCGTCATCATGGCCCAATAAGCTTCAATTGGACGTAGTTCATGGCAGTTCGGTGGATTCATTTTCTTGAGGACAAAATGCACCGAATTAGTATCATACCAATTTAGCACGCTTTGAGAATGGTGTCATGAAGCTATATCCGGTCAGTCCGCATCGAGCTCTCATGCCGTGCGGTTCTATTTTCTTTTGCTGAAGGAAGTATTTTTGCTACCTAAAGCTATAACAAAATCAAACAGCACTTTTCAGTGCTTAACATTACCTGCACAATTTTTATTTTTTACCCTTATTCCTTTTCGATCCTTGTCTGGACCCTACGCGAGGTAATCCGACTTGGATATCGATTTGGAAAATTCCTCTTTGACCCTTCGGATTCTTGTAGAATCTGCTTGGAAGTTGATTAGGAAAAAACGTATAAATTATAATCATTTTGGAGAAAATGGCGCCTAAACGCAAAAGAAAGGGACAATCTCTGGATTCCCCTTCTAACAATATTGATTTGAGCAATCAATTCGATATTCTCACTGATGATGAGAATGATCCATCAGTCAGGCAAAAATCTTCGAAGCATTCCCGAATTAATGCAGGGAAAGAAAAGGTTCCACCTATTGTGGTAACAACATCTGATTTTCATGGGCTCCGTAAGGAACTCACGAATTTCATTAAAGATTCTAAATTTTCCTTTCAAATTGGTCGTCGGGGTGAATGCCGTGTATTGGATGAAACCTTGATCGGATTTAAACTTCTCGTGGAGTATCTTGCTCAAAGAGGCATCAAATTCTTTACACATGACACCAAAACTGAACGTCTGTTCAAGGTGGTCTTAAAAGGTCTAGCCAGTGGTAAATCCCTGGATGAGATCAAACAAGAAATTATTAAATTGCTTGGAGTTAGACCAGTTCAAGTAATAACAATGAAAAAGAAATCCCAACCTGGCGATTCTCGCAATGGGATTTCTAACGATTTTTATTTAGTTCATTTTAAATCAAATGAACTGAATAACCTTAAGGCATTGAAAAAAGCCAGCCTTATGCTCCATGTCAGTGAAGTGGGAACACTTTAGGAAGACTGGAGGACATTCTCAACACCTCACCCAGTGCCGTAAATGCCAGGGATGGGGTCACGGGACAAAAAATTGTCACATGGATGCCAAATGCATGCATTGTGGCGATTCCTCTCACGCCAAGGACAACTGTCCTGTAAAGGATCCCAAAAATTTTAAATGTGCGAATTGTGGTGGAAACCACAAATCCAATTTTTGGGAATGCAAGACTCGCAAAGCGATCTTGAATTCTCGTGCTAAGCATCAGGTAGGGACCGCTTCACGTTCCCGACCAGGTAATTATTCCGCGGCTGTTAACAACGGTCATCGAGGAGGAAATCCAACATTCGTACCGGAAGGTACGATCAATGCCCAACCGTCAAATTTTCCACTGCTATCTGCTGTTAACAATGGTCAGCGAAGTACAAATGTACCCGTAAGTACAAACAGAGCACAAGTTTTCAATTCTTACCTGCTGGTAGCAATGTACAGCTAGGTAATGGAGCTTCCTACGCTGCCGTTACAGCCGGTAGAAACCAAAATTCTACCAGAAATGTTGAGGATTTTGACTTAGGTAGCATAACCGCTCCAAAAATGGATTTTTTACAGAAATCATTAATCGATATGATTAATGGAATGTTAAATACAAACTCCATGTTTGATGCAATTCAAACTGGTATAAAATTTGCAAACAATATTGTCATGACCCTGAAATTCAGCAATGGGTATTAAGACACTGAATATTTTAAATTGGAATGCTCGATCTCTTAAAAATAATGAAGACGAGCTGTTTAACTTTTTACGAGTTCATAACGTGCATATTGCCGTTGTAACTGAAACTTTTCTTAAACCAGGTGATAAAATAAAAAGGGATCCTAATTATTTCGTACACCGCAATGATCGTCTAGAAAGTCCAGGTGGTGGCGTTGCCATAATTGTTCATAGGCGTATCAAACATCAAATTCTTTCTTCATTTGATACCAAAGTTTTTGAAACTTTGGGGGTTTCTGTTGAAACAAAATTTGGTCAACTTACACTATTAGCTGCCTATTTACCATTCCAATGCGTAGCTCAGCAAAAGAATCTTCTCAAGGGTGACCTTCAGAAGCTTACCCGTAATAGGTCAAAATTCTTCATTATTGGTGATTTTAATGCAAAACACCGATCGTGGAATAATGCTCAAAGTAATTCCAATGGTAATATACTATTTGATAATTGTTCTGTGGGTTATTACACTATCCAATACCCAAACAGCCCAACTTGCTTTTCTTCTGCCAGAAATCCCTCAACTATTGATTTGGTCTTAACTGATTCATGTCAACTTTGTAGCCAATTGGTTACCCATGCTGACTTCGGTTCGGATCACCTTCCAGTAACTTTTGAAATATCTCAAGAAATAATTTCTAATCCCAACAGTTCTACTTTCAATTATCATAGAGCTGATTGGAACCAATATCAAACATTCATGGAATATAATTTTGATCCTAATATTCCTTTGGAAACTAAAAATGATATCGATAATGCTCTTGACTCTCTGACTACTTCCATAGTTGAAGCAAGAGCTGTCTCAGTTCCAAAATGCGAGGTAAAGTTCAATACAATTATAATAGACGACGATCTTCAGCTTTTGATCCGTCTGAACAATATCCGTAGAAGACAATATCAAAGAAAACGCGATCCCGGCATGAAAGTTATCTGGCGAGATTTGAAAAAACAAATTAAAAAACGCTTCTCTGCCCTGAGGAACAAACAATTTGAAAATATTGTGTCAAAATTAAATCCGAGTTCCAAACCTTTTTGGAAACTCTCCAAAATTTTGAAGAAACCTCAGAAGCCTATTCCAGCGCTCAAAGAAGTTGATAAAATATTGCCAACAAATGTGGAAAAAGCTCAAAAACTTGCTGAGCAGTTTGAGAGCTCCCATAATTTCAGTTTGGGTCTTACTAGTCCTATTGAGAATCAGGTTGCTCTTGATTATCTAAATATTTCCTCAAGGGAAAATATTTTAGATGAATCCTGGGGTACTGATTTGGATGAAGTAAAAACTGTAACTAAAAAGTTAAAAAATATGAAGGCTCCAGGTGATGATGGAATTTTCTATATACTCATCAAAAAACTCCCAGCGAGTACCTTGTCTTTCATGGTAAAATTATTTAATAAATGTTTTCATTTGTCATACTTTCCTGGCAAATGGAAAAATGCCAAAGTTGTTCCAATTTTGAAGCCCGAGAAAGATCCAGCTGAAGCTTCTAGCTACAGACCAATAAGTTTACTTCCTTCAATCAGTAAACTTTTTGAAAAGCTAATTTTGAATAGAATGATGCTTCACATCAATACAAACTCAATTTTTGCAGATGAGCAATTTGGATTTCGCCATGGCCATTCAACTACTCATCAACTTTTGAGAGTTACTAATTTAAATCGTTCAAATAAATCTGAAGGCTGCTCAACTGGAGTTGCTCTTCTAGACATAGAAAAAGCATTCGACAGTGTTTGGCATGAAGGTTTGATTGCCAAATTGAAAAACTTTAATTTTCCGCTCTATATTATAAAATTAATTCAAAATTATTTAACTGACAGAACTCTGCAGGTAAATTATCAGAATTCCAAATCTGACCAACTACCTGTTAGAGCTGGAGTTCCTCAGAGTAGCATTCTTGGGCCGATACTATATAACATTTTTACCTCCGACCTCCCTGATTTGCCTCAGGGTTGTCAGAAATCCTTGTTTGCTGATGACACATGCATCTCCGCTATAGGAAGAAGTCTTCGTGTCATTTGCAGGAGACTGCAGAAAAGTTTGGACATTTTCTCTTCTTATTTACAGAAATGGAAGATTTCTCCCAACGCTTCCAAAACTCAACTAATAATCTTCCCACATAAACCTAGAGCTTCTTTTTTGAAACCTAGCAGTAGTCACATCGTTACTATGAGTGGTGTTCCAATTTCCTAGTCAAGCGAAGTGAAATACCTTGGTCTATTACTTGATCAAAAATCAAATTTTAAAAATCACATTGAAGGCAGTCAAGCCAAATATAATAAATATATAAAATGTTTATATCCTCTTATAAGCAGAAAATCCAAACTTTGTCTGAAGAACAAACTACTAATATTTAAACAAATTTTTAGACCGGCCATGCTTTATGCTGTTCCAATATGGTCTAGTTGTTGTGCTACCAGGAAAAAAATACTTCAAAGGATTCAGAACAAAGTTCTGAAGATGATTTTGAAGCTGCCTTCTTGGTACAGTACTAACGAAGTACATATAATTTCGAATGTTGAGACTTTAGAACAAATGTCCAACAAAATAATTAATAATTTCAGACAAAAATCGTTGCAATCTTCTATTGCAATGATTAATTCCCTTTATGCTTAGTTAAGATTAATTTTAGTTTGTTTTTAGTTTTTTGTTATACTGACACGCAGGAATAAAAACCTGTTTAAAATACTGAACTGCTAAGGCATGAACAATGTAAACAAAATTAGGTACATATTTTGACAATTAAGGTTGATACGTTACGGTAGTAGCGGGAGCACCTAGATTAACATGAAATGTAAATATGAATAAATTTGGAACAAATAAAGAGTTAAAAAAAAAGCTATATCCGGTCAAATTAGTGTTTTTATTGTGCTGCTCAAAAAAATGTCAAAAATCTTAAAATCGTAAATTGCACCATTGATGACAAAAATTTCACTTCGATTTCCACATGTACAGATTATTGTCAAATGAGGTGTCCCGGTGCAATTTTCAACAATTTCTTTCAATCATCCATTATGAATTTATCTTTTCCGGTGTAAAACTCCTGTCCTGGCATTAGTTGGACGTCAGCTTTGCGTATGTTTCTTCAACTCTACTCAACATTTCCGTGTTGAGTTTCCTAGCATGGGTTTTGACAACAATGCAATGCAATTCAGCCCTTGCCTTGACCTTCTGCACGTAACTTTGCGAAACGCCGACCTTTTTGGCAACATCACGCGTTAAAATGTTGGAATTTCAGGGGAAATTACTCATAACCTTCCCTCCGTCTTCCTACGTCCTGCTCCCGGTCGCCTTCCTGTTTCACGCTTGTGATTCAAAGCCAACTGGTCGATGAACCTTTTTAGTACCCTTGAGGCGGTTTAATTACAGATTTGCAGCATTTTTTCCAGAGCACGATAGTCTCCGAATTTGCCATGTGAGCGTAAAACAATGTTTTACGTGTCTCCATTTGATTCACTTTCATCTTAATAACAACAAACCACACAACCACACAAAATTTTATTAACTTCTTTTTGATAGGGAAAAAGTTGCAGCCAGTTGAAAATGTTGCATTAATTTCGTGTTCGCTCTTTTTGATGCAATCCAACTGGTCAACCATCGTTATGTAAACCATACTTTAAATTCCCACCCTCCTTCCCATCCGTAATTTGTAATTCCGATTAACCTCGAGACGGCCGCGAGTAATCGGCTCTATCCTTCTAACCTTAGTTTTAAGATAAATGATGTATATAAATATGAAAATTTGGCTCTGTAAAGTTGATTCGATTGAGCCTGTACAAATAAACGATTATCAAAAAAAAAAAAAAAAAACTGGTCAACCAGCCAAGCAAGCCAATCCGTCGATGATGCTGGATGAAGAAACCCCACACCATTCAAATCATGCTCACAAAGATTTCTGGAATGCAGCTCAAAATGGATGTCCTCGATAGTTTCGGACATCATGTACGATTCCGGTTTTATGGATAGGTGCCTCTCTTCAACCTTGATGGAAAAAAAATATTTCAGTTGGTTATCGGTTGAAAAGAAGCAACACCGGCAAGGCCAGAGAAGACGTGGACGCTTTGATTCATACAGAGGGGAGTTTTATCGACCCAGGTCCTTTGAAGAAGTAAATATTAGGCAGTTGTGAGCAGACGTCACGTTCTTTGGCAGAAGCGTTCAATTACGCATCAGACAAAGCTGGTGAAGAAACCAAGATAGTTGACGGGTTTGGTTCGGTTGCGCAAATAAAGCGTGTTCGGAATTATTTCCTGTAACTTTGTCGCATCTCGCGTCGACGTGCATATTTTTTACTTTTAATTTGAGGTTTCGAAAATGGCGTCTCGACAACAGGAGATGCGAAATTTTATTTTGGACAAGTGGTTTGAAAACCCTAATCGTTCACAGAAAACAATCGCGAATTCGGTCGGGGTAACGCAACAAACGGTGTCGAATGTCATCAGCAAGTTTCTACAAACCAAAACCGTTCAGAGGAAGCCAACCAGGCGGTCTGAAAGGGGAAAACGCTACAAACAAAAAGAGAAACAAGTGGTGAAAGTATACAAGAGGAAGCCCAACATGTCGGTCAGAGATGTTGCCAAAAAAGTGAATGTAGCTAAGTGCACTGTGCAGGATATTAAAGTGAGATGTGGACTGAGCTCATTCTTACCGAGGACGAGGAAACATACATGACTTTTCCCTGGTAATAAATTCTACTCTACGAAGGACAAAGGAAGCCTAGAGTCTAAGTTTAAAAAATAGAAAATAGAAAAAATTGTGAAAAAATACCTCGTTTGGCAAGCTATCTGTACGTGTGCGATAAAATCAGCCAACCATTCATCTCAACCGGGAATATTAACAGTGAAATCTACAACAAAGAGTGCCTTCAAAAACGCCTATTGCCACTTCGAAAGCAGCATTCCCAAAACACCCGGCTTTGGCCCGATTTGGCATCTTGCCACTACTCAACAATGACGAAGAAATGGTACGAGGAAAATAATGTCATTGTGGTACCTCGTAACATTAATCCTCCAATCTGTACAGAGCAATTTTGGGCAATAATGACGGCTGATTGTTGCAAAATGGGTAGAGAGTTAGAATCGGTTCAAAACTGCAAGCAGAAGTGGATAAAATCTTACAAAACCAGAGGAGAGAAGCTTGCCCAAACCCTGATGGCAGGGGTCAAATCTAAAGTCCGAAAGTTTGGGTGTGAAAGTGAAATATAAATCTATTATTGCAAAAGTGTGAAGGAACACAATTTTGGAAAATAAATATTGAGGAAAAGATTTGTTTGGATTTCTGTTAAACCTATGACGTTCGTGCGATGATACAAATTTTATTTCCGGACACGCTTTATGTCCAGAATTGTTTGGGGTCTTCCTTCATGGTGGTCTCCAGTAAGATGGAAGCTGTAGAACCGGAAGCTTGGTGCGTTTAGAGAATTAAATTGGCATTCTAAATCACGCACTAATACTTTTCGGTGTTCACTTCTTGATCTGAAGTATTTTATGGCACAAGAAGAAAAGGTGCGCAATGAGCAAGGTGGATCGGAAAGCGGATCAAGTAGAAGGACACTGCGGCACAGCCAGTTTTGGCAGTAGGTCAAACGATTCAAGAAACGTCAATCGATTTGGCTTATTGAAGCCGGAGCACAGTGATCGCAGAAGCCATTTTCAAGGTTGCGTTTACTATAGTGGTGTTTTCTACAAAGTTGTTTCTATGAAAGTTGACCATCTTCTTTTGTAGAATATGTCCTTTGAAGCAACTTTGCTAAAGACACCAGTTATTTAGCTCGTTATTTAACCTTGCAAGAGTTATTTGCTTGCCGTAAATTAGGGTTTTCCTCAGTAAATCAGTTTTTGAAACCACAAATGTTTTGAAAATGCGTCTTCAGATGAGATTCAGACAAAACCATTACGCATAGTATTGTCGAACATAGTATTTTAGTATGACTCAACATAAAAAAAAAAAGAAAAAATGGGGGGAAAAAAACAATTTTTTTGTTCAAATGTTATTACGTAAATGTAAAAACCCCCAATTTTTTTTTTTTTTAAAAAAAAAAAAAAAAACACCGCGGGGAGGCGGTGGTATCAGTGTTGTATAACTAGGAAAAAAAAAAAACAGACAAACATACACGCGCTCAAAAAAAAATATAAAAATTTTTTATAAATTTTAAATTATTTTAATGTTGTTTTCTTGTTGCGCGCTCGCTCCGCCGCTTAAGCTAATATCACACTGTTTGACAATACGCCAAATATTTGTCTCGTTAAGTTTTGCCAAATAATGATGTTTGCAAAGTTGTTTGTTCACACTATCACACTTTGATTATTTTTGGCAAATATTTGACTAAAAATTGTTTGGCCAAATATGGAAATCGAATGCTTGACCAACGTTCATCAAATTTATTTGATGAGGTATTACACTGTTTGCAAATGATTGCAATTACACACGCTAAGATCAGTTTACCCAAATATGAGTAAACTTTACCCATAATCGCGGAAAAGTGTACATACTCATTTTATGGGTAAAGTCGCTTTACCCATATTTGAGTAAAAATGGTGAACTAACAATATAGGTAATGTTTACTTATTTATGGGTAAACAATTTTCAGTAAATTTTACGCATATTTAACTATATCTAAAAAAATAATTTGAAATTAGACGGAAATACGGTTATATTTTTCTAATTAAATTGTTGATAACAAATAAAAAAATCGGTTGTCTGTTATTCATTTTAATACGTTTTTTTTTTTTATTTTATACAAAAAATATATTTTTTTTTTTTTTTTTTTTTTTTTTTTTTTTGGAAAAAAAAAATATTTTTTTTTATAATTTTTTTTTTTTTTTTGTAGAAAAGGGGGGTGGTTCCTGTATATATATTTTTTTTTTTTATTTGTCCATAAGGTATTTTTCTATTGATTTACATTATTGGATACTAATTTTAAAATTTATAAATGCTCTTCGTTCTGCTGATTATACATACATATGTCATAAATACATACATATTTTTTATAATTTTATGTATAATTAAATGTTTTATGTTTTGTTTAATTGCAATATGACCTTCACATTCCAGAATTACACTCATCTGCCACTGATTGAGCTGTAAAAAAGCACCAAGCTGCATATTATTATCTTTTTATTGCATATTATTATCACTATTTTAATTATTTCATCATGACATATCTATGACATATTTGAGTTAAATATTCATGTATATTTCATTGCACTATTCCATAATACATATATTGAATATTATGTCATATTATTTACATTATATATATAATAAATACTGGGTTGGGAGGGTGCATCAGGGTATCATTCAAGCTGAAACTGGACGATGGTTTGATTGACTGCCTGAGTCTAGGAGG
This sequence comes from Aedes koreicus, assembly GCA_024533555.2. Lineage (NCBI taxonomy): Eukaryota > Metazoa > Arthropoda > Insecta > Diptera > Culicidae > Aedes > Aedes koreicus. The sequence goes on from JAHHFK020000456.1 coordinate 284,874, forward strand.
GAATGAACACTATCATTTTCTTTATCCTACCGATTCGATTATGATGCTGTGAATTCTACTCCAACAGTTTCAGTGAGCGTGACGCGCCCTTCTTAACAAGCCATCCTGTAGAAAGCTTAATAAGTATTGCGAATTGGGTTATTCGATTTGTTGGATCGTATCGTTGGAAGGAGATTCTTAATTTCCCGTGGATTTCACGTGAGTGTCTCTGCTTACGGGTCCACCCCTCCGTTTTTGGCCCTTCATACAGCGATATTTTGAATTCAGATCGGTGGCTCAATTTGATCTTGCTATTAAGTGGAGCTGCATCCAAGCCAAGGGCTAGAAGGGATGGTGGCTACCATACATACATACATACATACATATACAGCACAAATATATCATTTGCTCTTTAATTGGACGAACTTCTGATGATTAATTTCATAACTAGTTCATAACTAGTAATGCAAATATTGCCGAGATGTGATGAAGAAGAAGTGATTAACAGTTGGTCAAACAATTATTGATCGAAAGGTAGAACCCATCAGGTTAGAAAAGATGAACGGCATTACTTTTTCAGATTTTGTGATTCCTCCCCCTCATCATGGTTTTGGCAGTGTATTCCTTTATACAACTCGAAGGTCACAACTCTGTCAAATCCTACTATTCACCGTTTAATTTTCGGAACGAATCCGGATCCAAATGTTTTTTCAGCTCTTCCACCTTCTACTCCCCAATTTCAACTTCCGTGATGGACCTCAATGAAACGATGACCATCTTACCATCTTGTTTGTCTCGCTGCTTTTGTCTGACAGTGTTGTGATTAAGTTTGGGAGTTTTTGTAAAACTTAAAAAAAACTATAAGGATCCAACTAAGTCCCGAGATCTTCGAAAAAGTCCCGAGTATTTAAGTGCAGCCCGAAAAACTTCTGAAGAGTCCATAGAATGTCAGGAAACTGCCGAGAATTACATGAAAGTCCAATATCTACAGTGAAGTTTCAAGGACGCCATGGATGTCCGTTGAATTACTTCTTCTCGTCCTCTTCTTTCTTAGCATTTCAAGCTTATTGCTTTCACAATTAGCTTATTACGTGTCCTTCACTTAATGTTCTAAATGCACTTCCAAAGTTATTAATTGAGAACTTTCGATGCCAGGTACCATTTTGGCATCAGTATGATTGTTTGGCATTGATATGCTGCAGGTCTATGAAATATGTTTTGACCAATATAACATTACAATATAACATACAATAACATAACTGGTAACATAAAAAATATCAGGGATACGTGACTTGAATGGATGATACACACAAGATCTTGAAAATAATTCCTTGTCGTTGTGAAGTCTTAAGAATTTATTCAATGAACTTTCCCAAGATCTTTCATATCCTTAAGGTGTGTGATAGATACCATAATGTCAGAATAGTCCTTGTTGCCATGATCATAGTCAAGAATGCCATGAACGTGGTGAATTCGTCCATTTTCATGGTTACACACAGTAGCAAAAAAAAAAAAGCCGAGCGAAATTTTGCTTCCAAAAAATGCCATGTTCAACCTTCTGTAGGTTTGTCAATTCTCAATATTTGTGGCTGAAAATTTGACAACACTATAACTAATGTATAGGCCTTATGTGACCAAAATTTCATGTTGCTTAAATTAATAAATTTGAAGTTTTCATAACATATGTGAAAAAAGTCGATTTTGGACAGACCAACTTTAAATATCCGTATTTCTGTGAAAAATTTAGTAACTTATTAAAAATTTTATAGCCTACAAAATAACGTGGACAAAATTTGAACTGTTTCCATCAAGTGATTTGGACTACAGCTGGCGTCAAAGTTGACGCACCAACATGAGGATTTCCCTTTTTCCCCCGATATTGAACATGCTGAAATATCGGTGCAAAAAAAAAAGCCGAGGCGAATTCATCTTATTAATACACATGATTTATTACGAGTGAAATATCTCAAATAACTAGTGTATCCCACGAAGATCTTAAAAATACGGCATACAGTGAATTGGTTTGTTAAAACTACGTATACAGTATTATACAGTATTATTAGTAGAATTCGCCTCGGTTTTTTTTTTTTGCACCGATATTTCAGCATGGTCAATATCGGGTGAAAAAGGGAAATCTTCATGTTGGTGCGTCAACTTTGACGCCAGCTGTAGTCCAAACCACTCAATGGAAACAGTTCAAATTTTTTCCACATTATTTTCTATATTTTTGTAGGCTATGATATAAAATTTGATAAGCTACCTAATTTTTTCACAGAAGTACGGAATTTTAAAATAGGTCCGTCCAAAAACGACTTTTTTCACATATGTTATGTAAACTTCAAATTTATAAATTTTATCAACACGAAATTTGGATCAAATAAAGTCTCTACATAATGCTTTTAAATAATGTTCAACCTGTGATATTTTGAGGTAACATGAGCAAATCATGAGCATTAATCACGTTAATGGGAACTTATTTTTTTTTTTCTAGAACAAAGTTTTCGTTTCCAAGACGATTGGTGTATTCGCTACTTAGAGCATCGTTACACAGACGTTATAATTTGCTTTAGCGAACAATGTTCACATTTCCATGACTTATGTTCATGGTATATATTCGTAAAGGAAAAAAATACCTGTTCCTGAATTCGTGACACGACGTTGACAAATTTCAGAACGGACTTTTTTTCTGTGCATGAATTTGCTCATTTTTTTCTGTGTATGAATTTGCTCATGTTTGTCACTCAAGAATTTCCAGAGTGTCAAATAAATTGTTTGCTAGTATTGAGCAAACATATTTGACAAAGAGCATCACACTATTTGACAAATTGTTAAATAATTGGAACGACAAACACAAACCAAATTTTTGCCATTGATTTATTTGGTCAAATATATTTGGTGATCACATGTTGGTTAAATATATTTGCCAAAATTTGCCAAACATTTGGCGTTTCGTCAAACAGTGTGATCTCAGCTTTATTGCTACATTAAATTTGACAGTTTGACTGGCAACCCATTTCTCCCTTACCAATAAAAACAAATCTGTAGCGCCATCTATTAGGTTATTGCTACTTGATATCTTAAGGGAATCCATGTTTTTACACAGGAAAATGAGATGAAGTCGAGCCATTAGATAATAATTAGGTGAGCAAAAACAATCAGTCTTGTAAATAACGGTGACTCTACATGCACAACCGAAAATTTAGTGAATTTTACGAATAAAAGTTTAACTATATCAATCTGATGGACCTTCTGACTGAGTACTCTACTGCCAGAGACCCATGTACTTCGTACTCATTCCTAATCTCACGAGGCACTGAACAATGAAGCAGATTTCTGTTAAAAAAAATTACCCACACAGGGTAAGGGGATGTAATGTTAGCCTAGCTCCTTTATTCGGCCTATGTACCCAATATGTCATTAAGTTACCGATAATCAACAAAATTATGATGGTCTTCACTTCCGTTCACTTCCGTGTAATTAACGATTTTCTTAACTTCTTAGACATCATGATTTCACTGGTTAAGCTGTACAGATTTTCTCTATGATCTTCGAATGGTCTAAATTTGGCAAAATTGAACCGATAAATCGTAAATGCGGCCAAGATGTACATAAAATAGTCACACATTATAAACTAACTGTTCACATAGAAAAAATAACAATTATTTAACAAGAAAACCTTGGACCCAATGTAAGGGTCATATTTTTTTCTTTGCTCCCAAATATGGCCTGTTGTCTGGATAATTTAGTAAAATTGGTGTTATTGGTAAAATTTTCAATTGAAATGTATGAGTTCCGATTGTATATTTTCAAATGGCTCATTTAAACTCAAACCAAAGGAACAAAACCTGTACAGAGTGAATTGTTATGTTTTCACTATCGAACATCCAATAAATCATATGTGCAAATCTCTTAAGCGTTACAAAGCAGTTTAAGTTTAGTTTGTTTAGTCTTATTAAACGTATCTTAGCTAGTGTATAACTAGCTAAATATCGCTTATAGCTACAATACTTTAAGAGTTATAATAAAAATGTTATCAATCGATACATATTAGGCTGAGTCAAGGAACACATACCCTATCATGCAATGCACCCATTTACCGCGTTCAGCGGTATGCAGCGTTTTTACCCACATATCATGCAGTGCACCCGACTGTGTCACGCTTATTTTGAACATTTAAAATAGCAGAAGATAGTTTTTTCAATGGTAAGAAACTATAACAGCTTTTTATATTAGCCCGCAATTCTCAGGAGAATCAAAGAACAAGAGCTTCATCACGGAATCCGCTGTTTCCTTTCTGCCTGCATTCCTGCCTGTTATCATATCCGCAGAATAATAATTCATGGATCACGTGATACTCATTCGGTGCTCTTTCGGTTTTTCACATTGCCAAAAAGCCACTCGAGGCCTTTGTTCGAACTTGCCAAATTCTCTCGACAACACCCACCCAATTTGCACCACCACTGGTGTGGTGCTACACGAAGCTCTGATGTGGGGATAAACTTGGACATTAGTCAGGGGCAAATAATATCCAGATAGATAGGAGCTTCCCGGTGCGGGTCAGAGAAAATTATTATCAAATCCGGGTTTCCTCTTGCTTAGCTCATTTTTCGCTCCTGCTGCACACTTCCCATCCTTCGTTATCCGTGGCAGAGAAAATTGATTTCCATCTTGCCCTTCCGAACTGGTGCGGCGTCAAGCCGTTTTGGAATGCCGCAGAGGGTAATATTCAAGCCAGCGAGCTGTGGAAACAATAATGTCACGCCTGAACGATGACAGTGGTTGGCTGAGCATCCCATTCTAGCTAGCTTGCATGATGGAACCGGACCACTACTAGTCGATTCAGTGCGCTGATGTGCATGTTAGGATGCACCACCCGGAAGCATACACGTGAAGCGATTTGTGGGAAGAACGCGGTACGGGTTCCTTCGGTCCAACTGGTGGAACATTCGAACCGAACCGCATAGTTTTGTGATGGTTATGAGTTTGTCATTTGGATTGTCATTGCAGTGCGAACATTAGGAATTCTTACCCTTGCTTGCTTTGTTTCCGAGAAGCTGCTGTGGGTACTAGATTTCTGCGCATACTCTGGTATTGAAGTTAGTTGTGCTCCTTTCTTTAGAGTTCGTTCTGCAATACCAGATGCTGCAGGGAAATGAACCTATCTATAGATGGTATTTTATTGTTGACAGAGTTGGAAGATGTATGCTTGAGCATCGGTATGAGCTTATCAAAGAGAAGATACACTTGTTCTGAGCTGGTGTTCAAATTCTTGTTCTAGTAAAAAAGTAGCTGACGACAATGCTATTCGGTACATATCATTTGAGAGTGATCTTTTGCAGCATACTCGAAGAAGTTCGCTTGTTATTTTCCTTTTTTAGGCTTACCCTGATTTTTTTTCGGTAACATGGAAGAAATTATGTAAGGCTACAGTTACCGAACAAAAAGGAAAAAAAGTAGCTTTTCCTCCAACAAATTTGTCATGTATGGCACGTTCTATCTCTGCTCTTAGAGGATGAACCTGATAGTAATAGGATGGAAGTTTTTTTAGGTGGCAGGAATTTATCTGTTTATTTATTGAAATACAATACTTAACCTTAGTCAACAATGCCTACTAACAAACCCTACATTAGCCATGGTATATACTGATTAGAATTGCATATAACTATTTTGGCTTAGCAGCTTAGGATACACAACAAAAAAAACAATACCATAAATATCCCAATATCAAAGTACATGCTGGAGGTGGCTGGGTTCGATTTCAGACCGGGAGTTTGGAGTTTGATGAATTTTTCGGTAAGGAAAATTTCCCGACTCCCTGGGCATAGAGTATGATCGTACTTGCCCACACAGTCATACTAATGCAAAAATGGTACTTGGCATCGAAAACAAGCAATAAGCGAATTGTGCAAGCAATCAGCTTGAAATGCTAAACGAAGAAAGAACAGGGTGGGAACATAAAAATGATACACTTAATTGTGATCCCGTCGGTTCAATTTATACCATTATCGGTGAACCCCTTATGTACGTTTTGAAACAGTGACTTGTTGTCAGTTCATTCATAAACAACAAACTGAATTTGTGTTCTTTAATTTACGAAAACCAAAATGTAGAGAACAAATTCGGAACTTGCATCTTAAGCGATTCACACACTTGGAATAAAACGGAGGCTGTAGCATTAGAAGTTGAGTAAACTTTTTGAGAAGCCACCAGGTGATCCATCAGCGTATAGACCTATACACGGTGTTCAATAAGTTCGAATACAAGTTTTCATCATTGCGTAGGTATGCGCCATGTACATATTCTGCATTGGTATTGGTGTCAGCTTTAGCTTCATTCATACGCTACCGAATGTGCGCGGTGTTGACATTCTGTTAGTTGTTGTTTGTTTGTTACGCGCGATGAAAGAGTATCGGGACTTCGTAATTAAGCGTTTTTTGAACGGTGAGCGACCCGGCGATATATTCCGGCTGCTGAAATCGCATGGGGTCAAGCGGAACTTTGTCTACACGACCATCAGGCGATACCGGGAGACGTCCTCGACCAATGACCGTGCGAGATCCGGTCGGCCGCGTTCAGCGAGGACGCCACGGGTCATCAAGATCGTGAGGGAGCGAATTCGGCGCAAAAAGAACCGCTCAATCCGGAAAACGGCTGCAGATCTCAACGTTTCCATTGGAACCGCTCACACCATACTCACCAAGGACCTTGGTTTCAGGCCTTACAAAAAACGTAAGGTCCATGGCGTTTCGGAGGCTACCAGCAAAAAGCGGTTGGATCGAGCTAAGAGGATCCTCTCTCGGCACGCTGGTCAGGAGTTTGTTTTTTCGGACGAGAAACTGTTCGTGCTGCAGCAGCCGCACAATGTGCAAAATGACCGGGTGTGGGCGCCATCGAGGGACAGCATTCCTGAATCCAATATAAACATCCCTCGGTTCCAAAGTGCCGCGTCGGTGATGGTTTGGGGGGCAGTATGCAAACGTGGTAAGCTACCCTTGGTGTTTATTGAAAAAAACGTCAAAATCAACGCGGCGTACTACAAAACTGAGGTTTTGGAAAAGGTTGTTGCCCCCAGTCTCCGAAGCCTCTACGGCGATGAGCACTACGTGTTCCAGCAGGACGGTGCACCAGCCCATACGGCAAATGTGGTTCAAGCCTGGTGTCGGGACAATTTAACCGACTTTCTGGACAAAACTTTGTGGCCTCCCAGCTCCCCGGACTTGAATCCTCTCGACTTTTTTGTTTGGTCCTATATGATGGCGAAGCTGAACGAATACAAGGTCAGCACTTTGGATCATTTCAAGACGGTAATTCTCAAAATCTGGGACGAAATGCCCATGCAGTCCGTGCGTGCCGCCTGCGACGCGTTCGAGAAACGTTTGAAGCTCGTTAAGGAGTACAAAGGGGGGTCATTCCAAGAGAAATGTTGTAAACGTTCCTTGTAAACATAGCTTTCAATAACATAAATCCAAAAAATAAAAAAACATGTTTTCATTTTTTTAACAAATTTTGAAAGTGTATCCGAACTTATTGAACACCGTGTATGTATGCTGGATACAGCGGATAAGGTGCATGAGAGGTTAATCCCCAACAGACTGACAAAGTACACGGAGGGTACAGGCGGTCAGTCGAACAACCAGTTTGGCTTTCGTAAAGGGAAGTCGACGCGACGGTGGATTATGGACAGAATACCCAAGACGGCTGAAGTGGCAATCCAGCGCAAGAGGCAAGGAGTCCGCTTTGACGTGAGAATCGAGGTTTCATAGTTCCAGTTGGGTGGTTATCGCCAACTCCAAAGCCTCCAGGTTCCTGGGTACCTGTAGAAGATTCTGGGTTTCCAGAATCGGGGACTGTTGTACAACACAGAGGTGGGTCAGAGGTGTGTCCAGATCACCGCAGGCGTTCCGCAAGGTTCGATCCTGGGCCCGGTGCTATGAAACTCGATGTAAGACGAGATATTACGACTCCAATTCCCGAATAGGGTGATGATCGTCGGGTTCCGCTGGCAGCATTCCAAGGGAAATTCTATCTGCCGGTTATCGATTCCAGGCACGTGTGCCCACAGCCCACCTTCGGTATGGTGCTGTATTTCCAACCATAACATTCTTTCAGCGGCATGGAGCTGCCGAGATTATAGAATCGATCCAAAAAATGTGCTTCATTTGGAGGTTGAGTGCTTCTTGCACATTCTGGAACAGATGGCTCAATAGAAGTGCCGATGAAAGCTCCAGTTGAATTAAAGATAGCTTGGATTTTGCGGTTAAAAGATGAACTGATGTTTTGCCGGTCGAAAACAAGGCAGGCCCCATAGACGTTTTCAGAAACGTTCGCACAAACCGTGTAATTCAATAAATGTCGGGTTGACGATAGGGGCAAACCAACGTCAATCGATTCCATTACCGTCAACTCGATTTGAAACTGTTGCCAGCTTTTTTGGAGCTCATCTTTGAAGGGCTCATCCCAGGATCGTTTGCTTCGCCAGATTTACTGCACAAAATTTTTTGGAACTACTACCACCGGTCCAATCAACCTTAATGGGTCGAATAGACTTGATGAATTGGATACAATTTGTCTTTTGGAGACACTGTCGTTTTGCTTCCATTTTGGGACATGGAAACCAAAACGATCAGAACTTGGTTCGCCTTTCTATCCGAGAGTTTTTATTGAAGCTCCTGGATAGAGACCTAGTACGTTCCATTCATCTCAGAGTGACTCAGGAATATGAGTCAGAATCTCCGGTGAATTCGATGACCATTTGCATAGTGAAAATACAACGGAACTCACGAGCTGAAGGAGCTGAGTGCATAATGTTTTTCCAGACTTCCAGTGATTAGATCATCAATATAAAAAACGTCTCCAGCGACTTTCACAGCCATAGGATGCGAATGTTCACCCAACTGGGAAGCTTCTTGCAGAAATCGAGTGGCTAAGTATGGCGCTGCAGAAAAGCCATAGGTCATCGTCGTTAGCTCGAATGTGTCATCGCTCCAGAGAATTCCCTGCAGACATTGATCGGAAGGGTGCATCCGAATCTGATGATACATCCTTCAATGCCCGTTACTATAACGTACCGATGAGTTCGCAGAATTAGGGAGAACAGGTCACCTTGTACCATTAATGCGTTATTGAGAGAAATGTTAGTATCCGTTACACAAGACGGGTCGAAAACGCTCAATGCAGTGGTGTTGGTATGACACGTAGTGGGTTGTGAAACATCGTTGACTTCCTTCATGTGCCGTAATACTCGATACTCATCGAAAAAAGCGAAATACGCGACCTTGATTTGGGGTTAGCTTTGCAAACGGCGTTCTACCGACAGAAAACGGCATTTGGCGATTCCGTATGAGTTACCCATCAATGATAGAACAGACAGTTTCTTTGGAAGCTCGATTACGAACCGACCTGTGACATATGGCGTTGTAGTTGCTATGAATTGTGCTTCACAACTCGATTCCTCTACATACATGGTACTGGGGGACTGACAACAGCGTTTGGCGATTCCGTATGAGCTACCCATCAATGATAGAACGAACAGTGTCTTTGGAAGTTCTATTACGAACCGATCTGTGACATATGGCGTTGTAATTGCTACGAATTGTGACTCACAACTCGATTCCTCTACATACATGGTACTGGGGGACTGACAGAACTCCAATTCCCAAAATCGAGATGATCGCTCTTCAAGGCTGCACACGTGGACAATGCTAATGATTTCTGGATTTGATCGGCTGCTGTATACCCTGCCGGATATGACCATGCCAAGTAAAGTGTTCTGCAATACAGGTTCGCCATGACCAAGGCGAATGAGTCCATGGAGAAGTAAACTATGTCCATTTAGAATCCATAATAGTAAAATCATCTGTATCTCGGTAACGGATTGACGTACTAATAAGTTTAATACATTAAAATAAAGTAAATTCACTGTACTTTAAGGAAAAAATATCAATACAAATCATTTCTCTTCGTTTCTAATGAAAATTCACACTTTCTTCTTTATTCCTCCCATCAAACGCTGCACACCTCCGGAGTCAACTTCCTTGGCACATTTGTTCCACATTTTGGTCATTTGAGTCGCGTCCCGAGCCGTTTTTCCACTATTCTTATGCTTCCGCTTCATTAATGCCCAAAATTTCTCGATGGGCCGGAACTGCGGGCAGTTGGGTAGATTTATGTTTTTAACGATGAAATCTACGTTATTATCGCGATACCACTGGATGACTTCCCGGCTGTAGTGGCAACCCCCCAAATCTGGCCAAAACTTCACGAGACCTTTATGGGCTTTAATGAAAGGTGGTACGCGGTTTTTGAGGCATTCTTCCTTGTGAAGCTTCGAGTGCATCGTTTTTTTTTTTAATTCTTTATTATAGTGGCTTTCAGCCTCCTGGGCTGGTTCGCCTCGAGTGCATCGTATTATTCGTCACGAACACTTTGGTCTTTGCTCCGCAGCTGCATATCCCTTGCCAAATCATCAGTTTTTTTTTTTGGTTCGCCTTTCTATCCGAGAGTTTTTTTTGAGCTTGGGGAGAGACCTAGTACGTTCCATTCTCTCAGAGGACCGGGGATAGGAATCTCCGGTGAATTCGATGACCATTTGCATAGTGAAAATACAACGGAACTCACGAGCTGAAGGAGCTGAGTGCATAATGTTTTTCCAGACTTCCAGTGATTAGATCATCAATATAAAAAACGTCTCCAGCGACTTTCACAGCCATAGGATGCGAATGTTCACCCAACTGGGAAGCTTCTTGCTGAAATCAAGTGGCTAAGTAGGGCGCTGCAGAAAAGCCATAGGTCATCGTCGTTAGCTCGAATGTACGAATAGGCTCCGATGAGTCATCGCTCCAGAGAATTCCCTGAAGGCATTGATCGGAAGGGTGCATCCGAATCTGATGATACATCCTTTAACCGATGAGTTCGCAGAATTAGGGAGAACAGGTCACCTTGTACCATTAATGCGTTATTGAGAGAAATGTTAGTATCCGTTACACAAGACGGGTCGAAAACGCTCAATGCAGTGGTGTTGGTATGACACGTAGTGGGTTGTGAAACATCGTTGACTTCCTTCATGTGCCGTAATACTCGATACTCATCGAAAAAAGCGAAATACGCGACCTTGATTTGGGGTTAGCTTTGCAAACGGCGTTCTACCGACAGAAAACGGCATTTGGCGATTCCGTATGAGTTACCCATCAATGATAGAACAGACAGTTTCTTTGGAAGCTCGATTACGAACCGACCTGTGACATATGGCGTTGTAGTTGCTATGAATTGTGCTTCACAACTCGATTCCTCTACATACATGGTACTGGGGGACTGACAACAGCGTTTGGCGATTCCGTATGAGCTACCCATCAATGATAGAACGAACAGTGTCTTTGGAAGTTCTATTACGAACCGATCTGTGACATATGGCGTTGTAATTGCTACGAATTGTGACTCACAACTCGATTCCTCTACATACATGGTACTGGGGGACTGACAGAACTCCAATTCCCAAAATCGAGATGATCGCTCTTCAAGGCTGCACACGTGGACAATGCTAATGATTTCTGGATTTGATCGGCTGCTGTATACCCTGCCGGATATGACCATGCCAAGTAAAGTGTTCTGCAATACAGGTTCGCCATGACCAAGGCGAATGAGTCCATGGAGAAGTAAAGCTATGTCCATTTAGAATCCATAATAGTAAAATCATCTGTATCTCGGTAACGGATTGACGTACAAATAAGTTTAATACATCAAAATAAAGTAAATTTACTGTACTTTAAGGAAAAAATATCAATACAAATCATTTCTCTTCGTTTCTAATGAAAATTCGAACACTTTCTTCTTTATTCCTCCCATCAAACGCTGCACACCTCCGGAGTCAACTTCCTTGGCACATTTGTTCCACATTTTGGTCATTTGAGTCGCGTCCCGAGCCGTTTTTCCACTATTCTTATGCTTCCGCTTCATTATTGCCCAAAATTTCTCGATGGGCCGGAACTGCGGGCAGTTTTGTGGATTTATGTTTTTAACGATGAAATCTACGTTATTATCGCGATACCACTGGATGACTTCCCGGCTGTAGTGGCAACTCGCCAAATCTGGCCAAAACTTCACGAGACCTTTATGGGCTTTAATGAAAGGTAGTACGCGGTTTTTGAGGCATTCTTCCTTGTGCAGCTTCGAGTGCATCGTCTTATTCGTCACGAACACTTTGGTCTTTGCTCCGCAGCTGCATATCCCTTGCCAAATCATCAGTTTTTTGGAAAATGTGTCCATAAAAGCAAGCTTAAACTTGGCAGGAACATCTCCTCGTGCCGTCGCGATGTAGAATTTTTGGCCACGAAGCTGTCCGAAATCCATTTTGACGTAGGTTTCATCGTCGATGAGCAGGCATCCGTGGTACTTCGTCAAAACCTGCTGGAACAATTTCCGAGCTCGAGTTTTGGTGACGAAACTTTGCTTCAACGTTCTGTTTGGTTGCTTGCTGGCTCGATAAGAACGATATCCTGCTCGCAAACGAATTCTTCGAACGGTACTGCGAGCAGCAGCGTATTTTTGTGCGATTTCATTATCTGATAGTCCAGGGTTTGCTCTAACGGTTCTCAACACCTTCTGGTTCAGCTTGCGGTCATATGTTCCACTACGACGCTTACCTTGAGGCACTCGATCCACGCTCTTTCGCTCCCTGAACCGTTTGAGCACATCATACAACGTTGATTTGGCGAGTTTCAACGTTTTTGCGATTTTTATTGCGGACCACGTTGGATTATCAACGTGGGTGTGCAGAATTTTTTCTCTCCTCTCGGCTTCCATCTGGAATAACTTTTGACTCGCTACACGAAACACCGTGAAATTTATACCACAAAAAGTGGGCGCCTAGGTAAACAAACCGCTGTAAAAGAATTCTTGCAGCGGTCACTTTCCGTGCCGCTGCAACACAATAAGTGATTCCGGATTCTAAGTGGGCAGAACTTTGCAGTAAAACTCGTCAATCTTGGTCCGCAGCCCACGGACGTTTTGGTAATAAACCCATAAACTACTATGTTCGGTGCGTCCAAGTATTCTTCTCTCAAGCTGTGATTGTTGAGGTGCGTCAGGAATCATTTGAAAGTGTCTGGAAACGGTGGGCGAATCAGATCTTGACGGACAAATAGCACGTTCGTACTTGCCTGTATTCACGTTTTGGAAGACCCTTTCCCCACACCCACACGCAGGGTCGGGACGGCTGCTGGTCACTGGCTGGAATGACTCGACTACGGTGGGGGGGTTGAGGGCTTCCATAGTGCTGTGTTCGGAGCGTCCCGGAGTTCGTCTGTCAAGCTGTGTTTGCTGAGATGCGTCAGGAATCAATGAGAAAATGCTGGAAACGGAAAGCGAATCAGGTCTTGGCGGCAATTAGTGGATTCGTACTTGCCTGTGTTCACGTTTTGGAAGACTCTTTCCCCACTCCCACACGTAGGGTCGGGACGGCTGCTGGTCGCTGGCTGGAATGACTCGACTACGATGGGGGGTGAGATTCCATAGTGCTATGTTCGGTGCGTCCCGAGGTATAAACGTCTGAAGTACTGTAAGTTATCGTTTCATGCTCACTGAAGGCGGTGTACTGGATGTTGGTGTCAAATAAACTGCTGACGGTTTCCGAAAATTTTGGGCAGAGTTGTCTTCAAATTCACGGAACATGATTCCTTCCGGCCACGTTGATGGATCCAGTGCGTTTGACTTTAATGATGGGTCCAGTCTGACTTTGAATGAGACAAAGGTCATGCTGCTGGTGTCAGTTCCTTTTGCAACCAGTTTGACAACCTCCGGGTCCTGGGTAGTGTCAAGGTTTGCTCTCACCATTGCCAGAACTTCCTAAGCATCTACTCCTATGATCAAGTCCGCTGCTGCTTGTTTGTTATAGTTAAGATCAGCTAGTATGACGTTTGGGGGCCAATTTCTTTGGGTAACATCTAAAAAAACATCAACAATTCGAAGAAAGCTCACATGTGATAGACTTTAGCACGTGGTGACCAATGAGGTGGAGCAATGAGGAGGTTTGTGGTTCGGCGAGAGAAGTTTGCGACGAAGTCTTGGTTATTTCCGACGACGTAGGTCTAGCGATCTCAGATTGATTAGATTGATGGTGGTTTGACTTACATACTGTTTTGAAGCTTGGGGTTGGATTGGGTTGCGATTTGATGTTTATTGGTGGAGCATCGTATTGTGGTTTTGGTAATAGACACGGCAGGTACCAGAAAGGCAGTTTCTATCCTGATGACCCACGGATAGGCAATTTATGTAAAGAGCCTTTTTATTCATTAAATCATACCTTTCTGAAACTGGTTGTTTGCGAAAGACATCACATTTGAATGGCAAAAGAACTTACTGGTTGCAAATGACGCACGGCTTCCAAGAGGTTCTGACAATGGAATAGACACAGCTAACCTTGGATGTCTGTATTCATCCAATATCAGATCGGGGGAGTTCATTGACACGTGGTTATCCAGGTGCAATCAGTTGAAGAACGGTGCAATGAAGAACGTAAAAAGTTCATGAGCTGCTCGTACTTGAGTACGTCTACTGAACTGTGATGATTTTCCCATTGTTTAAGTGTTGACAGATCCAGGCGAGAGCACACAATGTGTGCCAATAATACACTCCATCCCTTTGTATCGATGTTCATTTTCTTGATCATCTGCAGGTTACGTTCGAAATCATCAATGAGTCGAGAAAGAGACTCATCATTTTCCCGTTTCAAGGGTTCCACAGAAAGCAGTGCGTCCAAGTAGGTTTTCACCACTAACTTATTATTATCAAACCACCCTGTCAGTGATTGCCAAGCTATTGCATAGTTAGCATCAGTTATGGCAATAGACTGAACTGCTTGTTCTGTTTTCTTTGTTAGTGATCCGACAAGATAGGAGAACTTGTCCACATCGGATAGGTTGGGATTCAAATCAAAAGTCGATTGGGACATATATTAAGAATGGCTGATCACGGAAAATGGTTCATATCACCCCTTTTCCAAGATAACTTCACATTTAATAACAGAATGTAGTTCTTCTGCTATATTTTTAACCCAAGGCATATATTTTTTTATGTAAAAAGCTCAAATAATCGATTGCTGGGTATAAAAAGTACGGCAGGTCACGGAAAATGGCCCATAGTTAGTCTGATAGCGGGATAGCAGTTGTTCAACTGCTGTATTTCACAATCGTCTACCCTCCCAATAGTCGAAGTCCTAAAAGTTAAGCTTATTTAAAAAATCCTAGGAATTTAATTTTTGGTTGACCGTTGGGAAGTCCTAGTTCATTCTTTTTCCTCTACAAATTGAAAATATTTGAATAAATTGTATAAGATCATAAAAAGAACTAGTTTTTTTTTTTTTTTCATTTTTGTTTCGTGGGTACAAATTAGATGCACAACAGTTAGCCATAAATGTCACCAAAAAGTGTCATCACGATTCATCTAGAACAAATTCCACATTTTTACTTTCAATTTTAAAGACCTGTCACGAAAACTGTTCAATTGATTAATATTCATCTAGTTGTTAGGAGTGGGTGTGCTGCTTACAATTTCCGGAAACGATTTTCTGAGCAATTTGAATGCCGAAAGGAGTGCCCAAACTTTAATAAGCTTGCATAGCAATCGAAGTATCCCTATTAGTATACCTAGTAACATACTCCATCGTCGTCGTTCCCACGTCAACACCAGGTACCAAAGAGTCATTCTCATTACACACTCAACAATGCCCCGGAGCCGATAGAAGCTGATCCGGAAAATTGAAATATGCAGATCTAGTTCCATTAACATAAACTTCTGATTAGCAATTCAATCCAACGCACAACATACCCACGGCATCCTGTGAAAACAGCATCATTCTCTGCCCGCCGAGAGGACATTAAAGATTATAATAACGAGAAATAATCTTCACGGTCGGTTCGTGCCAGCATGCTGTTTCATCGCATTTTTTCCCCATACACACACATTTTTCCCGGAAAATATTCACGGTCGCCATACGATACAGGGACTCTAATGCATACTAGCGGAGCTGGCAAATGGTGCATGGGACCGAGTCACCAACTATGCCTGATGAATTGGTAAAAAGTGTGAAGGGTTTCATGCGTTGGCAGATAGGATTTTTCTCGTTCACATTTTTTCAATTAAATATACATGAATCAAGAACGTGACTTGAATGTCCTCAGCTGTAGGTTAACTTGACCAAAGCACAAGGTCATTGTCGCTTGATATTTGATTGCCAGAATGTTGAAGACATAGGAAGAAAAGGTTGCATATGTATACATCCCACGTACATTCAATTGGTTTCAACGTGACATTTTTAAAGCTCTCAATATTTTGAAAGCACAGTGCAAGTTCATTTGAAACAAAAACAGCATACGATAAAACAGACCTCTTGCCAGCTACTAAACAGTAATAAAACAACAAACTCCTACTTTGCTCGTGTTCGTAAAATGTTGCACCCCATTTTTGACACTACAAACCTGCAAACAAGGGCGTCCCGATGGTCTTGTCAAATAAACGAAATAAGTGAGCTCGATTCCCTTAGCGATCATTCCATTTTTCTTTTATTTATGAAAATTTACGAAAACCCAAAGTTAGATGAAAGGATAAAGTTCCAGAAGGATCGTAAACGTCAGCAAGAAGAACAAAACCTACATACATATAAAATTAAACCCCGCCTCGCATCACCCAATGAGAGAATGCCTCTTGTTCTGCACACAGAATGACTTTTGGTTTAAAGTTTAATTAGATTTTCGTCTACATGCAAAGCGAATTCACTCCCCCTCGCCCTCTTATTCATGGTGCGTCCACAGAACAAACGAATGTTACAATGAATAAACGAGTTCGTACCTGAAGCTAATTTTTATTTGCATTTGTTTTATTTTCAGAATCATGGTTACCAAAATATGGCGGAGTTGTTTTCCGTCATCCGAGAACTCCCCTCGTCACGTCGAACGGCATCATTTCTATCTGTGTCAGGTAAGTGAGCAAAGGGAAGCTGATGATTTTTATTAAATATTTTTTTGACGCATACTACGTCTCACTTTTTTTTTAAATACAGTGACCGTCACGAAAAAGTTCAACATTTTGAACGTTAATAACGCATTTATTCCGCGAGATATTTTCAAACCGATCACATCATTTAGTTTCGAATTTTCACAAATATCATTTCAACCATTTAGCAACCGTAAACTATTGAAAATAATACAAACAAAAAGTGATGTCTTAAGATTGCGTTTTGAATATACAATTCATAAAATGCCCGGTATTTTTCTATCACA
This sequence comes from Aedes koreicus, assembly GCA_024533555.2. NCBI lineage: Eukaryota > Metazoa > Arthropoda > Insecta > Diptera > Culicidae > Aedes > Aedes koreicus. The sequence continues at coordinate 302,123 of JAHHFK020000456.1, forward strand.
GATTTCAAATGTGAGTAACAGATGTCTTATATGCAGAAGCGAACGATATATGTGCATCTTCACCGAAAGCTTCATTAGTTCGGCAGACTTTGAGATGGTGGAAGCGGTGAGCAGCCAGCATTCGATTAGCTGCTGGAAATGGCTACCCAAGTAACAAATTCAATTTTAGGGTACACTTGAAGAAGTTTTAAAGACTCATTTGATAAAACTACGCGTAAAACTAGATATTCTACATAACATCGATAAAACCGCCATAAAACCCTCATAAGTTCGAAAAGGCCCATACTACAGGAGGGTCTCAAGACTATTTCCCAAGGTTCGCATAAAACTTGATAGTTTTATCGGTACATACTTGTAATGACATTCAAGACATGCTTAAAACTATGATAAAACTACCACAAGTTTTGATAGTTTTATGAGTTTCCTCTTTAAGAACACTTCCAGTCCATCACAAATATGTCTCTAAAATTCCATTTTTCGATTCGTTCTGCTGAATGGGGACTTTTTTTTGTTTATAGTTCAGTGGAACTAATAAAGAAAAAAATATCGATATACATATGGTGTTTCTTTTCCAAAGTGGATACGTATGTAAATTAATTGTAAAATTGACCATAAATGCATCTGTTTTTGGCCTGCAATTGGTACATTTTTCATGCGACATTCAGTTTATTGGTATTTAATAACATAAAAAATCGAAAATTTCAATGCAAAATATAAAAAAAAATACTTGAAAATTCAACAATTAGGTGTTAGATCTTGAATAAATTGTGTCTAAGTTTCAAAATATATTTTAAACAGCATTGTTTGTTCGTAGCATTGGAAAAACGAGAGTTTTGTTGCATACATATGTAAATGGCTACCATTCCGAGGAAATCCAGAATAGCCACGCTCGCCATTTTTTCAATGGTTTTATCTAAAACTACCATTAAACGCAAATAAAACTAATATTTCTTCCACAAGACTAACAAGATTTTTTGAGGAGCGCGATAAATTCATCTTTATTTGTTCTGTTCTTGAAAAAGACGCTTGAATAAAACTTGTTTGAATTGCTCACCGTAAACAAGTCTTTCGTAAGAGAGCCATACAATCAGTGAGGAGAAGGCACATCATAAACAAAGAAAATGTGAACGTTCAAATCAAAAGTGCTTATGCATAATTGTTATTCTTAGTCATATTTACAGTTTATAATTTATTGTTTTTAATCACCAGCGTAAGTCGATAAAAACAAAACAAAAAATACAAAAAAAAACTACAACTTGAATATGCTAACAATGGTTTTGGGAAGAATAACAGATAATAATATTGCGTCGATGGCTGAAACATCAGTTGAGCGAAAAATGATTTTTCTCCTGATCTATACGCTAAACCTAACGTCGGAAGAAGTGCGCTGTGTAGTGGATCACAGAGCGATTCCAGCGCACTACTTCCGACTTTAGATTTAACGTATAGATCATGGGAAAAATCGATTTTCGCTCACATGATACACCAATTTTTACTTGCAACGAGTATAAATTTTGTGTAGCCTATTGGGAACTGAAATGCACGGCTCGGGAGAATTCAACATTCACATAACATTTTACGATCGTAGGGCACGTTAAACCTTACGTCGAAAGTACTGCGCTGTATTTCCACGGTGGTGCGCCATATAACGCACTACCTGGGACGTTAGGTTTAACTTGCACAACTGGCATAAAATCAATTATGCATTTCGGTTTTCAACTGGCGACACATTGCACCATTTTAATTTGATTCGTTACAAAAAATAGGACGCATAACGCATAGACCCTACTGATAAGTTAGTATCAGTAGGCTACGAATCCAATGGAATTCTGCGATGGTCAAAAAAAAAGTGGTTTGTGGCTGCGATGACGGAGTATTCAATATATTGGATAGGTTTTTATTGAATTTCCGCTTGACCGATCCACTATTGTATAATATCTTCCACCTATGGGCGTCCATTGTCCAGTTTGTTTCTTTTTTACATAATTTTCTTTCTCAAGAGTATGTGCTCTTATTCAAAATCAAAGGAACCCATCGCACTATGGATTTTTTATTCAAGGAGGCGGTCAAAAATATTATCTGGATTATTCTGCATTATTTGGCCTGGATTGTATTAGTCTGTCTTCTAAGTTCTCCAAAATGCCCTGAAGTTAAGATTTTAATAGTCTATTGAATTTAATTTTATACGCATGTTCCCGACGTTTACAATACATCATCAGTGCCCTAAAAAGCCCTATTATGGCTTGTGCGTCTAAGAATGGTAACAATAAGATATTCAATGCTTCCCAAACTATCCTGGAGCTAAAACTAATGCAAAAATGGTACCTGGCATCGATAGCTCTCAATTAATAACTGTGGAAGTGCATTTAGAACACTAAGTTGAGATCAAGCAATAAGCGAATTGTGAAAGCAATAAGCTTGAAAAGCTAAAAGAAGAAGAAATAATGGCATAAAATGATGTCAATAACATGGCGTCAAACCAGCACAGGTTCGACAAAAAAAAAGATCAGTATGATAATGATGAGCTCTCCCGAGTATTCTAGTGTTCAGATATTGAAAATCGATACGCTAGATGAAGTTTTGAACAATGTCCTGAAAGCCTTTATGAATTTGAAAACATCACACACGCCTTTGCAATATACACATCATCGAATACTTAATGCTCTACAAATATGCAGGGGTGTGATTTTTCAGCAATTCAATGTGAAAGAGAGAATAAATTTTTTTCAGTGCAAGAATATCGAAACTGACGTGATAAAAATTAACCATTAACATAGCCAAAGCTCCAGAGCCACATGTGTCATTTTCATCCCTGCATTAAAGACAACGTATGCTGCTGTGAGACATCTTGAGGTTCACTCATAAACCACGTTTATGTTTGTCACAGAAGCTCTGCGAAAGCTTTATTCATTTAGTGTTTTCTGTCACACGAGCATTTCATTCCTTGAGACAAACGCAAGAGTCCGATCATTATCAAACCTAGTGGGTGAAATTTTCAAAGCAGTTGTGACAAAAAAAAAATGAGTGTTAAATTTATACGCTATGGAGCCTGAACCATCCCGGTCAAAACAAAATGTCTAGGAAGCTGACTCGTGACCAGACACTCACCCAAATTGCTGGTCAATACGTCCTCAGGGATGGACCGAAAGCCAGATGCGCAATTGAACCTACACAAATGCACCTTCGAGTAGGCATCCTATGATCCGGGCAACGCAATCCGTCATTTTCGTTCAAATCATCCGGAACGAGCAGTGGAAGTAGGTTTGCTGGACGAAAATGGCACACTTGTCAAGAAACCCCGTATAATAAGAAAAATAGCGATTCCTATGGACGAGCAGTTGTTCATTGATTCGCTGATCAAGGACATTACGATGAACAAGATGTCCTTAAAAAGCATCGAATGAGAAGGGTTTCAGCAAACAAATGGCGCTTTTGCCACCGCTCTAGGTTTAACAATCAACCGGGCGAAGAAACTTGCGGTCAGCAGCAGACGAAATTCACGATGTCATCGCCGAAGAAATGAGGGGAAAACTCCTCAGTTTGAAAGTTGACTCCGTATTAAAATATCACCGGCACGTAATAGGCATAAATGTCCAATACGTATTGCGTGACAAGCTTGTCATACGGATACTAGGTATGTAAAATTAATAGCCTGATTTTCATAGCAGAATCCAGTCAGGTTTGTTGGGTTTAAGTTTGATAGATTAGAAGAATAGACCATTCCCATCCAAAAAAAAATTTTTGTTTAGAAGCGAACATTTTCAAGAACCCCTAAAACTGCCTTTTTACTTCACTGTTTTCATTCCATTCCAGATATAATGAGGATCTTTACTTTGGTACGACTGATTCTCGGCACTTTCAAATTTGCAGAGGCTACACTAAGCTGAATTGAAACCAAATGACTTGTTTGTTTGTTCATGTTTAATTCCTCACGGTATCTTATAATGTACAAGAGAGCAAGCTGGTTGGGTTTAGTGAGGTAAAGCAATATCCTTAACAAAATTGAATGCGCCAAGAATTGGAGCCGGCCTTAGTAGTTCCGTCACCTATTTGTTTTAACAACTTGTAACGAATAAAATGATAAAATTATAAATTATAAGCTAAGAGAGGACCCATCAATCACCATCTAAATCTTTTCTTAACAACATGATTTTTTTCCTACTAATTACGGCATTAATTCTTCGATGGCACTGCAAGTTGTGTTCAATCAGTTTGAAAGAGTTGTGCAAAATAACTTGTTTTTAAATACAACCCAAGTCACTTGAAACAAATGCTTTTAGCATAGCAAACAGCTTTGCTACTCTCTCAGTCATTCATTTCTGAACTGAAAAAACATTTCTATCAGTTTCAGTGAATCCTTCTGCAATTGAAAATAACTTCTGAACTGGGTAATGAACTCTTAAAGCTCATGAATTCAAAATCAAAACAGCCTGGACAACGTTGAATGAACTAGCGATAAAGCTTCCTGTACAGAATCGGGTTTAAGCATTCGGAAGCTCTCGCTATAGTGAATGTGACTGGCACAGTGAAGTAAATTGCCACAGATGTCATCAAGTGAAAACGAAAAACCGCACCACTGATGTAATGTATGTAAGGTAGCCATCCCTTCTAAGACCTTGTCATGTATTCAGCTCCACTTAATAGGAAGATCAAATTGACTTACCGGTTTGTATTCACAGTTCACGCGGAAATGTAAGATTCTCCTTCCAACGACACGATCCAAAAAATCGAATAACCTAATTCGCAATACTTATTAAGCTTTCTACAGGAAGGCTTGTTAAGAAGAGCGCGTTCCTCTCACTGAAACTGTTGGAGTAGAACTCACAGCATCACATTCGACTCGGTAGAATAAAGAAAATGATACTGCTTTTTCCCTCCCCGACGCCGGTTGTGCCTATACATATTCAATGCATATAGTGATATATAAAATATAGTGAGTTAAAATCAGACGTTGTGTATAAAAATAAACCCAAAAGGAGAGAGATTATCTCGCATGTAGGCAACAAAACGGAGTGCATACAAACAACCGCTAGAAACTATCACAAGCTGTTGGTAGTAAATGAGCACGATCAAGCGCGTTCCTTTTGCCTGTCAAGGCGGCGGATTCGTTCGTGCCTTGACCTACCCCGCATCGGGGATGTAATGCAAAAGGAATACGTCCTTGGTTCGAGTACCGCTATATCCAAGCCCTTCGCTCAATTGGCAATACTTCTATTCAATTTTCAACCTGCCGAACACTGACGGAACTATCAACACTTTCTTTTCATATCTTTCATTCTAGCAAACATTACTGTCCACTCTTGGGGCCTTACCCAATTAACATTGCCAAAACCAACCAGCTTTATTAAGTTTTATTAAAGTTTTATGAAAGCCACTAGAAATCAATTCGGCTTTATTATGGTAGCAAGAGATGCCAATAGGTTTCAAATTTTAGTCAGGTTTATAAGAACCTACACAGCTTCTTTACAACGATCTTAAAACTTTGACTTCTAAAATTCCTTTTACTCCTACCAAAGGTTTTATTTCGACTTTGTGAACACGTAAAATGCTGTTTTGAAATGCCGTTTTAGGACTCATTCATATTATCTTATTATGGTCAGTTGAAAAAGCATTTTAAAACCATTTTGCCTCCAGTAAATGCATTAAACGGCTAACTGGCATTGAGGAAAGCTACCAAGCGACCAAATAGTTTTATAGTAGCCATTGCTAAGATAAATTGGCTTTTTGGCAAAACTGTGATTTCTTGCAATCGCCATATTGAAATATATGAAATAATTGAAGTGTGGAAAAATAAAAACACCAAATTTTAAATGTAATACAATTGAACTGTAGATCTGAGACAAACTTCGGTATTCGTTTAGATAACCTTATTAAATTCCAGCAATTTTCAGGAGTTTCATGATAAATTTACGGAATATATTTTTTTCAATTTTGTTTTTGTTGTTGTAAACTCGCATAATTTCCAAGGCGCATTAATTTTCAGCTCTTATCGTGCCAATATTCACCATAAAATTAAATGCGCATATGATTTGGAGCATGATACGATATAAAACAAACTCAATTTGTTTTATATATTCTGCTATCAATCATAATTTCCCGCAACAGAAGAACTTTTTTCTTAGCCATTATTTACTGTTGAATGAATCAGAAGAGAAACAAAGCAAAACAACAAAAACCAACCACGATATCGCCGTGAAGTTTGACAGCTGTGGCCATTCAGCCTTATGTTGGTTTTGATGGCGGCCAATAGGTTTTATAATGGTTCTCAAGTGGTCATAACATCTTTCACTAGAACATTTTCAAAATCTTTATGGTCTTAGAAAAGTTTTATGAATTTGTTTTCACAACCGTCTATAGAGTGGGCCACTTTGTACACATTTCGGCTTTAAACATGCATAGAAGGGGTGTTGGTGGACAAAACAGTTTTGAATGTAGTGTCATCAACAAAGCCGGGAGGAGTGCTATACGGCTGGAATAAAACTAAAATTGTTACTTGGGTATGGTGATGAGCGGACATCTCCTTCTACATCATAATCGTTACTCCACGTACGGAGAATACAAACATAACAAGTATAGTAATATGTTATGTTTGGAGATGCAGTGGAACTATCCATGGAATAATATCGTTCGTTGCAGCTAGTTTATCACGAGAAATATCAGAAAGACGTGTTGCATACAGCCGATCATTTTGCTGGTTGTGGTGATCCTGTAGCAAGAATATTTTTTCGCCCGAAACCAGAATTTCAAAATCACCGTGCCGCTTAAGCAGCTTCCGACATCTTCGACTCTTGCAATCTTCTCCTTTTCAGTCAAGCCATGGTTTTTGTATGGAGTTCGTTAATGGTCCGCTTTCAAAATACTGCTGATCGTTGACTGTAACATTCCCTGTTGTTTGGCCTTACCAGGATTCTGCCGAATTCACTCTTTCACTCGTTTGATGGCTTCCGAACAACTGATAGTGCGCTGACAGCCAGGTCTTGGAGGTATTTTCCAATGGATCCCCTACGGATCTGGGAATTGCGGCCGTGCACATTTAAATAGAAAGCATGTTGTTTCCTTAACCATGACGCGAGAAAAGTCACCTGACAGATCGTTATAAAAATTACACGTGTACTACGTTATCTTCACTTTCAGGTAATTTGGTGTAGTGGTTGAATAGCTAGAGCATTCTATGTGAATATCCTTCAATTTGTGTTCTCCGTACACAACAGAGAAAATACCAGTGGGGGCGGTCCCGGCGTACCTTTCACGCCAATGTCACGAGTTCAAATTTCACCCCCGGACAAGTTACCAAAAAAAGGTATTTGAGTGGCTATGACGAGAGATGAAAAGAGGCTGAAAATCTCGATAATCAAGAAACAACAACAACAGAAATTAACAGCATTTTTTTCCAGAAGGCGTTCTAATCTTTGACGAGGGTCGAGGAACGTAAACAAAAATTTCGTGTAAAATTAGAAGTTCCGATGCCAAAACAAACGAGATTCGATAAAGGATGTGCATATGCCGTATGTTTGTCGGTTTCAGTGCACCGATTTTTTGTAGTCCATAAAGCCTGTCCACGTTAAATTTTGAGACACCAAAATAATAGCAGCAAAAAATTTACACATAATTCAACAAAACCGATTGTTTATTTCACAATAATAAAGTTATATCTTTATTAAAAAAAGTTGATTAAGATGTTAATCCTTCATTCTGTAAAATTCTCTATGGTACACCTACCATCAGGTTCCGTACGATATCCTCAGATACGCCCGCCGTGACGATTCTCCATCTTCTCTTGAAATCATCGGTACTTTTGGCTTTTTTCTTCGTTTCGAAGAGTTTCCGCTCAACTAGAGCCCAGTACTTCTCTATTGGGCGAAGCTCTGGACAGTTTGGTGGATTGGCTGTTTTTGGCACGTATTTGACCTCTTGTACCTTATACAAGACGCCAAATCAGGTACCTTATGACAAGACGCCAAATCAGGCCAAAACAGAGCTGGAAAGTCGTGGCTTCTGATAAACGGTAGCAACCGCTTTTGCGGACATTCTTTCTCGTACTCATCCTTATTGATAGTGCCGGTAGAGACGAAACTTTTAGATTTTCGACCACAACTACATATGGCCTGCCAAATCAAATACTTTTTCGGAAATTTAGACACCTTCTTTGTACGGAAATGCTCAGCAACGGCGTTCCTTTGCATTGCGGTATAAAAAGCTAAAAGTCTTCGAGTACGTATGTTTCGTCGTATATTATAATACAAGAATTTATTTGCATAATATTGGTTAGAAGCTCCTCAGCACAACTTTTTGTAGTTAAATTTCGCTTATCATCCCGGTTGGGCACCTTATTCACTTTGTACGCCTTCAGTCCTTGCCTATGCTTCACTTTTCGTACGTATGATTTTGACTTCCCAACTTTGCGAGCCACATTTCGCACAGAAAAATTGGGATTTTTCTCAAGAATGGCTACCACCTTCTTGTCCTTTTGTCGGGAGCATACATTTCGATTTGTTCCACTTCCAACCTTCCGATCCACAGTCAAGTGCTGGTCAGATGATTTTTTTCGGTAGTTTTAGTTTCTTGACAAGATCGCGTACCATTAAATTCAGATTTTGCTGCTGTTCGTACAAAATGCGTTTGTGCACTTCCACTTGATTCGACGCCATATTACTGAATGTAACAAGAATGCAAACATGTTGTACCACGAAATAAAGTGGCGAGTTTCAGCTGTCATATAAGTGAAACGTTTCAGCAATCCGTGAAATAATTCAAAATTTACACTGAATGAAAAGTATCCGAAATTTTACGTGGACAGCTTTATTAACCAAACTGCACAGAACAAAATTTAATTTTCAATTGTGATTTAAATATCGATGCGTGTAAAATTGTGTTGTCAAGAAACAGCAATTATTTTTTTTTTCTGTCATCTGGCTCAGACCTATCGATCCATAAAAAAGCAGCAGCTTGCACAAAATATTGCGAAGAAAGGCGAGCATTTGCATACAACATTTCTGACAACGTATGAAATGTCTCAGAGCTGCAATCGATTTATATTGTAAGCTTATATGTTTTGTGACACTCTATTTATGCTACGCTCTATGTAGCTGTGTACACTACTCTATTTTTTTTCAATCGCAGACACATAATGTATCACTTTAGATCAACTGCCATATTCAAGCCGGATGAAAGTAACACAATTTGCAAAATCCATCGCATTCAAACTCTTCTGATGAATGGTCAGTTCGTGTGAGAAATCAACACATGCTGCAATCAATTGAAGCACTCGCTCTGCCACTGTACGTGATGACCGAAGAAAAGTGAATCCGTGTTTCCAGTGAATGTTTCCAAGATTAGTGGTTGAAAGGATGAACAAGTCAAGTGTGATACACTTACCGATGCGTTGGTTATCGACATTTCGTTTATATATGTAACATTAGTGCCGAAGCCATTGAGTATTTGAACAGAGCAACTGGAAACGACTGTGTGTATACAAGCGTTCACACGGAAAATTCTTCATTTTGGACTTCCCCAAAGCGACACCAGCATTTTCACATGCTCCATATCGACGGAAAGTTCAGAATGAACGTTGTGGTTGTTTTAGCTGCTGCTGTATGGTGTGCTGAGAAGCGAGAAATGCATTATTCAGTGTTATCCCTACGCAAGCTTATCAAAGCGAACATTGAGCAATTTTGATTACGGTGTGAATTCCGACAAGGATTCTGGTATGAATGCCCCCAATAATCACAAATTTGGATTATGATGTAAGCAATGATACTGCGTACAGATACTTTCAATAGTGACAATTGGTTGTCCATTGCACAGGTATTACTCGGCTTGCTTCCAGCCATCGGATGTGAATAATCTTTTTTCATACAGTATTAACAGAAAGATTATACGTACATTACACGACCAGAGAACAGCATGCTAACAACATGATAGAAAATCGATATTAAAATTAGCTCTTCCTGTAAGAATATAAATAAATTTCAAAATCAATCATTGTTAAAAAAAATCATAACTGGTCTAAAGCAATTCAAAAGTTAGAACCCCACCCAGTTTTAAGTCAGACCCGTATTGAATTTAATATTATGACTTAAAAACTTGCACTCAAACGAATTGTTTGATGTCCCTGGTGCATGTCCCTGTAAACATCGCAAATCTTTGCACCTCTAAGTCAAAGACGACAACGGCAGAGCACGAAACTTTACGCCAACGCTTTATATATGAATTCTCCTACTGCACAGTTATTGCGTCATTTATAACACAGAATGAGAAATAATGTAGATGCGGCAATGCATTTTCCTTCTCACACGATGCTAATTTATTTCTGTCATAAATTGATATCGATGCATTTTTGTTAAACGCCACATTTAGACGGGCTGTTTCACATTTCTTTTCCAGCTCTATAAAAATGAAAAATGATTTTTCAATAGCTGGCAAGATGGAATTGTAACTTATTGTCATTTCATATACTCCTCGAAGTTGCCCACACTATAGGGAATGCTCTCTTTCCCATGTTATAGCAATGGATATTCTGCATGAAGTGATGACAAGTGTACATCCGTTACCATTGTTCCCTTGATAGTAACGAATAAATCTTTATAAATTTCTCCAAACTGTTACGTTTTCTATCAAATAATGAATGAAGTTTCTGCAGTTTCATTATAGATCTAATTGATGCAGAGCTATGTTTTTGTTTTTGTTTATTCTGATGAATACCTTAGTATGAGTAAAATTTTAGCATAGTTGCTGTCAGTTGTGCTTGAAAGTTAGTTTCTTTTCCAAGAAAACCAGAGCAAAAAGAAGCAAGTGCTTCTTTGTAACTCACCATTTTGATTTTGCCCACTGCGTGAATAATCGAAAAAAATGTACTCTAACTAAGTCCTTTTCAATCTGAATACATTGAATTTTTATCCTCCATGAGTTAAATATAGCGAATGGTAACGTCTGCATTAAAAAAAAAATAAACAGTTTTTCATCGCTATTTTATGAGATTTTCAGACCTATCTCCAATCATAGTATTCCTATTGTTTTCAGTCAAACTTTGACAGCGATATAAGATGTTTTGCAAAAGCTTGGGCGAAAGCCGTAAAAAAAGCTCTGTTCGATTTTATGTTCTTACTACCGCCTGCACCACGAAGCAAAGAAATCCACCATCGCATCGTTGGGTACTTTGTGTCAGTAGGATTCAGCGGATCCGGCATCTACAAGATCACCGCCTTGTAGGACGAAGGAAAGAGTTTCGAAAGGAAGCCTGGCTCTAGCCCTCCAATGGTCCAAGGAAACCGAAAAAAAGGACAGAAGCCGAAGCGAAACTACGAGGGGAAGTTGGCGAAACCCTTCCGTGCCATGGGCTGAGAGATCGATGGAACCGGACAAACCGTCAAAATTTACCTCCAGTCTATGGACAACGTCATGTGGAAGTGCAGGTCCAAGGCGGCTGTTTCGGAGCAGCTGGCGACGTGGTGGTGGATGGCCGATATCTAAACCTGGACTAACCTTTTCACGTCCCCCACCAAACAGATGAGCAACGAGTTCCAGAAGAAGGTTATCCTGTGGCTGGCCATAAGTGAGAAAGATATGTCGAAGCCATTGTTCTTTTCTCGGGACTTGCTGTGAATGGGGAAAATTACAGTACCATATGCCGCTAAGAAATGGCCGCCATACGGGAAAGGATGTTGGTCCGGCCAGCATCGGCCCACTACGCCAATAGGTCATTTGAAAAGATGGACCGCCTGAACATCACTGAACTCTCAAAACGTTAGCCAGCTTAGACCAATCAATAATTTATGTACCAACCTCAAACGCAGCATCGATTCCAATAATTTTGTGGCAAAATCCGAGAAGCAGCTGATCGAAAAAGCGAAGAAAGAGCTTAAGAATACCCCAACATCGTTCTTGTCCAAGACTATAGACAAGGCTCCGGGTAAGAACCGTAAGGCCGGTCGTCATAGTGTGAAAGCATATTACTTAAATGATCAATCATGGATTTATGCTTCGTATTTTTTTCAGATCGAAAATATTGTGCAACAATCCTAGAGCCGCTTTTAATAGGGTGAAAGTTGAGAGACCTACTTTGCTCACTTTCTCTTTCGTTTATAAACAAATCACCTTTTTGTGGTTCTAAGTACGATTTTAATGCGCCTCTGTTATATTGAGTAGACGTTTAAACAGCTGATCATTACTGTGTAATGCTTCAATATTTTCCCCTGTTCGGGACATATAGAGCAGTAATTTGATCGAATGTAGTGTATTCCATATATTGAAGCTGTTATTGTGACCAATAAAACTTTACTTTTTGAAGCTCGAATACTTTTTGAAATCAATGAAAGTAACATGCAAAATCTCTTAGAAAATATCATACTAATCATAACAATCAGGCTAAGGCCAGGGTGGCCTCTGCTTTACACAGAACTTGTTTCCATTCTATCCATTCTGTCCAAGACTTCACTTTGACAGCTTTGCAGTCTGTGAGAGGTCCGCAGGTCACCGTTAACTTGATCGATCCACCTTGTTCGATGTGCGCTTATCTTCATTTATTGAAACACAACATCTTCGACAAGTCTGATCACAAAATATTTTTAATCGTATTCTTAAATGCTAATTTACTCATAATAAAGTCAAAAGAGTCACTTCATTGAACAGCCTACAACCAAGAATCTAATGGGTTATTTCGTCCATATAGAGTACGGTGGCCAGAAATCCAAAACAGTTGGCGACTCCGGAGCTGACGAACTACAGCATGTAACGTTTCATTCTAAAGAATGTTTCTACATTCGATGTTTCACATGACCACATCAAAGACAAACAACCGTATGAAGGATCACTCGACGACTCGATAACGCCTGGGACAGACCTTCAACGTACAGCGTTGAACTCCTTTAGTCTAGTACGTGTTTTAGTGTACTGGATTAAAGTATTTGACAGTTCGTACAACGGTCAGCGTTGTATGTCTGTCATAAGAATAACGGTTGTATATTCAGCAGCGCACATCGATGTTCATATGGTGGCAGATTGACAGGATCGTTCCATGGAAGGCGGCGTAGAGCATATCTGATGCACCGTTTCTGGACTATTTCGATGCATGCAATATGAACGGCATGGTACGGAGCCCAGATCTGAAACACAATACAGTGACTTACCTATATGCATGCACATCGTCAAAATGGGCGGTGTTACGCCGTAAGAAACGCAGCATTGCGTTTGCTTTCACGGTTGTTACGGAGATGTGCTCGTTAAAGCGAAGCTTACAATCAAGTGTGACCCCAAGGTCCTTGATGAAGTGATGTGTCGTTTAAGCCGTAGTCAAGCGTAACAATGCACAATGGTCCAGAATGCAAATTTAGCTGGAAAGATACGTTTGCAGCCTAAGTTTAAAGTTTTGGAGCAAAGTTGTCTTCTACAAAGTTGTTTCTAACTTCTAACTTCACGCATTTTGAAAGTCAACAAAAACTAAGTTTTTTTTATGCCATGACGTACAGAAATGTGTAAAAAAAAGGACACAGCCAAAATGATTTGAAAAATGTCATTCAATTTAAAATGATCGTTACCATTAGGTGTGCTTATAATTTCTGGAACAGTCTATAGTCACGAAAACGACCATCTTGCAATCGGTTTTACTCCTCTTCCACAAATTTCAGATCTCTCATGTTCATAGAAGTTTTGTTGCGAAAGATACGTTTCCTGATCTTTCGTAAGTGTTAACGACGGTTACGGAGTTGTGGTGTCCACCAAAATTGGTTGAACTGCCTTGTAGGCCGGTAAGTTTTCTTTTGCTGTAGAAAACCACCACGGAAGTATCAATAGAATCTTGGTTCAACGACTCATTCCAGCCCTGGGAAGCGATTCTTGCAATCATAGTTGTTTCCTGTCACGAGGGCAGCTCGGGATTCTTCCTCACGAGAACGGGCGTCCACAGTTACAATAACGGCTTATCGTGAGCGTCAATTTGGCAACTCAAATAGATTTATGATGCATGAATCGCCTACGAACACCAAGTTAAGTACCTTACCGTTCGCGTTCAGAAGATTATGCACTTGATGGAAGCCAGCTGACAAAAAAGACTCAACTAAGGCAAGTTCCTGTTCAGTTGACGCGTTAATTGGCAAGTTTCTCAGAAAACTTTAATCAAATTTCCAGATTAAATTCGGCAGATTGTAGTATCCAGGTAGCATAGGATCAGCAAGACGTTGAATTTGGTTGACTGATTCCACATGCCTCGTGTAATTATCCAGGCTTCTATTTGGCCACAATTAGCACACTACCACCTCTTCGCAAACTGCTGGTGGAAGTATTGCGGTCGCATGGATTCGGTGTGAAGCCATGTTTCCGTTAGAACAACAATATCAAAATCTCTGGCCAGAAGAGAAAACAACAAAATGTACTGCGGACATACATTGTACAATTCTTTAAAGCAATCAAAGATCGTGGGAAAAAGAACACGGTCGACCATGTTCAACGTGAAAATGTTTCGAAATCCGTCATATACCGTACTCTCGCAACCATGACAGTAATCCGGAAGAAAGGTAATTGCCCTCCAAGATTATGGATAATAAAACGCTCCAATCGCCACGCACTATGTTTATCACCTGGAATTCGGTGAGCCAGCGGGAAGCGACCAGCAAGTTCAATTGTTCGAAGTCGTACATCGGTAAGACTCTGATAAAGGAGGGAATAGTATGTCGAAAGAAAACCAGATCCCCAGAGTACACGGACGGACAAATCAAAACTGTGAAATCCTAGTGCCGCTGGATGATCCAAAAATACGTTGGAAAGTCTTTCATTCTGGACGACCAAAGCTATTTTCCCCTGTCCAAGTCCCAGATACCCGAAAAAGACTTTTTCTATACCAAGGACAAATCTACAACTCCTCCGAAGGTTAAGTACAAATTCAAGCACAAGTTCGAACAAAAGTTCGAACGATTATGAGATTTCAGAGCCGTGGTTTAAACCAAGTGGCTTGACCATCTATCAACCAAACAAAGTGTTTGCAAAAAATTTCTCATTTCGTTCCTTCAGAAGGAGGGCCTCAGGGCCTGGAAGGCCACAGTGTAGACCATTTGTGTCAAAAGACCGGAATCCGACTAACCTGCCGCAGTGTCGTAATATCGAGGATTTTTTTTTTGTCTATTGAGCTCCACTGTTTACAAGGGTAATTGGAAGGCCGAGGACATGAAGCAACTCATCAACAGAATTAGAAGCAGCATCCGGAAAATTGATGTGGCAGCCGTCCAGCGGTCATTTGCTACCATTAAGACTTAGCTGCTTCGCACGGTGGATCACGGACCATATGCTAATATTCATTAAGCTTAGTTTGAAGACTAAGACCAACCCTTTATTTAAAATAAATCAGATCGAACTGTACTTCTTTGAATCCTGGATATTGTGAGCTGTTTTTACTAAAATTACTAATGAAATTACTGAAATTACTAATCATTCTTCTCATTTTCTAGTTGTACTTCTTTGTTATTTTTCCCGAGCCATTCTTTCCATTACTACTATATTGTGGCCACCCGTAATAAGCTGTAACATTTCGCCCTTTGGGTTGATTTCAACGAAATTTTGGGTGAAATGACCTCAGCGTGTATTGTTTACACTGCGTGAGTTTCATTGTGAAATGTGCCGTAGTTTCGAAAATGGAGTCGAATGAACAGCAAGTACGTGAGAACATTTTGCACACGCACCTAGACATCCCACTTCTTTCGCACCGAGCCACCGGAAAGATGTTGAAAATTCACCAGTCTACAGTGTCTCGTGTCATAAAACGTTTCGGGGAACGTTTAATTGTCGATTGGAAGAAGGTGAGGGGCAGAAAAAGTGTTCCGTACTGTGTGAAGGATCAAGTGGTTGCTCCCTTTAAACGCAAACCCAACTGTTCCGTTCGGGATGTCGCGAAAAACCTGCACTTGACCAAAAGTTTCGTGCAGAAAGACAAAAAACGAGCCGGGCATCGTTTATTAAAAGTTCAGAAAGCTCCAAACCGCAATGAAAAACAGAATAGGACAGCTAAAACACGTGCGCGTAAGCTGTACACACAAATGTTGGCGAAACCACACTGCTGCATCATGGACGATGAAACACACGTAAAAGCGGACTTTAAACAAATTCCCGCCAACCAGTATGTGACTGCGAAAGACAAGTTCGATGTTCCAGAGTCTCTCAGGACAGCAAGTGCCAAAGTTCCCCAAGAAATTTACGATTTGGCAGGGGATTTGTTCGTGTGATAAACGGAGCAAGCCTTGCGAGACAACTTCAACTGTAAATGGTCAAGTATACATGAATGAATGCCTGAAAAAACGACTGTTTCCGTTTCTCAAAACACACAACGTTCCTACAATTTTTTGGCCGGATGTTTTGGAGTGGTACAAGCCGAATGGTGTCAATTTCGTGCCGAAGGATCTTAATCCTCAAAACTCTCCAGAGTTTCGGCCAATTGAAAAATATTGGGCTATAATGAAGCACGAACTTCGTAAGCATCCTAAAGTTGTCACTACAAAACAGGAAATGTTGTAGTCATGGTTGAAAGCGGAAAAAAATGTCGTTTCAAGCGTTGTACAAAATCTTTTGCGTGGTATTAAGAAGGAAGTTCGGGTTTTTGGATTTGGTAAAGAAATATAGTGAAATAAAATTACTTAAGCCAAGATTATACAATGTATTTTATTCCCTTAATATTTCATGACAATTGGTTGAGAGACTTGTTTTTGAGGACGAGTTTAAAGTGGTGCAATTTAACTGTGGACACCCTTTACTCAGCCAAAAGTATTTATAATTGACTAAGCTACAGAAGCTTGAACAAGTTTCTTATGAACAATATTTTGTACGGGTTATTTTTTTGCTACTGAGTGTACTGTTCCATTAATTGATTGAGAGCTTCCCCGTATGGTTCGTTTATAACAATTATTGTGTTGCAAGTACAATATAACAATTATTGTGTTGCAAGTACAATCATTCTGATCACAATGATTTTAAAGTTAATTATCCTTGATAATTATGTAGTTAAATGAGCCCCTCTCTAATAAAATAATATTAGTATCATGTTGCCCATTAATTATCATGCATGGATAGTATCTATAATCAAATTACTCCAATAATTATTTGAGTTCATTTATACTTTGGTGCGTTTGGAGATATCATACGCTACATAAATCTTATTTCAATTATTCAACAGTGCAATCATATGTATACAAGTCTCATTTGTAAACCAATTCAATTTCAACCGACCAATGACCATTTTGTATTGGAAGCATTTCCCAAAGATGAACCTTTGAATTGCTGTTAGCAGGTGTTCTTCTTCAATGCAATTAGGGGCCAAGCGAGTCCTAATTGTTACGTGACTCTTGACATTTTTTTGCATCATAGTATTATTCAACAAGCATGGAACTGTGTGCTCAGGTCAGTTGGGAAAATTCCTATATAAGTGGGTGCCTAGACTATGAGCAGGCCCAGTAGCTTTTAGTTTTTATATTGTATGACATTTGAAAAGGACATATCTTTGTTGATCAATTCTCTTCATCGACTTTCTCTTCAGTGAATAACGTGGCTGCATAATGCTTCTATTGACGTTACCTTTATGCAGCGCCAAAGGATTGTTTGTTTTGCCGTGATAAATACAAGAAAAAGGCGATGAAGGGAATCAATCAACAAGACTAGGCCCTCTTGTTACGCGAAATACCACAAAATAAATTTAACAGTGACCTGTCGTAACCAAGCAACAAATTACATGGAAGTTGTAGTTGCACGTTTCGGTTTAAATTTAAATCAATATGGAAATGGTGTTTCGATCGGAAGCTGCAAAGGGTTAAGGGATGCGAACAACAACCTAATCTAAAAATGCTAACCCCGTACAAAACCTCAAACATGCTAACATGTTTCCCGGTCATCAATAAATCAACCACCTGTATCTGGTATCGTTGTCCATCCGCTCCAACAAGCAGCTTCCAACCCGGCCAAATAAACGTGTTTCACCAAGTATTCTTCTTCTTATTTTCATTTCAGTGGCAAACTAACACCCAGGTCGGAATATGCTACCTGATGTACCGGTTAATAGTGGCCATTCTGTTACTAGCGGTATTGGCCTGCTCAGCACTGGACATTGGTCGATCGGAACCGATGCTGGAACATCACTACGCCAAATGGTGGATCTACCTGACGCACTGGGCCCTGATAGCATGCGCCCTCCAAGCCTGGCTGGCGGCAATTATCGTTACCAAAGGGCTGATGATTGACCGGAACGAGTTCGGTAAATGTCTTCCTCAACCTTATGAACATATTGTTTCATGAGTATGTCCCGTACATCCAAGGCCACCCAAGGTTGCGTAAACTGGTCAGTCAATGTATGTTGATAGGATTCACAATCATATGCATTGCTCTAGGGCTGGTCGCATGGATGTCGGCATATTGATGGCATACAAACGTCGTTATCTACACCACAATGTCTTTGTTTTCTCTCGTTTCAAGAATGGAATATCCATGTTGCCCGGGAAAGCCGACTACACGCTGTATATTGGGTTGTCTACACAATTGCCACAGTTTACTCGTTCATCGTTACGATAGTCTACTGGACGTTTGTTTACGATCCCGGTAAGTATCAAAACGCATGTTGAAATACGTGACATCAACGCGAAGCAATTTGAATTGGGTCTTCTAATTTAATTTTCACGAAAAGACCAACAGAGTGCGAAGAAGTGGTGGGTAAGTCGTACAAGTACATCCTCGATTGAGCATTTGGCTCATTACTCACAAATTTAATTTGGAATCGTACCAGTTTTGGTTTTAGATATTGGACGTTTAATTTCAATTGCATCGCCAGCAACAACAGCCTCTCCACAACATCCACCAAATAATCATTGGAAGTAGTATTACCCACCAGGTCTCACAACAGCCGTTTGTCCAAACATTGTCGTTTTTCTATCCTATTATTCCTCATACAGCCATCCAATATCAAGCAATTGAATGTGGTTTGATCGAATGCTCAAATACTGGCATGTGTATAGTCCGGGATGATGTGCACAACATTGTAGCATAGTGCACGAGATCGGTACAAATCAAATTAAAATCCATTATACCACATGCATCCCTTTTGATTCCGGTGGCCTGTGGTAAGTGTCTGCGAACGTTGAAGAAGTACCGTCTATGGGTGTGTGATATTTCAAGAATGTATTTTCAAACTGCTACAATTTTTGAAGGATTGCAATATGTTAGGGCCAAAATAGATGTTGTTTGAAATTTTATGTTTATTTTGGAATGTCACTGAGTTATCGCTGAAGGTGGGCAATCATCACTAATGTACACACTACCAAAATGTCATGTAAATTTCTGTCCCCAACAGATGCAAGCGTCCTTTGGCACATAAGAATGAGTTGAAAGAGATGAGAAAATAAATTCAATCATACACATCCTTCGTCGAATTGCGTACTCTGAGCGAACAAATCGAGAGGAATTCACAGGAATATCGTATGGAAATTTGTCAGAAGACATTATTGCAAATTTCATACGATTCTCTAATGGAAAGAAGTTCATAGGACGATCGTATGAAAATTTTCGTCACAGAAAAAAAAAAGTTGCGATCGGGATTCGAACCATGATCCTCGGGATCCATAGACGAGCCACAATCCCACGAAACAACACACACTTGATAATTGATGTCAATTGAAAGTGTATAAGAGGCATGTTTTTCTCGACCAATGCAACAATAATCATTTCATACGATTTCGTATGGAATGAGTCTTTGTGGTTCATAGTTCCGATTGAATGAAATTCGTACGGATAATTTTCTGAGTGTATGGGTCAGTTTCAGGAGACACGAAATCATTCTTTACGTTCCCCGACTTTTTACAAACATGAATTACGTCTCGTGTAAAATTCATAATTTCTTAGTGTGATATTCTCAAAAAAATAACCATCTCTACTGAAATTGTTTTCAAATATCTCAAAAATGGCTTAATTTTGGATATTATTCTCAATGAACATTATGATTGAAAATAACCTAAAAGGTCAAAATCTTTAACTAAGATACAATACAAAATCTTTGAAAATCTTTCTTTTCGTTTCTTTTCCGACTATATTTTCATTTAAAGTTTCTCCTTAAAGTCTTTCAGATACTTTTGTTGTTTTTCTGATTATTACAAAGTTTTCCAAATTTTTTTTAAAGACCATGCGTTTAGAGATTATTTTCAATTTTCGGGAAAATTTAGTTGATGCTTTTGTAAGTGCCAATTTCTATTCAGTTTTTTTTTTTGTTTCTTGATTATCGAGATTCGGGCTGGTTCATCTCCCGTCGTAGTCACTCAAACATCTCTTTGGATATTTTTCGTAAATTGTCCGGGGGTGAGATTCGAACTCGTGATTTTGGCGTGAGAGGTTTGGATGCTAACCACTACGCCGGGGTCGCCCCCAGATTTCTATTAAGTTTTATTTATAAATACTTATGTAATTATTTTCGTTCTGGAGTTTTAAAAAAATCATTTATTCACCAATTACTATGATTGTTTCAAATACTTTAACTTTCACTACAATATCTTTCACTTATTCGAACTGGGATTTAGAGACTGGCTGTCTTCGATCTGAACTAAACTGGAACTGATTCTATAGTTTCCACAAAACCATTTGGTAACCTAACTTCTAAAATAACTTATAAGGCAGCGGGGAGAGCTCCAAAAACACGCCAGGCCAATCATTAAAATGTTGCTCTGCATAGCGTACGAACCTGGCTGGCGTGAGAATCTAATTGCGACAGCTACCATTTGAATACATATTCAAATTTATTTTGCGAGATAATAATTCTTAAATAATGATTGAATATGGTCAAAATTTTATATAAAAATTACAGCTCAGAATATTCTAATCGAAGTAAGTTGCGATTGAATTTAACTAACAATAACGTTTCGGTTAAAACAATCATGTCAAATGTTTGACAAACACATCAATGTGAACTTAAGAGGAGCTGAACTTACACAATCGAGATTCTAAATTCCTCAACGTAGACTTCTACTTCAACTTCCACTATCTAATTTTCTTAAAACTACACTCTACATTCTATAAATGATTATCTATTTTCTGCATTCTGCATTCTACATTCTACACACTATATGCTACATTCTGCATTCTTTGCTCTTCATTCAACATTTCAAATTCTGCACTTTTCTTTCTACATTCCAGATTCCATTTATCATTTTCATTTTCCATTTTACATTTTCCTTTTTGGCTTTTCATTTTAGAGTCTAGAATGGAGACTATAGAATGCAGAATGTAGAAAAAAATTCCAATTTATTTTTCAATCAATATTAATTATTCTAACTTCTTCATTATCCATTCTACGTTCTACGCCCACATTTTAAATTCTACAAAATTACATTATAAATTCTACATATTACATTATCGATTATTCATTAAACATTTTACTTACAATGTTCTTCATCCTATATTCTTTATTCTTAATTCTACATTCTGCATCGCTCACTCTTTATTTAACATTTTATATTTTATATTTTACAGTTAACACTTTACTTTTTATATTCAACACATAAAATCAAACAATTTTCGTTTAACATTTTACAATCTACATTTAACTTTAAACTTTTTTTTTTCTAGATTCTACATCTACACTGTCAACTCTACATTCTACAATTCTGCAATCTACATTCTTCACTCCACATTCTACATTCTATGTTCTACACTCCACATTCTGCATTCTTCTTTTTCTTTTTGTTCACTTCGTTTTTTTTTTTTTTTTTCTTCTTTGGGGGATAAAGACCACAGTCCGATTTTGATACAAAATGGTCATGTTAGGGGGCTTGTCTTTCATTTGCCCGTGAACCAATTGAGCTGAAATTTGGGCTGCAGTCTGGAAGTAACCAGAATCATCTGCATTAAATCGATATTTTTTCATTCACCATTTTTAAATTTACAGACACTGCTTACGACAAAACAATAATACCACCTTTGCATTACCGTAAATAGTGCCCCATTGTAGTTTCAGGGTCTGAATTTATGATGTACGAGTCATTTTAACATCAGTATATTATAAATCGTAATAAAAATTCATCAAAATTCATTCATGGCCATAACTATGGAAATCAAAAGGTGGTTATTGTTTTATTCGTAAGTGGTGTCTGTAACTTCTAAAGTAGTGAATGAAAAATTATGAGTTTGTTACAGATGAAAATTCAGTTTATTTTAAGACTATAGCCAAAATTCCTGCTAAATTATTCAACGAGAAAATGAAAAACAAGCCTCCTAACATGGCCATTTTGTATGAAAACCGGGCTTTCTACTAGCAATATTATATATTCTATGTTCTATATTCTACATATCAAATTCTACATTCTCCATTCAACAGTGATGGACATAACATATGCAACTTTTGTCTTACAATACTTAAAAGCGTAACTAAACTTTGAAATTCCATTAACGAAATGAAGTAACATACTACAATTGATGACTCATGAGTCTAGCAAAACTTTATATGATTACTGGAGTAATCTAGTATTCACTGACTGCACGACGCTAGAGTTTTGTTGACAATTGTCATGTTGCATTGGCCAAAACATATGCTACTTTCTGATTTTGCTTGCTTTTCAGTACCTAAGTGTTGATAACCTCGCAGAAAAGTTTTATTCCATAGTAAAACTCTTATTTACTATCTATTTTAGCTAAAACCAGGTGAGATTTGCGCTAAATACTTTTAGAACTGAGAATAATTATATGATATTAATAGTTGTGTCATCAAGTGCTAAAATCCCTCGAGACAGTTTTGGAATGGAACTTTGAAAGAAAAAAATCGATGGCTTCGGGGGCGGATTGCTACAAAAAACATTTGTGACATATATAACTTGAACAAATCGACCATATCAAGACTGTGTTCCTAGTTTTGCTCAACCTAAAAATTTACTGCGTATCATCGAGGAGGAAGATAACATTCCACGACGTCAAGAGACGACTCTATGCTTGCCAGAAGCATCAAGAAAGATCCCTTCGATCTGACATAACCTGGAGTGTGTGGAAAATGGCGATCGGTTTCGTTTAGTGATGAGTCAACGTTCAACATCATTGGATTCATTGAATCATTGAATCATTGAACCATTGAATGATTGGAAGCGACTGAATGCGCCATGTAGGCCGACCGATCGGAAAACGCTTCGATTCACCATACTGCCAGAAGAACGTGAAGCATGGCGGAGGAAACGTCTGGATCGTCTGGGGAAGATTTTTCTCCGAACAGTCTGGGTCCGTTTCATGGAATTGATGGTATTATGGATCGTTTCACGTGCAATTTCATTTTCAAAGATGTTATGCTACCGTATGCAGAGTGGAATTTGCCATGAAAATGGATATTTCAACAAGATAACGAAAGTCGCCAAACAGTGGTTTGAGAATAACCATGTAATAGTTATGGATTGACCACCTCATTCTCCGAATCTCAACCCGATCGAGAACCTCTGGGAGAACGGAAATCTAAGAATCAACCACGAAAATGTGCGTAATGAGCATCAACTACTTTATCAAATCCAAAAAGCTTGGGCAGAGATCCCAAAACTTGATCCACTCTATGCCTCAAAGGTGCAAGGCTGTAATCGGCAAAAATGGATTCGAAACGAAATATTGAAAGTCGAGGACAATCTGGTGGCCACTGGCACGTCACTGAAACTAGGACGGATGTTCGTGAAATAAATAACGAGTCGACTGGGCTAAAAAGAACCAGGGATGATGTAGTACTTTAGCCAACATCATATTCAGCAATAGCAAAGTAGATTGGGCGATTGACTCCTTTGAACCCTTCAAGTCTCCTGGAAGGGATGGAATTTTTCCTGTACTACAACAGAAGGGAAAGGCGATTTTAACACCCATTCTCACAAAACTTTTTCAAGCTAGCCTAATATTAGGCTACATTCCAACAGCGTGGCGACAAGTGTGGGTAACTTTTATACCCAAGGCTAATAAAAAGGATAAAAGCACACCGAAATCCTTCAGGCCGATAAGCTTATCATCCATCCTGCTAAAAACAATGGAAAAAATAATCGATGAACGCATCAAGTCATCATATCTGGTTAAAACTCCTCTGTGCAAATATCAGTTTGCATATCAGGAGGGTAAATCATCAGTAACAGCACTACACACGGTTGTTATAAAACTAGAAATATCTTTTGAAGCAAAAGAAATTTCCCTAGCTGCTTTCCTTGATATCGAAAGTGCATTCGATAACACATCTCATGAGTCAATGATCGCAGCTATGAAGAAACGTGTTTTCGATAAATGCATTGTTGATTGGACTACAGAGATGTTATCAAAAAGAGAAATATCAGCGAACCTCGGAAGCTCATTCATCAGTGTTAGAGCCATTAAAGGGTGCCCGCAAGGAGGCATGTTATCACCTCTATTGTGGTCTTTAATAGTTGATGACCTTACCCAAAATCTGATAGCTCTAGGATTCGAAATAATTGGCTTCGCAGATGATATAGTTATAATAGTACGTGGAAAACATGACGGTATCATCACAAACAGAATGCAAATTGCTTTAAATTGTGTCTCATCGTGGTGTGATAGGGAAGGGCTGAACATAAACCCTTCCAAAACAACTATTGTGCCATTTACACAAAGGAGAAAATACTCATTCGAAAATATAACATTGAAAGGTACCCTTTTGGAACTTTCAGATACTGTCAAATACCTTGAAGTAACCATTGACAGCAAACTTATGTCGTTTTCGGTTTTAAACCTGGGTCAGGTCTGACTCTGACTCGCAATTACCGAACGAAAACGGATCCAGAGTCGAGTCAGTATGATGGTATTGGTGCAAAACATAAACAAAAACAAACACAAACATTTTATTTTGACAGCTATGTTTGTGAGTGTTGGTGCACCCAGGTTGGACCTCGAAAAAACTTGAGAGCGAACCTCATCGATGTTGGGTCGGATCCAGAGCGGATCCAGGTCCGACCCGATTGAATCAAAAAAACGTTTTGACAGCTGTTAGGGCGGACCTAGGGCGAACCTAGTTCCGCACTGGCAATAACCGAAAACGACATTAATTGGAATACACATCTAGAGCAGACTATAACCAAAACTACCAATCCTCTATGGATAAGCAAAAGAACATTTGGGGAGCAAGGGGGGGAGAAGCCGAGGATAATTCATAAGAATTGCAATTGTGAGACCCCGGGTTACCTACGCTTCATTAATCTGGTGGCCAAAAACGAAAGAGAGAGTTGCTCAGAGAAAGTTAGAAAGACTTCAAAGACTAGCAACTTTTTCAATCACTGGTGCAATGAGAAGTACACCATCGAAAGCACTGAATGCTTTACTATACATATAGACTACCATTGCATCAAGTCGTACAACTAGAAGCTGAAAAGAGCGCTCTGAAGATGAAAAGATTTAGGAATCTCTTTGATGGTGATCTAATAGGACATCTAAGCATTCTAAAAATTATTAAACTAAATTCTTTAGTTATGAACAACGAAGATTGGATGAAAAAACATACAACTTCGACCGTGCATATCAAGTATTTGATCCTGGGCGTGATTCGTGGGAATGCAGTGGTCCGAATCTTCGTGTAGGATCGATAGTTTTCTTTACAGATGGTTCAAGAATGAACAATCAAGTTGGAGCAGGAGTAGCTGGTCCAGGTATAGACTTGTCGATTCCGATGGGCAGGTGGCCTACTGTATTCCAAGCTGAAATTCAAGCAATTCTGGAATGATCGGCTATATGCTTGCATAGAAATTCAAATAAATGTATTATGTCAGACAGTCGAGCAGCTCTAAATGCTTTAAAGTAAGCAACATGCACATCTAAGCATGTTTGGGAATGTGTTCAATCACTACAAAAATTGTCTTGTCGTAATCAAGTCAATCTATACTGGGTTCCTGGTCACTGCGGAATTGGTGGAAATGGACGAGCCGATACATTAGCAAGACTCGGATCGTCTCATCAGTTCGTAGGACCTGAGCCCTTTTGTAGTTTATCTGCTTCTTCTCTTAGAATGGAGCTCAAACCCTGGGAATCTTCGAAAGTGAATGAAAACTGGAACAACACTATCACAGGTAGGCAATCAAAGCGGTTCATTACTCCAAATATTTCTATGACTCGCAAAATACTTGATCTTTCTAAAAAAGATCTAAGCATATATACTGGTCTTTTAACAGGCCATTGTCCGAGCCGCTATCACTTGAAGGTGATTGGAAAATTTTGGGGGGTAGGAAAAAAAAAGCCGGGGGGTTTTTTTTTGCCCTGGGAGGGCATTTTTTATTAAAAAAATTAGTTTTTGGACAAAGGGGGAATAAAACCCTTTGTATTTTGGGGAAAAAACCCAGTACGGGTGGGGGAATTTAACGGGGGGTGAAGGCGGGGGGGGGAAATCTTTTAATGTAAGGGTTGCGGGGGCTCCCTATACTAGTGGGGCAGGTCCCGGGGAGAGATAAAAAAAAAGGGGGATATATCACTATAAATATAAAAAATTGGCGGTGGGAAAAAAAAACGCAAAAAAAAAAAAAAAAAATTGTTGTGGGTATACAGCTAAAGGGTGTATTCGATAAAAATGGCACACAGAACATCTTCTGTAACTTTTGAATCGTATGAGTAAAAAACCTAGAAATTTGAGTAGATCTTATCCATAGTGTATTATTTACATCTGCCAAGTTTCATAGTTATACATTTAGTTCCAGTCATGTCGTCGAAACAAGAAATTGTCCGTGAGAAAATTTGGTGCACTCACAATCAAAATCCAGGGGCGTCCCACCGGTGGATTGCTAGAAGGCTTGGAATTGCAAATACAACTGTGTCTTGTGTAATAAGAACCTTCAAGGAGCGTCTGAGTGTCCAAAAGAAGGAAGGGAATGGTCGTAAAAGTGGTCCAATGGACAGTAAAATGGCCAGGAAAGTCGTACAACAATTCAAAAACCGTCCAAACATGTCAATTCGAGATGTCGCTAAAAAGTCTAAGGTGTCAGTTGGTTTTGTGCAGAAAACCATGAAGCGTGCTGGGTTACATGTTTACAAAGTGCAAAAAGCCCCAAACCGGAATGAAAAACAAAACATCACTGCGAAAACCCGCGCCCGGAAACTTTACACGAAGCTGCTCACCATATCCGGTTGCATCGTGATGGATGACGAAACATACGTCAAGGCCAACTTCCGTCAACTTCCTGGGCAAGAATATTTCGTTGCGAAGTCGAAGTTTGATGTTCCGGAGGATGTTCGAAAGAAGAAACTATCGAAATTTGCAAAGAAGTTTCTAATCTGGCAGGCGATTTGCGGATGTGGTGAAATAAGTGCTCCCTTCATCACTTCCGGAACAATAAACGGTGCGATTTACACGGAAGAGTGCCTTAAGAAGCGTCTCTTGCCATTCATTAAGAAGCACAAAGGATCAACTCTGTTTTGGCCTGATCTAGCATCCTGCTACTACGCTCGAAACGTATTGGAGTGGTACCGAGCCAACGGAGTCAATTTTGTGCCAAAGGATATGAACCCACCAAATTCACCGGAACTTCGTCCAATTGAAAAATTCTGAGCAATTATGAAAACGGAACTTCGCAAACATCCCAAAACTATAAAAACAGAGCTAGAATTGAAGAAAATTTGGGTAAAAACAACAAAAACACTGGGAATTGTTTTCCTTTTTCCACTCTTTATTTTTTATCCATGATTGTTTTCTTCAATTCATTATTCTACAAACGACCATCAAAATTCTTCATTCTGTATTTTATATTCTACACTCATAACTCTACATTCTGCATTCTATATATTTCATTTTCTCTATCGTACTTCTTCTATCCATTCTTCATATGGTTCCACTTTTTTTTTCTTTTTTCCATTCTTCATTCTACATTCTACATTCTAAAGTTTTCAATCTACATTCTAAATTCTACACTCATTACTTTACATTCTTCATTCTGCATTCTACTTTCTACATTCTCTATTCCACATTCTACAATTTACCTTTTTCATTCCACATTATATATTTTTTATTCTACATTTTATTTTTCTCTCATTCTTGATTTGAAATTCTACGTTCGTCATTATCCATTCTTTATTTTACATTCACCATTTTACAATCAACACTCAATGTTTAAGATTTTCAAAGTTACATTTTACGTATTTCAATCTACATTCACTAAAGTTCCTTCTTTATTTTACTTTAAACATTGCACATTTTACATTTTACAGTTAAAAACTTACATTCTTCAAAGAACATTTTACGTTTTACTATGGAAATTAAACAATTTCCAAACATTCTCTATTCTACGTTTTTCGTTCTACATTACACATTCCATAATCTGTAAAGTATATTCTAAATTTTACATCTCGCACTGTATATTTTTCACGATGCAGTGAAGGACAACACTATAAGATCAAAGCTAGTTTTTCATACAAAATGGTCGGGTTTGGGGGTTTCATTTTACCGTGAGGTAATTTGGCTGGAGTTCAGGCTATAGCCTAGAAATCGAAAATTGATCTTTTTATTTTGTCGTAAGTGGTGTCTGTAACTTCTGAAGTGGTGAATGAAAAATCATGAATTTGTTACGGATCAAAATACAAGATATCTCTAAACAAAAGCCAAAATTCCAGCCATATTACTTTACAAGAAAATGAAGAGAAGTCTCCAAACATTCCCATTTTGCATGAAAATCAGGTTTTGGTCTTTGTCCGTTAGTGTACATTCTAGTTACACTCAACATTGTGCATTCTATGTTCAACATTTAACATTTCGAATTCTACGTTCCATGTTCCATATAATGCATTCTACATTTCACGTTTGGGAACGTCCATCAAAAACTTCATGCAAACAATGCATACTTTCAACCCTCCTCCGATTTCCCATCGATACGTTTTTTGAATTGACCTTCAAATAATTTTGGTATGGATCGGCTCAGCCTCTGAACTCCACAAATCCCAGATAAGCATGACTTATTATATGGATGGCCCACTTACATTTTACATTTTACATTTTACATTTTACATTTTACAGTTTACATTTTACATTTTACATTTTACATTTTACATTTTACATTTTACATTTTACATTTAACATTTTACATTTAACATTTTACATTTAACATTTTACATATAACATTTTACACTTAACATTTTACATTTAACATTTTACATTTTACATTTTACATTTTACATTTTACATTTTACATTTTACATTTTACATTTTACATTTTAGATTTTACAATTTACAATTAATATTTTACATTTCACATTGTGAATTTTACGTTTTACATTTTGAATCTTACATCTTACATTTTTAAATATTTGTAAGATGTAAAATGAAAAATGTAAAATATAAAATATAATATGTAAAATGTTAAATGTTGAATGTAAAATGTTAAATGTAAAATGTTAAATGTTAAATGTAAAATGTTAAATGTTAAATGTAAAATGTAAAATGTGGAATGTCAAATGATTCCACATTGTACATTTTACATTTTACATTTTACATTTTACATTTTACATTTTACATTTTACATTTTACATTTTACATTTTACATTTTACATTTTAAATTTTACATTTTACGTTCAACATTTAACATTTTACATTTTACATTTTATATATTATGTTTTACATATTATATTTTACATTTTCATCTTACATTTTACATTTTACATTTTACATCTCACATTTCATATTTTACATTTTACATATTCCATTTTACATTTTACATTTCACATCTTAAATTTTACATTTTATATTTTTCATTTAACAATTTACATTTTACATTTTACATCTTACATTTTACATTGCACATTTTACATTTTAAATTTAACATTTTGCATTTTACGTTTAAAAGAATGAAGGAAATTCGATGTAAGATTTTTATGACTTCGGAATGTTTTTCTTTATAAATTGATGTTGACCATCAAAAATATTTATCAAAATGATTTAACTTGATTTACCTTACATTTTATCAAGATTTTGTTGGCACTGTTAATTCCCGTGCTTTTTCAGATACTTTCTAATGAAAAAGTATTTCTCAAAATAAAGCAATGATTAATCGTTGTGAATGAAAATTAAACAAATTATCTTATATTCAGCCAAAAGTTCTCAATTCCTGCAAAATCTAATTTCAGCAAATTATAATTCCAGCAAAATCCTTAAATAAGTTTTGCTAAATCGAGGTTAACTTACGCCGAGGTTATCTTATGTATACAATAAAACAAAAAGCTCTATTTTCATACAAAATAGTCATAATTGGGGGCTTGTCTTTCATTTTCCGTGAAGTAATTTTGATGGAATATGGAAATTAAAAATGGTCTTATTATTTTGTTGTTAGCGGTGTCTTATACTTTGAAAGTGGTTAAAATTATAGATTTAATACAGACAATTCAGGTAAGTTCTAGACAATCAGCGTTTCATGGAGCGAAAAAAAAATCAAAAACAGACATTGAAATTAAGCAAGCCATGATATATATTTTTTCTCATAGCTTTGATCCTGAGCAACTTAGAAAAAAGAAGGTTAAGAAGTCCACTAATTTTCAAGGATTTATATGTTTCTTTTCGACATAACTTATGGAAAAGGGTTTTTTGTTCCAAAAATCTAGATGTGGCCAATTGTAAACATCATTTCTCAGGGTAGTCGTCATAGAAAACTTTGTTTTTAACATCTTCAACTATCATTTGGACGGTGAGTCCCCAGTTTTTTCTGACTAAGTGAAATCTTTGAACACCCATGTATAAAACATAATGCTATTTGGCATAAGATATTTATTTTCAAATGGTCGGTTGGCACAATCGATCGTCATTGAAAAGGAATACTATTATTTAGATTTTTTGGCACCTCATCACATGGCATGGCATGGCTTTAAAATGCCATTACCATGCTTTTTAAAGAAGTTAGTTAATACAGTGACTTGTCGGAAAGCCTTATTGGGAAGCCATGTTTGTATCTTGTAGAATGTATCTACCCACTGAGTAACCCTACTATTATAGATTTTTAGAGGACGGTACCCAGATGAACCGAGTATGTATAGAAATTATTGATTCCCATATGAACCAACCGATGAACGTTGCTCAGCGTTATTAGGATACCAATCTGACGAAAGTTCGCTTTTGACATATTCGGAATACACCGTAAACAGAAGACCAGCACATCAGAGTTCCCTATGTTTTTTGTCACCGACTGCCAATTTCATCCAATCAATTGCTTCCGTTCGTTGTAGCGTCCTTTCTTTACATACTTTTCCCCCTTCTCCATTCCAGAGATTCATCGTGTGGACGCGGTAAATCTGATGGTGCACGTGCTAAATTCCGTCATAATGCTAATCGATTTGACCATTGTGGGACACCCGATCAGGCTCAATCATGCCTACTGGACGACAGGCATCGGGGTGCTGTATGCGCTGTTCTCGGTCATCTACTATCTGGCCGGCGGTACCGACAGGTAATTATACTCTTAGCATATAACACAAACATACATCACACCAGAACCGTCCGATTTACAAAAATAAACAAGCGGAAATTAAAATACACCATAAGTGGATCGTTATGTAACATAAATGCAGTATGCCAGTATCACAGGGAAAGCTGCAGCTAAACAATGGATAATCCTTCGATTGGAAAGCCTACAAGTAGATGACAATATACAGATAGATCATACCTACATAATTTCTCCTCTCTTGGCGGTTGGTTGACCAATAACGATTTATCCTCGTGAGGAGTTGTTGATAAATTGTGAAAAATGTGCTGAATTCAGTCGTAAATTTACTCCCCTGCCGATCATGCATTTCAGATCCTAGAATTATCTCTCCATTTTAATTTTCGGTTTAGCACCATTACAAAATCCCTTCTAGAACGTAAGGAAGATTGTTTAATTACTTCCGCAGGCAAAGAGATAACACTTGCAGAGCTTCAACAGGAAGGAACCCAAGTTTATGTCATTCCCATATTACACTTTCAACACGTGTCTGTGCAGTGCAGCAGAAGCAGCAAACCAAGTTATTTATCATCCGCTATTACCGTCACTCTCAACGACATAAATGGGATTTAAATTGCTTTCCCCACCGGAATCAATCGACCTTGCCACACGTTCAGGGAGCTGTAATTGCGCTCTTTGGAATATTTATTCCGGCAGCAGAACAAATGGACTATAAATTGGAATCAATTTCGGCAGATCATTGATTGGTTGGGTTCAAACCTTGGATTGACAAATAAATACGAAACTCAAAAACAACAGAACTTTGCGGGAAAACTTCGAACAAAAAAAAATAATTTCGCATTTCGAAACCATCAGAACGACATTCTAGCTATGATGATACCGGTCATGCATCTCATGGGGCTTGCGAAGCAGAAACATAAATCCAAATAATTTACTACCCACATTAAAGTCACTACTCACTCACTACTGGGAGAGGAATTTAAACGACTAATATAATTGATGGAATGAGGTCGGTTCAACTCAGACAAATATCTGTAGAAATACAGATTAAAGCTATGCATACATATTGTAATCATTCACAAGCTTGGAACTTCTAGAGCGAACGTAAAGGTTAAAGTGTACACCAATCTCGGTCACAGTGTGGGTTCTCGCTCAGCCCATGCTGGGGGTGGCTGGACTTGGAAAATTTCGCATCTTTGATCTTATAGTAGTTCAATACTGGTACTCTCGGTTGTGTAGATGTAGTAGTACTAATTTGAAAGCCAGCAATAATCTAATTGTGATAAGAAATAAGCCTGTAGAGTCCAGAAAAAAGATGCTCATTTTGACCATGTTTTGACGATATTTGAATTCATTTTTAATCTAGTTCGTTTACTTGGTAGGCTTATCCGCATTAGCTTTACGGAGCCGGCAATTTATTGTTTTAATTTTTTATAATAAAATGACTTAATACTAGGTTTAGTAGGGTGTTTACTTGCGGTTTACCCGAGGTTAATATGGGTGACATTTTTGAGGATGGATTGGGCATAGGAACATGGAAAAGTACAAGGAATTCTGTAGCCTCATCATATAGTTGTCGCCAGCACTAGAACGTTGTGCGATATGGTCAGAGCTACCTTTTAATGCTGGGCCGGCTGTGGTTACCATTGATCGGCGATGAGACTCCTTAAGATGGCGAACCAAAACAAACATTAACTTATAAACAAAGAAAAACAAACAAGCAAATTAAACTCTTATACAAGACATTTGGAGAAACACATAAATCGATTGCATAAAACAAAGGTCGTGAGACCCCAACACATCTCTTATAGAAACATAAGGTTGTCTTCCTTGGGCTTGGTATTCAAAAGTCGCGTTCTGGCGGCGTCTCATCCGTGCATTTCCAGACTGCGTGATCGATGTCATCATAGCCGTTTCCACACCGGCAAAGATTGCTGTCTACGAGGTTAATTCGATAGAGATGTGCATATAACTGGAAGTGGTTGAACATAAGCCTACTCATCACACGGATGAAATCACGACTTACGTGCAGGTCCTTGAACCCGGCCCTCGATGACACAATAGAAATGATGGAATGTAACAGTCGTTCTAGATTTCCGGTGTCCCAATCGGTTTGCCAACTAGAAAGGGTACTCTGAGGTACTAAATGGTACTTAATGGCTCCGAGAACCGATCCTGGGGGGGTTATTTATAAATAGTTGTTTTATAAAAAGTTTTTAGGGCTCCCTGATGAGCGCCCACCATGTGCCACTAATTGAACAAGAAAGTTGATCCTTTTTTGGCATTTTTGCTTCAAATACGTAATGTGGGCAGTCTAGTTTAGGCACCAGACTACGGAAGCTCCACTGTAGTACACTAATCATACCTCCCACCTGGTTCGTTGTATTATCCATCGAAAGATATGATCGATGCTAGAAGGAGCCATGAAACAGTCAATTACTTGAGCTAGACAGAAACTTCTTCAGAAATTTGAGCTAGACAGAAATTTCTCAGAGGGTCTTGTATACTTCACATGTCTAAAATGAATGTCACATTGTCCGAAAAAGCTATCAATCCTCGATTGGACTAGGATTCCTTTTGGAGAAATTTGAGAAGTAGCGTTTTTTTTATTGTTATTCTTTTCTGGCAATGGCGGAAAGTTCTGATTGCTTCCAGGAGTTGGTGCACTTACTTTTCATGAAAATACGAAGCATTTTCCCGGAAGAGCGCAAACACATCGTGCACAAAAAGGTGCACTTTTCCCAACGTTTCGCTGAGTCTGTTTGCGAAAATGGAAGGTGTGACCATCGAAGCAGTTCTTAACGCGAATCGGAAGTAAGGTGAGGAGTAAAAAGGGTAATTCCGTTCGAGATGTGACCAAAAGCTTGGAACTTCGAAGAGTAACGTCGATCGAGCAAAAACACGCAGACGATGTTGACTTCAAAAAGTGGATGGAATCAGAAATGGACTAAGGACTTTCAAGAAGCAGAAGAAACCAAAACGAAGTGAAGAACAAGCAGCATTTGTCAAACCAAGGGCCCGTAAATTATACGATAAACTGCTGTGTGGAAAATCGGCATGCGTAATTATGCATGATTAATCCTACATGCAATTTGATTCTAAGACGCTTCCGGGTGACCAGTTCTACATGGTCCGTGGTGATCAAACTATTGACGATGCCGATATGTAAATGTTTACCAGAAAAATCGGTAAAAAAGCAATGGTTTGGCATGTAATTTGTGAGCGTGGAATGCTTTCAAATCCGGCTTTAACAACCGATACGATGACTACTGATGTTTACGTTCGAGAATGCTTGGAGCGGCGCCTGCTCCCCATAATCCGTTTCCTTTTTGAGGACCCGAGTGCGTGTACCACCGCAGAATCACCTTCATCAGATGAGTCAGAGTCCGATTTTTCATGAGCATGAGCATGATTGACCGCCCACTGATGCAATTCCGTTATTGCCAGATCAGCTGTATTTACACAAAGAACCAACAGATGATGTTAGGGACTAACATATATCCTCAATGTGTAAAAACTGGTGACCTATTATAAAGCAATACCGGCGCCGGCCGTGCCCGAATGCTGGTCAAGTAGAGAATGGGAAGGAATGTGTTGACATGATACTCGCTTTGGAGGAAGCCGAGAAATCCTCTGCACTTCCACGAGAAATCACTGGGATGTTGGATAGTTGGGGAAAGGTTGCTAGCAGGGTTAGTTTTGGTTAACGATACGCTGAAAGTATATAGCACTTTCCGTCAAAAGCAATGGGCCGCTCCAAAGATGTTTTGGCACCTCATCACATGGCATGACTGAAAAGATACAAGCATAACGAAAAACAAAACCAAACAAAATAGACAAAATCAATTATTTGTTGCTTTGCAAACGAGCTCTCCTCGATGTCCTAGATCTCGACCAAGTCCTACTGGACCCGCAGCTGCTACAGTCGGCACTCGTCCACATGAAGCCGGCCGTCGCCGACGTGTCGGAAACCTTCCGGTAGTAACATAATATCTGCGTCTAATACACTCTTCTCACACCGATTAATTTACGAACTAAGCCTGCACACCGATTCAAAATTCACTTTGGCACGGTTTTTGGTATTTTCTTCTAAAATCTAGTTCTAGATATTGGCCCTTTATTTCTGCTCAGATTTTCCGTCGTCAATATTCTTCCTAAAACGTAGCAATCGCCAACTCAGGTTCGATGCAAGCAGCAGCCGGTGTCATGCCGTTCGTTTTGAACGACCAGACAGCAGACCCAAGAATTGACACTTTTTCCAATTCCCTTTTTCCACTGCTATTACGTTGCGACCGGACTGAAAAATATCACCAATCGACTCCGAACGACCGTAACTTTATACTTTCAATCTTTTTAACCAGATTTTCGCCGTTTTTAAGCGTAAAAATTGCACTTCATTTCACTGCCACCGAGAACCGTGATCCTAGACGTCAGCTTTCTTCGACTCCTCCTCATCAATTCACGCACGACCGAGGGAAAAAGCATTATTTTCGGATACGGAAGTTCCTCTGAAAATCGATCGGAAATGCATTGATTTGTTCAACACCAGTGAGCAAAACCCGTAGGGGGGCATTTTGGTGCATTTTTAATGTGAATTTCGATCGAAAACACGATTATTTTTCAATTTTCCCAAAATTTTAACTATGACGGGAAAAAAAAGCGTCTTCTAGCTCAAAAGCACAGCCTACTCTCCGATGAGTCAGAGTCCGATTCTTCAGCTGACAAACTCGAAAATTGGTTTTCATCGAGAACGGCTGTTGCAGACTTAAGCATTTCTGCATAAGTCTGCCTGGAGCGTCCAGTGATGGAGCGCTGCACTTAATCGGAGTGGCTTTTGTACCTCGGGCACTCCTGCAAAGAAGTTTGGGATTACAGAACCGGCGAAGGTCACCCACAACGAGTATTAGTGCTACGTGACTACGCCCGACAAGTGACAGTGGGAGGCAACAGGAGAGGTGCTCTATTCAATTTTCCTGACGTTTCCAGTGCTGCGTGGATGTTTCATTTTAAAATTTTCGTTTACTGGACCAATATTTATAGTTTACGATAATTTGGCTAGAGTGAGTGCTGCATTATTTCAGTAGTGTAAATAACTGCTAAGAAATAGATTGGCAGCTCTGGAAATGTATGCTCCTCTTATGTCACTGTCGATGGTGGTAGTTTGCTTCAAGGTAATTCAAAATCAGGGTAAGAAAATCGTATTAATTTCTCTGATTTTGTTAAATATATTTATGCAACACCATTTGTTGGGATAGAAGGAGGGACCATCAGAGCACCCGATTAAAGCGATTTTGATAGGAAGAGTGGGGCTGCCAACTTCCTGTTATTAACATTTCGTGTATAGAGGGTGGGCTCTTCTCCCCATCTAGTGGGACTTTTTACTAGCCGAGGGCTCGGTTTTGGTGTGGTTTCTGCGAACTTGTCTCTGGAAAGATATTCTCTTTAGACCCCTCTAGCTTTGGGTTGCAAGTAAGTGTATCTGCTTACGGGCCCACAATACGTTTTTGGCCCTTCATACAGGAACATGATGAAATAATTACCACAGTATAACCTTCATCAAATCGTTTAATTGAAACAGTCAAGTGCTATAGGCAGTTGCCTTGCTACATTAGATGGTAGATCACATCATCATCACATCACACAGAACCGGCAAAGGTCCCCCAAAGCGATTCAAAAGTTGATAAACTTGTTTTTCATCTTGCAACGATGCTGAATGTAGTTGTTTTACATCCGGTATAGTTACAAGCTCACGAGTGACTTAAGAGTTCTTAAAACAACCAAAAGCTCTTTTCAAGTCCTTCACGGTCAGATTCGTTTCAGAGACAACGCCATCGATCTCCACATCTCGTGAAGGGACATATACACAATATTCGATATTGAACAATTCGTGGTCAGCAAAAAAAATTTCATAATATGCAAAATTTCACCACTGCAACCATGAAGGAATTATATTCTGCATTATACTGCGCTATGAAAAATATATGTCTGGGGTTATATTGCCTCAAACTGCCACACAGGGTGTCTCAGAAAGTATCGTTTACATCTTATCATCAATCATAAGCCAAGGAACGTACTTTTGAACTAACGCTGCTCATCAGTCTCTGCACTGGCTCCTTCGCAATTGTCTTAGACCCGTTTTACCAGGCCTTCGCAAATTTCCCGATGGTATCTGCTGCTTTAACACGTTTCCTTAGATATGTTTTGTTCAGAGCCTAAAATATCATGATTGGTAGGGTTTGAGGACAGTTAGGAGGGTTCATATGTTTCGGCACGTATTGAACTTCGTTGGCGTCATACTATGCTATGGTGCCTTTTTCATAATGCACAGATGCCAAATGCCAAAACAATACTGGACCATCATGCTTCCTGATTATTGGCAACAAACGCCGATTGAAGCATTCCCGGATGTACGTATTGGTCTCCATTGTCTTTGATGTCACAAGCGACAAGTTCTATGCCACGGTTTGACGCAAATAGCTTCCAAAACCTGAACTTCTCGATAAAAATTGGCTTTTGGACATCATCAACGTCCTGGTCTTCCCTCACAGTGTAATATTAATCTCCCGGAAGCGTTTTCTAGTCTATTTTACAGATATTTCGTCATCCAATCACACCGATTTTTCACACAGTAGACCGTTATACAGCTTCTGAGCCCGTGGTTGAACGATTGCAGCCTGCATTTCACTGCGTTTTTACATTTTCTGCTTCTTGAAGGTTTTTAGATGGGTTCTTGCCTTGGCACGTTGGACGTTACTCTTAGAACTACACAGCTTTTTGGTAGCTACTGGAACGGAACTGCTTTTTAACGTAGGACTACGTTTCTCTTTTCTATACCGGGTGTCATTTCAAAATTTTGAAAAATGAGAGCGTTACGCAAAAGTGAAAGGTTTTTGAACGCTAATAACTCTCGTTTGACTGAACAGAATGACTTCATTTGTACACCATTTGATCAGAAAAACTAACAAATGTTTTTCATTAAAATTTCAATTAAGTAATATTAGTATAAAAAGTTCAATTTATCACTTAAAGAACTCAAACACATGAACAGGTTGAAAAAATATAGTTTTCCCTCTCCGGGTCCTCGAAAATGGGTAACACATTGTCTTCTTTTCATTTAATTTAGTTTTATTCCAAGTTAAATACAGCACTAGCCTCACCCCTCAGCTGTAAAATTATTTTCCTTTGTTGCCGGTGCCTGATTTTTTAACTGAAGCCTGCCCCCTCTTTTGAATTTTGCTTCGTACTGCATTTTCGTGCCTCTCTTCTTTGGAGGCAATGTTATCAACACCAGTATAAAGCACACGATTTGAACCAAAATGATTTCATTTGGATATTCAAGTTCGATTGATCGACGGTGTTTCGTGTTACGAAGATTTTTTCTCGTTTTTTTTTATCTCATCCGTTTTCTTGCGATTACGCGTCTGGCTCGTAAATTATTGCCTGCGCTTCATCATCTACAAACCAGAAGGAAGCGCTGCAAAGTTTTTAAAGTTTCCCCGCTCGACCTATTGCCGTGGCAATGGGTCGTAAACATCGATAATCCGCGCGGGCGCCATCCGCTTCCGAAGCCTTACCGGAGCCGGGCACCTCACAGCGCAAAACGATCTTTGTGGCAACTAGATTAATAGAATCATCCCAACTATCTTGCCGTCGGCCATTCACAGCGACGAGGAGTTTAATAAACTACTATCCGGATTGAATACAGCACATTATGGTGTCATTTCCAAATTAATTTCTTAGACGTATCATAAATATCGTCCTTTTCAGGACGACCAATTTAATTTTGCAATAAAAGAGTTAGTGTTAGAGTGAAATGTTCGTGATTTATCCTGAACAATATTTGCTTATTATCAAACCTAGTACATTTTGGATTGTTTGAGGCATTCAGTCGAGAGTGGTGAATTCGGCAAGGATTTTTCATCAAACCCGAACTGATTTTTTTTCATTAAACTGAACCGAATTTCGTAAGAAGGGAGCAAAATAATAAAAACATTTAAATATTAACCAACTATATGTGTTATCCATCTCACTTCGTTCAGCGAAAGAAGAAAGTCCGTTCGATCCAGCGCTCCGTTATTTTGGAAGATTTTTCGAGTGCGATCCTTGGAAATAATTAGTTTTTTTTCTCAAAATCTATTCACTTCAGTGAAAGGAGTGAAAGTGAGTTTTTTTTTCTAAGAAGGCAGTGTGGTTTTCCAGTGAAATAAGAAAATCAAGCAGTGCTTGCTGGCGAATTATTATCCCGCTCATTTTCGCTTCATCTCCGCGTGGTGACGCTAACCAGCGATACACCACTACATCGCCAACGGTCATCCGACATCGGCGAGCGAGTGCACCCGAAGGCGATCGGATACACCCGTGCACCCACGTAGCGCACCGCTCCCCGCTGCCCGCATAGAAGTGCGACGCTCAGGCATACGGTGCGTCAGCAGCAGTAGCAGCAGCAGCAGCAACAGATCAGTAATATTAGTTAAGTTTGTTTTCCTCTGTCTCTCATCCCACTAGAGTGTAGCGTTAATTTGTGTGTGTTCCTGTTTTGTGTTTGTGTGTGATTTAAATTTTTGGGGGCGTTCAACGCTCCCACAAGTAAGGCAAATCGTGCATGTTGAAGAGGTTTCTTCTACATGGACGGTTTAGCTGAAAAAGTGCCTTTGCCACCTGATGATGGGGAGGCACAAATAAATTTCCGGCCGCGATCTTATCCAATGGACTCGGTCGGTCCATGGGTTGTCTACTTTCAGCCCAAAATTAAACCTCTGAACGTGTACCAAATAACTACTGATTTGACGAAGCGATTCTCAGCCGTGACAGAGATCACGAAAGTTAAATTTAATAAACTCCGTGTTGTCGTCTCTAACCTGAAGCAGGCTAATGAGATTGCTTCCTCTCAGCATTTTACACTGGAATATCGAGTTTATATTCCAGCTCGTGATGTGGAGATTGTAGGAGTGGTCACAGAGGCGAGTCTGTGCCCTGAAATTTTGGAGAAGCGGGCGGTTGGCCGATTCAAGAACCCTCTGCTCCCCCCAGTTCAGATACTGGAAGTAAGAAAACTTGTTAAAATATCGCACAGCGAGGGTAAGAAAAAAGTTACCCCCACAGACTCGTTTCGGGTGACCTTTTCTGGCTCTGCCCTTCCTCACTACTTAGAACTGGACAAACTTCGGCTACCTGTGCGGTTATTTGTACCCCGGGTAATGATCTGCCAAAACTGCCAGCAGATGGGGCATACGGCCTCCCATTGCGGCAATAAGGCACGCTGCTCAACTTGCGGGGAGAAACATGAGGCTGGTCCCTGTGCAGATAACACACTAAAATGCGTTTTTTGCAAGGGTACTCCTCCCCATGCTCTCTCGTCATGCCCGGCGTACAAACAACGCGGGGAAAAATTGGAACGTTCTCTGAAACAACGTTCAAAGCAATCTTTTGCAGAAATGCTTAAGAAAGCCTCGCCACCCGATATCAATACAAATCCTTTTGCTGCTCTGTCAGATGACGAGTCTGATTCGGACTTGGTTGAGGAGGGGACCTCTTTCAGTTTTCCGGAAGGTGCTTCACGGAAGCGAAGACGCATCCGAGCAGGGAAAGTAGCTGAAAAGAAGCCCCAAATCAACATGCCCAATTCAAAGAGCAGTGGAAATAAGGATAATCCAAATCCACCTGGTTTTCGAAGTGCCAACTACACACAGGATTTCCCATCTCTCCCGGGGACATCCAAAACCCCTGATGCCCCGATTTTAAGAACAGAAGCCCCCTCTTCATCTGGGCTGTTCTCATTTGATGATATTGTGGAAGGTATTTTCAAGTACCTCGAAATATCTGACCCTCTTAAAAGCATTGTTATGGCAATGCTTCCCACTGTGAAAACTTTTTTGAAGAAATTAACATTAAAGTGGCCCCTCCTTGCAGCTATCATTTCCTTCGATGGATAATTTTCCAAATGAGGTCGGGGATTTGATCACTGTTCTGCAGTGGAATTGTCGAAGTCTTATTCCTAAACTGGAATCATTTAAATTTTTAGCTCACAATATCAGTTGTGATGCATTTGCTCTTTGTGAAACATGGCTTTCACCCGAAATCGATCTTCCGATTCTCGATTTCAACATTATTCGGCTTGATCGTGAGGATTCACGTGGAGGAGGAGTACTTTTGGGGATCAAAAAGTGCTACTCCTTCTATAGAGTGAATTTTCCTCCAATTCCAGGTATTGAAGTTGTCGCATGTCAGGCTGTTATTAAAAATAAAAGTCTTTGCATTGCTTCCGTTTATATTCCTCCTAGAGCCCCAATAAACCAGAAACAACTTTCAGATATTTGTTCGGTTCTTCCTGCTCCGCGGTTGGTCATGGGAGATTTTAACTCTCACGGTACAGGCTGGGGAGAACTGTACGATGACAACCGGTCTTCTTTGATATATGACCTCTGTGACAACTTCAATATGACCGTTCTCAACAATGGAGAAATTACACGCTTGGCTGGTCCATCCTCACTTGGCAGTAGGTTAGACCTTACACTTTGCTCGAATTCATTATCGTTGGACTGCACGTGGAATGTGATCCAGGATCCCCACGGTAGTGATCATTTGCCTATTAAAATTTCGGTTGCCACCGGGCTCACTCCACCGGAATCGATAAACGTCACCTATGATCTAACTCGTAATATCGATTGGACAAGGTTTAAGACAGCAATAGATGAAGCCGTAACAACGGTAGAAGGGCTTCCACCGCTGGAGGAATATAACTTCCTCTCCAACCTGATTTTGGAAAGCGCGCTTCAAGCTCAAACTCGACCAGTTCCAGGAACGTCATTTCGCAGGAAACCTCCTTCCCCATGGTGGGATCAGCAATGCACCGAGGTTTAC
Source organism: Aedes koreicus (assembly GCA_024533555.2). Lineage (NCBI taxonomy): Eukaryota > Metazoa > Arthropoda > Insecta > Diptera > Culicidae > Aedes > Aedes koreicus. The sequence continues at coordinate 344,341 of JAHHFK020000456.1, forward strand.
CGCAAAAAGTCCGACGCGTTCAAAGTTTTTCGTAGACGTGGAACACCTGAGCACTTCGAAAGGTACACGGCTCTCGAACGAGAATTTAAGAGCCTCATCAAGGCCAAGAAACGCGGTTACTGGCGACAATTCGTGGACGGACTATCGCGTGAAACGTCGATGAATACCCTTTGGAATACGGCGCGAAGATTGCGTAACAGAATTACGAACAACGAGAACGAGGAGTATTCGGACCAATGGATCCTCAAGTTTGCGCGAAAAGTTTGTCCAGATTCTGTGCCAGCACAAATGTTTCCTCGCGAAACCACGAATTCGATAGATGAGATCAGCCAACCTTTTTCAATGGTAGAGTTCTCTCTCGCACTCCTTTCGTGTGGCAATACGTCTCCGGGGGCTGATAGAATCAAGTTCAACTTGCTTAAGAACCTTCCAGACGTCGCTAAGAGGCGCATGTTGCACTTGTTTAATCAGTTTCTGGCTCTCAACATTGTACCGGATGACTGGAGACGGGTGAGAGTTATTGCCATTCAAAAACCTGGTAAACCCGCGTCCGACCACAACTCCTATCGACCCATCGCGATGTTATCTTGTATTCGAAAGTTGTTGGAGAAAATGATCCTTTTCCGTCTGGACAAATGGGTTGAGACGAATAACCTGCTTTCAGATACTCAATATGGTTTCCGTAGGGGTAAGGGAACGAACGACTGCCTCGCGTTGCTTTCCACAGAGATTCAGTTAGCTTTTGCTAAAAAAGAGCAAATGGCTTCTGTTTTCTTGGATATCAAGGGGGCTTTTGATTCAGTATCTGTTGAAGTTCTCTCAGATAAACTCCACGCTTGTGGTTTTTCACCATTAATGAACAATTTTTTGTACAATTTGCTGTCAGAGAAACACATGAGCTTTTCTCATGGAACCTCTACAGCTTCTCGATTTAGTTACATGGGTCTCCCCCAGGGATCATGTTTAAGCCCCCTTTTGTATAATTTTTATGTCAAAGACATTGACGGTTGTTTGAGTGAGAATTGTACGTTGAGACAACTTGCAGATGACGGTGTAGTGTCTGTCAGGGGACCCAATGGGGTCGATCTGCAAGGACCCTTACAGGATACCTTAGACAATTTGTCTACATGGGCTCTCGAGCTAGGTATCGAATTCTCTACGGAGAAAACTGAGTTGGTAGTTTTTTCTAAGAAGCATAACCCTGCACAACCGAAGCTTCAAATTTTGGGTACACCGATAACTCATTCTATGTCATTTAAATATCTTGGGGTCTGGTTCGATTCAAAGTGCACCTGGAGATCCCACATTGAGTATCTGAAGCGAAAGTGCCAACAAAGGATAAACTTTCTCTGCACAATTACCGGGACCTGGTGGGGAGCGCATCCGCAAGATCTTCTAACGTTGTACCGGACAACGATTTTTTCGGTTATAGAATACGGTAGTTTTTGTTTTCAGTCAGCGGCTCGGTCGCACATCATCAAACTGGAACGTATTCAATATCGGTGCCTTCGTATCGCGTTGGGTTGTATGCACTCGACTCATACCATGAGTCTTGAAGTGCTGGCTGGCATGTTGCCTCTCTCGGATCGGTTTTCAGAATTATCTCTCCGGCTCCTCACCAGGTGTCAAGTTATGAACCCCCAGATGATTGAAAATTTTGAGAAGCTCCTTGAGTTGAACCCTCAAACCCGCTTCATGACTTTGTACCATTTATACATAACACAGGATGTCAGCCCTTCGCTGAATATTCCCAATCGTGTTTGCTTCTCCAACTTCGGAAATTCGGTTCATTTTGATTTATCCATGAAACAGGAGCTTCGTGGAATCCCAGAGCATCATCGTCCTAGGATTGCTCCGGTAATATTTGCTGCAAAGTTTGGCCTAGTTGATTCCACCAAAACGTTTTTCACTGACGGGTCTTTGATAGAGGACTCCGCTGGCTTTGGTGTATATAATGAAAATTATAGCGTCGCTCGTAAACTTCAAGCACCTTGTTCTGTTTTTGTCGCGGAGTTGGCAGCAATTCACTTTTCTTTAGAAACTGTTGCCTCTCTTACACCGGATCAATACTTCATTTTCACGGATAGTCTTAGTTCTATAGAGGCTATTCGCTCCTTGAGGCCGGTAAAGCACACCTCTTATTTTCTTATGAAAATACGAGGTCTTCTAAGTGCTTTATCTTCACGTTCTTTTATTATCACCTTTGTTTGGGTCCCATCTCATTGTTCGATTCCTGACAATGAGAAAGCGGACTCGCTTGCAAGGGTGGGCGCTATCGAAGGCGATATTTATGACCGACAAATCGCCTTCAACGAATTTTTCTATATTTATCGTCAGATATCACTCGATAGCTGGCAGTATAAATGGAGTAAAGGAGACTTGGGGCGATGGCTACACTCTATCACTCCTAAGGTGTCTAAGAAATGTTGGTTCAGGGGATTGGATGTGGGTCGAGACTTCATTCGTGTGATGTCTCGCCTCATGTCCAATCATTATTCTTTAAACGCTCATTTGTTCCGTGTTGGGCTGAGTGACAGCAATCGCTGTGAATGTGGACAAGGTTACCAGGACGCAGATCACGTTATTTGGTTTTGTGCTGAGCATCGTGGAGTCAGATGTGAGCTTTATGATTCCCTTCGGGCTCGAGGTAGACAACCCAATGTACCGATTCGAGACATTTTGGCCGCACGCGATCTGGAGTTTATGAAACTCATTTATGTGTTTTTGACTAACATTAGCCTTAGATTGTAGTTTGATTAACTTACTTGTTTAGGTTAAATTTTTGAGGATTGTGTGCATCGGTGTGTGATTGTGGTTGTGTGTGTGAGTGTTGTGTGCGTGTGTGTGTGTGTGTGTGTGTGTGTGAGAGAGAGAGAGAGAGAGAGTGAGTGATTTTTTTTTTTTTAAATTTAAAACGTTCAATTAAAAAATTGTAATTTGAAATTCTAGATATAAGAAAACCATTGTTCCTCATGCTTTGTTTTAAATTCCCACCGCAATTTTCCCATCCATAAAATTGTAATTCCTATTAACCTCGAGACGGCCGCGAGTAATCGGTTCCACCCCCTTAACCTTAGTTCTAAGATAACTGATGTATATAAACATGAAAACTTGGCTCTGTAAAGTTGATTCGATTGAGCCTGAACAAATAAATGAATTCATAAAAAAAATATGTGTTTTGATATGTGTATAAATGAGATTATACTTTTTTTCTGTACACCAGCGCGGTTATGTGTTCTTCGTGGTTTTATTTCTTATATAACCCACCTTTTTTTTTTTTTTTTTTTAAAAAGTTATTTTTTTTTTCTGGTTTCTTTTTTTTTTTTTTTTTTTTTTTTTTTTTTTTTTTTTTGGTGCGTCGGAAAAATTTCCTTGCTTTTGTTTTTTTTTACCCTTTTTCCTCTTTTTTCTTCTCTTTAATTTTATTTTTATTTTTTTTTTATGGTTTTTTTTTTTTTTAAACTTAGCGACCTAATTCGAACAACATTTTTTGTTTTGGGCAAAAAGTAATCACATGGCAGTTTTTCAAAAAAATCACAATTTTTGGTGTAAATACTCAAAATTTTAAAAACTAGATTTTGACCATTGCATTGAAAGGTAACACATGCAAACAAAATCGAAGCAATTTAAAAATGTTATGCATGTGAGTTGATCAACTCTATTTAGTCTTTTTTTTTACGAGGTTTCATAGTAAAAGTGGAACTTACACTTCGTGTAAAAAAAGATCTTAGTGTATTGGGAATAGAGCACCATTTGTGCACAATGCAAAAATCTAATTCCGACACATAAACTAAACAAAGACCCATCAGCTGTCTAACGTCATCCGGTTTCATGCAGTTTTATGTAGAAATCGTGCTTATACTTTCTGGGACAAACACTTTAAAAAGTGTTCAGTCTTGTTCTTTTTACGTTTTATGAATGCGTGAAACAACGCTTTTAAGAACAATAGTAAAGAATAAATCACTTGCAGCAATGACAAAAGTATTTTCAGGTCAATCAATCATTTATAAAATACGAGAGATCCAAACCGCTCCGATCGCGATATGTTTTGCAAAACAAACTTTCATAAGTCATTCTTTAAAATAAATGTGTGTGTTACTTGGGTCATAATAACATTGGTATAGCCAAACAATTGGTTCAATAAGGCATTCCATGGGCAGCTGTGTTGTTTTTAACGATAAAGTATAAAAACGGCAGCAGGGTAAATGCACCCTTCTTTTTGGGGAAATGCTCCTTAAACTTTGGAAAAATGCTCCTTAGATGCGTTTGCCCGGTATAATGCAATCGGAGGTATTTATCTTCTGGTTGGCGCTTGCCGGTTGTTTTGACGGGTCTTAAGTTTCTTCAAGATTGTATAGCGGAGCCTCGCTCCGCAATCTTCGAGGTAGTTTTGACGGGTTTAAATTTCATTTTGACGAGTCTTAATTTCATTTTGAAGAGTCTTTATTTCGTTTTGACGGGTCTTAATTTCGTTTTGGCGACTCTTAAATTCAGAAACTTAAAACCCGTCAAAACTATACAATCTTGAAGAAACTGAAGACCCGTCAAAACACCCGCTAACCAGAAGGTTAATACCTCCGATTGCATTATACCGGGCAAACGCATCTAAGGAGCATTTTTCCAAAGTTTAAGGAGCATTTCCCCAAAAAGAAGGGTGCATTTACCCTTTGCCGTATAAAAACAGTTCTCAGTTGAACTGACAGATTTATTTATTCACCATTTTTGGCTGTTAGGTCAACGGAGAACTATCTTCTCATGCCATGAGTATAAAATTTATCAACACATGTAATGCTCCATCAAGCTCAATAGTATATTTCCTTGTTGTGTAAATTAACTGGTTCATCTCATTGTTGCCGTTGGCTTTTTTTGTGTATTCTCTCATCATACATTAAATATCTTTGCAAAATTAATGATGTAATTTAACTTGCGTAGCTAAATTCAGAGTTAAAAAGTAGCACTCTATATCAACTTTTTAAGCTTCTACTTCTCGACAAAAACGTTCTTCGATCCCCGAGACATTGAACCAAGTACTGAGTAAATAATAAATTATAACGTTCGAAGAGTTCATTTCAAAGCTTTTCTCCACCCTAAGTGCACTTAAGTGTAAACAGATAATATAAATTAATTACTGCTTAGGCACTCTGAAAGAAGTTTAATATAACCATCCTAGATTTTCGAAAGAAGGCAATCAAGTAACCGCCTTTGCGAAAAAAATGGATCCTAAACCTCATCGCAAAGCGCAGAGAATCAAAACGCAAGAAAATTGAATTGCTTCCTTTCCGAATGACATACTCGTGGTGAAAGATTTCTGACAGTATTGTCACACCAACAGCAACAAAGTTAAATACATTTTGAACGTTATTGGTAGGTGGTCTAAAGGAAGTATTCACCATCGTTTTGTTTCTGGCGATTTTCGTAAACTGCCGTGATTGTGAGTCTTCTTTCGAAAATAAAATAACATACACCAGCAATGGAAAAATGGGAAGCCGCAGATTCAGCGGAGCTATCGGCTGCCTATACATTCTGTCCCGGCGCGGTGTCTCTGTGCTCTTGTGTTTGTAATTCCATTTACCATTTTCCAAGCCCGCCTTTCGATGAGGTACTAAAATTTAACAACCAGTCAGCCTCCTCCGGGCTTAAGAGCGGTACTATTTATTATACAAATGCTGAGTAAAAGAAGAGTAGTGTGGGGCAAAAGTTGGATGCAATATCGTAGAGTGCTCCAAAACAACGAAACAAACGGAAACTATACAAACATGATAACTAGTATTACAGCAATGTACTTGATTAAAGACTGTACTCGAAAAATTTGAGACGCACAAAAATGGTCGCCAAAAAAATATTTTTAGTCGGAAATTAATCAAACTTTCACTGAATAAACAACAACATTTTGTTTAAGTTTCTACTCTATTTGTTTATAAGATTTTCTCTCAATGCCGAATCCCTGCTGTTGCGACAGGTGATGAGGTTTCGGACCATCCAGTTAGCGAAACTCGGTTTTTGTGGACCTTTATAGCTGCAATTCAATATTTAATTTCATTATTTTTGAGTATATAATAGTTTACCCGTAGGCATAGTTATTTAATAGGTTTACATTAGTTTAAATAACTAGATTAAGAGTGAATATAATTAGAAACTGATTCTTACATTTTTAGTCCCTTTTGTAATTTAACCTTGTGCAACTGAAACTTTGTAATTAATTTTGGTAGGTAGGTAGGCGATAAATATCGGTGTGTATCTTTCAAGTGATCTGATTTTACTGAGTGTGCTGTAGCGGTGATCGTCTGCTGATCGTAAGTCACTCGGTTTCACTCTCTGCAGTTGGTATTAGCCGCCCCACTGATGATATTTCGGCCGGTTGAGTACCGTCCACAACATTCCCCGACCCGTATTGCTCTGTGTCCTCTCGAGCACTACCCGCAACTTCAAGGACGGCCAACTTCGTCACTGGACGCCGAAATATCCCAGTAGATGTTTTGACATCTGCGCTACGACACCTTCCATCACGTCCTGTAAATACGCGTAGGACTTGCCCTCTTATCCATCCATTTCGCAGCTGACTGTCTACGATGATCACTAGGTCACCTGGTTCAACCGGTTTGGTGTCAACGAACCACTTCGTGCGTTTTGTGATGACTGGAAGATACTCTTTGATCCATCGGGACCAGAACTGGTTCAGTAGTGTCTGATATAAGCTCCAGCTAGAACGAAGCGCAGATTTACTATCATCCAATTGGCTAGGACGTTGATTGACCCCACTTGTACTCAACATCAAGAAGCAATTGGGGGTAAGTGCTTCGTGTTCAGCTCCTTCGAGTGGCATATATGTCAATGGCCGTGAATTAACTAATGATTCAGCCTCGACCAACAAAGTGCTCAAAGTTTCTTCATCAGGTTTACGTTCGTTAGATAGCGCTGCTAACGAACCTTTCACCGACCGAACCATGCGCTCCCAAGCCCCAAATGTGTGGTGCAGATGGTGGATTGAAGCGCCATTGGGTAACCGTGTTGGTGAACGTAGTTGCCAAGTTTTTGTTGATGTCTCGTATTTGTTCCCGTAGTTCACCGCTAACTCCAATGAAGTTTGTCCCTCTATCGCTGTATATATCCGTTGGAGCACCCCTTCGTGCTATAAAGCGTCGTATGGCCATTTTACAGCATTCCGTCGACAGGCTTGATACAGGTTCAAGATGAATTGCCCGAATAGTTAAACACGTGAAGAGTGCGATCCATCTTTTAACAAGGCGCCGACCCTGCGTAATCTGGAGTGGGCCGAAATAGTCCACTCCCACGAAACTGAACGGTCTAACGTACGGAGTGATCCTTGCATCAGGCAACGGTGCCATTCTTGGAGATTGTGGTGCTGCCTTATACACTGTACACCAAGTACAGCATTTTTCAGCCTTCCGGAAAGCCGCTCTCATCTCCGATAAGTAGAATTTCTGCCGCATCTCGTTCACAGTCGTCTCCCTATTGTAATGCTTGTACTGCCGGTGGTACCAGTCGACAATAAGTTGGGTTATGTAATGGTTTTTGGGCAAGACGACGGGGTTCTTGAAGTCGTAGGTATCACCTGGAAACCCAGAAATTCTGCCTTCCTTTCGCAACAAACCTTGATTATCCAGAAAAGCTGATAACTTATAGAGCTTGCTGGATTTTTCCAGTCGATACTGTTCATCCAACGGAAGTTTTTAGTTTTTCTGCAGCAGAACAATCTCATCTGGAAACTCTTCGAATTGGGCCAGTCTGTATAAAGTTGCATCTGCTCGTTGAAGTTCTTCTCGGGATAGGTACACGGAGACATTGGATACTTTTTCGAACCGTTTTCGTTTGAGCTGATCGATGAAACGATGAACGTAAGCGATGATCCGTTGACACCGTTCCCACTTTGAGAATCGTCTAAGGTTCACCAGAGGTTCGGTCTCGTTCACTTGATGGATGTGCACTGGTCGCAGCTCTTCGGCCGTTTCTGTAGGAAGCGTTCTACGATGTGGCCACATATTCGAGGGATTACTCAAGAATTCAGGTCCATGGAACCAACGATGACTGTTGTCTAGCCGTAACCCATCTTTCCATTTCGTTGCGTCATCAGCCACGTTCCACTTGGATGGTACATGTCATCATTCACTTGTTGTTATTGTATCGAGAATTTCTGCCACACGAAATGCTATGAACTGTCGGTATTTACGTTGATCAGACTGTAACCAACTTAGAACGGTGCTGGAATCGCTCCAGAAAATTCGACGACTTATACGCAACGAGTGGTTTTCTTTTACTGATTGCGCTAATCTGGCTCCAAGAAGAGCCGCTTGCAGCTCTAATCGAGGAACAGAGAGTGGCTTTAAAGGTGCAACTTTTGTCTTTGCAGATACTAATACACAGCGAACACGAGCTCCATCCTTGATGCGAAAGTATGCAGCCGCCACATATGCTTCTTCACTGGCATCGACGAATACATGGAGTTCTAACGAATTGTAGCTTTTAGGGTTGTAACCGGGGAAGTAACACCTTGGGATCCGGATTGTATTAAGAGTCCCAGGAACCGAATCCATCGACGCCATTCACTGAATAGTTCATTGCTGATTTGGTCGTCCCATCCGATGTTCGACCGCCATACGTTTTGGATAAGTATCTTGCCGTGAACCACAAAGAGTGATACGAGACCAAGTGGATCGAAGATACTCATCACAACCTGGAGCAGCTGTCGTTTTGTTGGGACCATATCTCCTTGTAGAATTGGTGCTAGTTCGTCTCGAAACAGCCCAGTGAATACGAATTCGTCCGTGTCCGGTTGCCAGCTCATTCCCAGCACGCGTGTGGATGTCGAAAAGTTGTGAGTCTTGAAGCTTTTTAAGGGTTCTTCAGCCAAGTCCCCGACCCGTGCAAGAACCTCTTTAGAACTAGACATCCAGTTGCGAATATGAAATCCTGCTTTGGCGTGAACCGTTCTCACTTGTATTGCTAGTTCTATCGCTTCCTCGATGGTATCCATACTGTCCAGGTAATCATCCACATAGTGATTGTTGACTATGGCGGCTGCTGCTTTTGGATATTCTTCTTCAAATTCCTTCGCATTACGATTTTTTTTTGTATTGTGCAGAAGAAGGTGAACAGGTCGCGCCGAAAGTTCCAACGTCCATCACGTATATATCCGGGTCCTTGGTTAAGTCGTCTCGAAACAAGAATCGCAATGCCTGTTTGTCTTCTGGTCGGATTTTGAATTGTTGGAACATTTCTTTCACATCGCCACTGATTGCTACTTGACGTTGACGATACCGGGACAAGACAGACGAAAGAGGTGTCAAAAGATCTGGCCCGGCCAGAAGTGAAGAGTTGAGTGATTGTCCTCGAACAGTGGCAGCTGCGTCCCAAACCAAACGGACTTTATCAGGCTTTTTCGGATTTACTACCACACCTAGAGGTAGATACCAAACTCTATTAGGATCGGAGCTGAGCATCTCATTTTGGGTGATTTTATGTGCGTATTTTTTCTCAACATATTCGCCTAGCTGTTTCCTTACATTCTCAAACAGTTGAGGATTCCGCAACAACCGACGTTCCAACGATTTAAGCCTTTGCTCAGCCATGGGTTTACTATCCGGAAATTTGATATAGTCGTATCTCCACAAGAGCCCGGTTTGAAATCGACCTGATGGAAGACGAATCGTTGTATCTTCTAGAATTTTCCTGGACCGTTTCTCTTCCGACCCCTCAAGCAAGGGCACCACTGAAATTCCAACATTTTCGATTGAGAAAAACTCCTTCACAAGATTATGCAGCTCCTGGTCCGGATGTCTGGTTTCCACATGAGAATGAACCTGGCATCGCTCTGTCGCGGACGTGGTTCCAATCTCCCCGTACACGGTCCAACCTAGTCTAGTTTTTGAAGCAGCAGGCTGACCCATCCTTCCTTCACGAATCTTCAACGGAATTTTCAAATGCATGTTGTCCAGGCCAATCAGTATACCGGGGGTAGCGTTACTGTAGTTTTGGACGGGAAGGCCACGTAAGTACCAGTACTGATTTGATAACTGCTCAAAAGATAAGCTTTGACTAGGAAGGCCTAACTTTTTCACGGTGTGAGCCGTTTTTAGAACATGCCGTTTTTGCGATGCTTGTCCAGATATTTCCAAACGAATCAATTGTGAATCCTTTTCGTAACGTTCGACATCACTGGTCCACTGTAGACAAAGCGGTCGGATTTCACCTGTTACTCCTAACTCCTGCGCAATGCGAGATTCGACCAACGTAGTTGAAGAGCCCTCGTCCAAAAACGCATATGTTTCGATCGATTTACTGTTGGCGAATAGCGTCACCGGTAGAATACGGAAAAGCGTTGCAGTTGTACGATAACTATGAATATTTACTATTGCCGTATCCTTCAGTTGCTTATTCGACAATTGTGGATTTCCTGGATGAAGGAGTTTATGGTGACGTTGTTCGCAGCCATCAACTCCACAAAGCGATGCTTTACACGGAAATTTTCCATGGGCTACTAAACACCGTCGGCAAAGATAACGTTCCTGCACGCGTATCCAGCGATCTTCCAAACTGCAATTCTTGAATTCGTTACAGTCTCGAACTTTGTGGCCATGCTTTTGACATATTTGACATGGTTTCGGTGTGAACTGCTTACCGCCTTACCAGTATTCATTAGGTTGCTAGATGAGTGCGTGTTAACATAAAGTCGTTCTTTGCCCTTTCGTTGATCCGGTTTGGAGAATGCTGCTTCATCTGATGGTTGAAATGGTGTAACATCACTTACAGCTACCACTAATTGGGCCATGTAATCACCAAATGTGCTAAGGTCGACCACAAGACATTTTTGTTTGAAAAGCGCCCAATCTAACTTGATATTTGCTGGTAATTTATTTACCAATTCCTGCAATAAAACCGGGTTGGAAAAATGAGCCTGTTGTCCAGCCGCTCGTAGATGCCCGCAAAGGTTTTGACAAGCGAGACCGAAGCTAATGAGCGTTTCGAGTTTTTCAGATTTTGGAGCCGGTGTAGTACGCACCTTCTGCAGAAGAGAATTGATGTTTAAATCAGGTCGTCCGTAGAGCGTTTGTAGTGTTCCGATAATCATGGGAACTGATGAAGGGTGCAAAAGATAACTTCTCACTGCTTCGAGGGCCCTTGAGGCTTCGCTGCAATCGCATCAAATTTTCACCATCAGTGAATACGCATACCTCTGTAGAGTTTTGCAACGAACTCAGAAACAACGGCCACTCGACAGGATCGCCCGAAAATATAGGAAGGTCTTTGGGAACGATGTGTCTGGCAGCCAACTGTTGTGACGATGGAACACTAATCCACTGAGGCGGTGCCACTGGTACAGAAGTAGGGAAGACAGGCGTATTTTGTATTGCTGTTACGGTGCTGGTGGCGATAGGAGAAACAACCGGAAAATGGTTACTCTGAACTGTCTGCACGTTGGATATTCGAGGAAGAAACGTTGACATATTGTTGCTTTTCATGAACGGTACTGAGGGGGCACTTGAGGGGTGGGCAATAGTGGTACTCATTTGCAAAGGGTCGAATACAGGTGCTGCAGTCGATAGCGGTAGGGGGGGTAGGCATGGTTCGGTCATAACAGGGTGAGTGTTGGTAAATGAAGAAGAAATAGTTGGTGTGTCGAAAGTAACTTTGTTGTGATGTGGCTTTACATGTGGTGGTAACACTGGTGGTATATTCTTATCTCTAGAGCACGTTCGACTCACCGGAACAGCTGACAAGACCTGATTGTTGGGTGGAAACGGAATCTCCACGCCGGAAAACTGTACACTTCGGTTTGCATCGATGTTCTGAGCCTCCTGGGTTTCCTCGGGAACGCATACGACTAACGACATCTGATGACCCCCGGCTCTCGTTAACGATTGTGTTTGCTTCGTAGTACCAGTCTGCAAGACGCAAAACTTCTGTTGTATTTCGCGCAAATCCACTGCAAGCCGACTCGTCGGTGTTGGATGGGGTACAGTTGGTTCATCCCAATTGAGGCTCCAGTCCAAAGGGTTCTTCTTCCGGTTGTCGGATTCACGTGTATTGACCTGATCTGATTGTTTGCTTGGTAGGGGTGTCGATGCCGATAGTGTTGGCATGGATACTGACGGTTTATCTTTACGAATGGTTCCAGCCTGTGAAACTACGCCGGCGGGGACTTTACTATACCCGATGCCTGATTTAATGTTCGCAACTGGTTCCGCCTGCAACCATTGCTGTACCTTCTGAATACTTGGTACTGTATGACGGCTTCTTACACTGCCTAAGTCATCCTCATCGGCCAACTGAGCGTACAACAGCTCGTATTTTTTGGCCAAAAAATCCTTTTCTCGACGGATTTTATCTTCGGCCGCTTTTTCTTGAATACATTTTTCTTCTTCGAGCCGGTTTAGATCGAGGAGAATCCGCGCACGAGTAGTTGAGTTTGAATGCGATCGTGGTGCTGATGGTTCACGATCCAAACAACTTGCGCACAAGTTGCGTTCCATTTCGGCAGTTTTCATCAACACCACACAGGAATGATGAATGTAGCGCAAACAATGGGTACATTGCGCCATCTTATCGTCAGCTACGAACGGTCGACCGCATGGACATTGTTCACTATTATCGGCCATCGTTGTCGTATTTCGTTCGATCGCGTACTTTAACCAATATTAATCGCTTTTGATATGCGGTAAAAATCTATAAGTTTGTTGCGACAGGTGATGAGGTTTCGGACCATCCAGTTAGCGAAACTCGGTTTTTGTGGACCTTTATAGCTGCAATTCAATATTTAATTTCATTATTTTTGAGTATATAATAGTTTACCCGTAGGCATAGTTATTTAATAGGTTTACATTAGTTTAAATAACTAGATTAAGAGTGAATATAATTAGAAACTGATTCTTACATTTTTAGTCCCTTTTGTAATTTAACCTTGTGCAACTGAAACTTTGTAATTAATTTTGGTAGGTAGGTAGGCGATAAATATCGGTGTGTATCTTTCAAGTGATCTGATTGTACTGAGTGTGCTGTAGCGGTGATCGTCTGCTGATCGTAAGTCACTCGGTTTCACTCTCTGCAGTTGGTATTAGCCGCCTCACTGATGATATTTCGGCCGGTTGAGTACCGTCCACAACACCTGCACTTTCTTCCAAGCCAGCTCGTTCTCAAATACTTTAGGTGTTTAACGAAGTTTAGCCTTCGTGATGGCCCAAAACTTCTCAATCGGACGAAGTTCCGTCGAGTTCGATAGGTTGAAGTCTTCTGGTACAAAAATAACATCGTTATCTCTGTATCGGTGTCTAACACCGGCCGCGGTGGCAGGATGCTAAATCCGGCCAAAATAGCGTCTTACCTACGTGAAGGAAGGGCAGCAAGCGCTTCTGGAGGCACTTGTCTTGGTAGATTTGCCCATTCACCCGTCGTGATGCATGGCGGGCTCATCTCTCCACACCCACAGATAGCCTACCAAGCCAAGATCTTTTTGACGAATGTGTCCACCTTCTTCTTCCTACCTCCTCAGGAACGGCAATTGCTTCATGTCATCCTTGATGTTAGTTACGTCGTCCATCACGACGCACCTTACTTCCGATAGCCACTCTCGGTACAGCTTCCTGGCGCGGGTTTTGGCTTCTGTGTTTTGTTTGTCGTTTGGGTTTGGCGCCTTCCTGACCTTCTAACCGTGGAGACCGGCATGTCATCGTTTTTTCGACAAATCAGATGAAGACCTTACGCTTGAATAGATTCAACACCTTCCTTGTTTGGGTCTTCTAGAATGACTTCACCACCCGGGACATGGTCGAATGATGGAATCCCAGGTGTTCCATCTGTGGGACGCAGTCGGATTTTCCACGACGGCGTACATAATTTTTTGGCGGATCTGCTCTTGTTTCAATGCCATTTCGATAACCCCTTGACAGATTGTGATGAAATTTTTCCAATGTAAACATCCGACTCTTAGATAGTTTCAGTCAAAATGTTATCATATTTTACACACATGCTAAAAATGTTACAAACTAATCATTGTGTCTCATTTTTTCGAGTACTGTCTTTACCACTGTTTTGTGTGCATTCACTGTTTGAACATCATACTTCGAACATCATCATCGATTCAAAGTAAATTTGGACGCATTCAAGTGATCATAACTCAAGAAATAAACAACATGCACGGTTGATCAAAACGTCAAAAAAAGGGTATTTATTCAGCTTTATAAATACAGCTATAATAAACTATATAGGTATAACAAGTTATTACATTTCACGTTTCGAACGAACTGTCATATTCCTTGCCACAACTGCAGATTCCTTGCCAAATCATTAGTTTCCGAGCAAGCTTATCAGCAAAAACAAATTTATACCTGGAAGGGATATCCCCACGACCAGTTGCCAGGTAAAATTTTCATCCGGAGATTTCTTTATAATCCATTTTGATTTATGTTTCGTCATCCATTTAAATACAGCCATAAAATTTCATCAAAACTCGTTCGTATAGTAATCGTGCTCGCTTTTTGACCACTAAATTTTGTTTCCGGGAGCGATTCGGATGTTTACTGGCACAAAAAGACTTATATTCTTCTCTTGAAAGGATGTTACGCACGGTGGAAAAGTTGAAATCGTATTTCTTTGCCAAATCACGTATGGAGACACCTGGGTTGCCTTTCACGTACCTCAACACCTTTATCCTCAGCTCTTTGTCCCTAGTGCCACTTTTATGATAGATGCGCTGTGCTCTATTCACACTCAGAGTATCCTTGTAACGTTTGATTACAAGACACACCGTGAATTTGGGAATTTTAACACTTTTGCTATTTTTGAGGCAGACCACGAAGGATTCTCTATATGTTTGTGCACAATTAATTTTCTCTTCTCAAGTTCCATGATCCGTAATTTCGAGATGCGTCGATCAATCGAGAAAATCTTTTCACCAATTTCTTCGTCAATAAAACATCAACAAATGCCTGTCAAACTGTTTTTTGTTCCAATCACCAGGGACGCGGTGGTGTATTCAACCATGCGTCCAGATTTACTTTGAATCAAGCTTTAGAAAATAACACCGTATTTTCGACATAAATGATGTGCATATATTTTGATGCGATGTTAGTTTTTTTAGTCTACGCTGCGTTATTTGAAATAGAATAGCGGAATTCCTTTAATACAATTTTGTCAGTTCATTACATCAAATAAGTTTCTGTAATACATCAACCATGAGGCGAATATATTTTTCTTCATACAATATGCTGACGTCTGTCTCAAGACTTCAACATAATGTCTTGGCACATTATTAAAGTCACTTCAGTCGGCCACTTCTGTCGGCATTCAGCCTTAGATATACCGGAAGTGGAGATGGAAATAAGTCGGCTGAAAAACAACAAAGCCGCTAGACAAGCTTGCGGTCACTTTCGATGCACTTATAATAGCTTTCGATAGCCCATTTTAAAAATTGAATTTAAAAATACTATGTATTATGAACTGGAGGCGCTTGATTGGTCCTACAACGACCGCGCTGGTGGTGTAGTAGTATGTGTGTTGATGGTTACCTCACACCCCGGTCGGTCTGGTATCCATTGCAGTAGGTGCCGTTTAGGTTTTCTGAGACGAAAAAACTCTGAGCACGTCTTGCTTCGGAAGGGAAGTAAAGCTGTTGGTCCCGGCCCATGTGCTGATGGATTCGATATGTATGGTCCAGGTCGTCTCCCTGGCGTGGCCTTAGGCTGAAAGTTACGTAAATACGAAACAACAACATAATAGTGAATCCTGGTGAGTGTAAGCTTTTTAGTGGAATACCTGTAACTAGAAAATGAGAAGAAAGGTTAGTAATTTCCAGTTAATTAAAACTACCATTATTACTCATCTTGACCAATACGCGTATTTCGACTACAATGAGCAGATGAAAAGTCGTGTCCATCTGAACGACAATAAAAAAAACGTCTGCACATTGTAGTCAAAATAAGCGTATCTGTCAAGAAAAGCAATAAAGGAAGTTGGAATTAAATGGAAATTACCAATCATTCTTCTTATTTTCTAGTTAAAAAATAGTCCCAAATCATTGTTTTTAGTACGTTCACACGGCGCTCTATATTACGTGATATAGCAAGTTTATATCGATATCAAGTGGAGGTGTTCACACTACACTGACTTGATATGGTTTGACGTTTGTAAAAGAGGCGATGAAGAAAACAGAAAAAAAAACTTAGTAAACTGATCTTTATTCCATGTTCTAAATATAAAAAAAAAACGATTTTGATGAAATAGAGTTTTAAAGTATCGTTTGTTGCTGTAATTCGTCTTAATACGATGGATTTCATTGGGCTCAGAAGTTTACACATTTTTAATAACCAGAAGCTTAGTCCCCTAATTTCCGCTTTATTCTATTAGGAAAATTAAGCGCAACGTAGCAGCATCAAAAAATCTGCTTGATTCGTGCCTCGATGTCAATTAGTTTTTTTTTATGAATTCATTTATTTGTACAGGCTCAATCGAATCAACTTTACAGAGCCAAGTTTTCATGTTTATATACATCAGTTATCTTAGAGCTAAGGTTAAGGGGGTGGAACCGATTACTCGCGGCCGTCTCGAGGTTAATAGGAGTTACAATTTTATGGATGGGAAAATTGCGGTGGAAATTTTAAACAAAGCATGAGGAACAATGGGATGTCAATTAGTTGAAGAAAATCAAAACCGACATGGGTGAAGAATATTTCGGTTGAAGTTTGCCTTTTGCTTTGATTTTTAGACTATTGTAAAAAAAAATTCATCGATAAAAAATGTGTTCACATTTCATTTACCAAGGGAAAAGTCTGCAAAAAACGGTTATCCGATACAGCACCTCGAAATATGTACCCGCTAACGAAAATAGTACCTATTTGAACCAATGTATCATGAAAATGGGAGCTCAATCTGCAATACGGATGACGAATAATAATTACCCGTCAGTTTGTTTCATTTGATGAACATGCATAAACCAAATGATTTTAAATTTCCTTTATAACCGACGGTGGAATAGTTCAAATTGGAAATTGTTTTGTTTTGATTCAATCAAAAGGAAAAGCGACATTTGAGATTGAATTATATCGCCCAGCTCTATCGCAGCTGGGTTGCCAACCGCTGCTTATTAGAATTATATCAAGTAAATGAGATGCTATGAGCTATATCAAATACTATTCTTAATATAGATTGTCAGATCAAATGTATGGGATATGACGTATTATATCATGAATCGCACTATATAACGTATTATAGGCTGTAGTATGAAATGGGTGTTAAACTTCATTGCTCTAATTCTAATACTACGGCATGGGTGCGTATATTTGGCGATATACTCACGATGAATATTCGCCAATACCAGTTTTTGGAACTGGTAAAAGAAGAACATATAAAAATTAATTTAAATATGGTCACGTTGATCTTGTCGTTCAATGTGGACTATTTGGACTTGTTGAAGCTGTAAAACTGCTAAAAAGCTTGAACAATGTTTCAATTGCATTGAACTGGAGTCAATAAAGAAGGACTATATTTATTTACTCGCTTTAAAGAGTGACTTCGTGTATGCACTGCACGTGCATTAAGTTATTCCGTAACAAAGTTAAGTCAATAGTTTCGTAGTCTTGATTACAAGTGGTCATAATTTGATTTAAAGGTTCATATGGCATTAGTTCGTTCGATACTGAATAATTACGAAAAAAATGCGATTTCGTATTTGCCGTGAAGGTATACATGCGTCAAAAAAATAATGACTCTCAAACATTTTTAATTTCATTCGATTATTATTATCAACATTTAACAAAACCTGTATTGAGATAAAATGATCGTTGAAGATTACGCTTCATTTTCACTCAATACGTCTGCTGTTTGTTGTCGGGCATGTTGTCCTTCAACCACATTTGTATTTTCTTTGACATGTGGGCAGGGGCTCCATCTTGCTAGAACACATCCTTGCCATAGGTAGATGTTATCCAAGGCAAAACATGATTCTGGTATGAGATCCTAAGTACACATCTGTGTTTACTTTCAGGCATTTGGGATAACAACGGGGTCCATTTTTTTGCCATCGAAAGCAACCAATCCAAACACCATCATCCATGCTGGATGCTTTGTCCGAAACGTGAATTTCATGTTCTCAGGTACATCCGATGCTTTCTTCGAACTTACACGGTGTTCAATAAGTTCGGATACACTTTCAAAATTTGTTAAAAAAATGAAAACATGTTTTTTTTATTTTTTGGATTTATGTTATTGAAAGCTATGTTTACAAGGAACGTTTACAACATTTCTCTTGGAATGACCCCCCCTTTGTACTCCTTAACGAGCTTCAAACGTTTCTCGAACGCGTCGCAGGCGGTACGCACGGACTGCATGGGCATTTCGTCCCAGATTTTGAGAATTACCGTCTTGAAATGATCCAAAGTGCTGACCTTGTATTCGTTCAGCTTCGCCATCATATAGGACCAAACAAAAAAGTCGAGAGGAATCAAGTCCGGGGAGCTGGGAGGCCACAAAGTTTTGTCCAGAAAGTCGGTTAAATTGTCCCGACACCAGGCTTGAACCACATTTGCCGTATGGGCTGGTGCACCGTCCTGCTGGAACACGTAGTGCTCATCGCCGTAGAGGCTTCGGAGACTGGGGGCAACAACCTTTTCCAAAACCTCAGTTTTGTAGTACGCCGCGTTGATTTTGACGTTTTTTTCAATAAACACCAAGGGTAGCTTACCACGTTTGCATACTGCCCCCCAAACCATCACCGACGCGGCACTTTGGAACCGAGGGATGTTTATATTGGATTCAGGAATGCTGTCCCTCGATGGCGCCCACACCCGGTCATTTTGCACATTGTGCGGCTGCTGCAGCACGAACAGTTTCTCGTCCGAAAAAACAAACTCCTGACCAGCGTGCCGAGAGAGGATCCTCTTAGCTCGATCCAACCGCTTTTTGCTGGTAGCCTCCGAAACGCCATGGACCTTACGTTTTTTGTAAGGCCTGAAACCAAGGTCCTTGGTGAGTATGGTGTGAGCGGTTCCAATGGAAACGTTGAGATCTGCAGCCGTTTTCCGGATTGAGCGGTTCTTTTTGCGCCGAATTCGCTCCCTCACGATCTTGATGACCCGTGGCGTCCTCGCTGAACGCGGCCGACCGGATCTCGCACGGTCATTGGTCGAGGACGTCTCCCGGTATCGCCTGATGGTCGTGTAGACAAAGTTCCGCTTGACCCCATGCGATTTCAGCAGCCGGAATATATCGCCGGGTCGCTCACCGTTCAAAAAACGCTTAATTACGAAGTCCCGATACTCTTTCATCGCGCGTAACAAACAAACAACAACTAACAGAATGTCAACACCGCGCACATTCGGTAGCGTATGAATGAAGCTAAAGCTGACACCAATACCAATGCAGAATATGTACATGGCGCATACCTACGCAATGATGAAAACTTGTATTCGAACTTATTGAACACCGTGTATATGCCGGTTGGAGCGACTGTTGGACACGCTGTCGACAGTAAACAGCTTCTCGCCCGTGAACAAAACGAAGATGATTTTTTTCTTTAGTTCACTAAGCAGTTTCTTGCTTCACTCCACTCTAGTTGCCTTAAGTCTGTCATTAATCATGTGTCTTTTAACTTGAGCTCTAGATATTCCTTTAAAGTATTATTTCACCACTCTCCTTACCGTTGTTTTTTGGATGGATTCAGTCCAAGGTCTTTCAAAATACTCCTGATCATAGACTGCGACATTCTCAGCTGTTTGGCCATCTTTCAGCCAGACTTACCTGGATTCCGCCAAATTCGCTCTCTCGCTCGTTTGATGGCTCCCGGACACCTGACAGTGTCTTTACGGCTATTTTACAAGTGCCGGTTTCCTTGTAGCGTTTGATGGTACGAAAGGTGAATCTTTCATTTATTTTCAGTGATTTCAATTTCCTTAAAATAGTACGCGGTCTAAAATGTTTCAAAACCAGACTTATCCCGAGCTCCCTTTTCGCGTCCATGATTACAATGAGTCACAAACGAATGAAAATTTAAAACAAATTGGCAAGCCGTGTTGACCTTTGAATACACTCTAAAAGCAAAATGTGCAAACATGTCTTTGATTAACCCATCCAAGGTTACACTTGGTGAAAAAACACTGACAGCAATTACCACTCACCCTGTACCCATACATAAAACGCAAAAAAAAACACAATTGCGAATGAAAAATTCATAAAAACCGGCTTAACTACATTTGATTGCATGCACGTCGTGTTAGTTTTCAATTCTCTACTGAAAAAACAAAAATGCTAACATTGATCCACACTCAAAGATGTAACAATGAACGGCCTCAAATTTTCAAGTTCCTCGAATTCTTTTTTTTTCTAATGAATTTGATGACCGCATCTTGAATTTTTTTGACGGTAACTAGAACTATTTACTTGAGATTAAAACTGGCATCATGAAGCATTTGTGTTTGCATTAACAGTAGCAGCATTTGGAAAATATCATTTTTTGTGTTCTTCAACTTATTCTTACGTCATGTCATAAAGTTATAATTTCGAGTTGTTATGGTCTTGTAAACTTAAGAACAGACGCGAAATTTCTTTCTAACGGACCGCTCATCTTATTTGCATCCAAGTAGACTTAAATTTACATGATTTTTTCTTCTAACAGTGTATTTATTTGAAAATTATGGAAAAAGTTCTAGAGTAAAGATAACAACTTAATAAATATTCGCAACCATCGCTTTACGTGAAGAAGCAAAACGCAGAATTAGGAAAATATTGATCTTTCTTTTATTCCGCCGCTTTAATCGTCTGCCGGTTACCAGTCGGTGGTTTTGCCCCAAATTACTTTACGAATCAGAATTGAGTACGACCTCGAAATTGCAGGCTCTCCATCTCCGGGCAGTGAGCGTTTGTATTTGTGTTGCGTATGTGTTGTTAGTAGATTGGTTTGCTTGCCTTTTGGAGAAAAGCAACATTGTTTACGATTTAGCTTCATGATGGTAAAATTTGCATATATTTATAACTTTGTCCTGAGGCTCGTTCGATACGGTCACTCACTAGGGGAATCGTACGGGAAATTATTTCATAAGGCCATAACATTGTTTGTGTGATGAAGCCTATAAATGACAAGTCATACAACGGTGTTTACTGTCAGCACTGAAGACACTTTTCACGCAGTTTGATTCATTCACGACAACATACTGAAGCTGTAAATTTTCAATTTCAAAATTTGATCATCATATAGCTTGGATACAAAGGATATTGGAAATTGATTTATAAAAGCGATATGACCCATAATGCCATTTAACAGCAATCAGTAAAGAATTGTGGGCGAGCGAATCAGGAGGTCTTAGGCAAGGTTATTGACTGATCCATAAAAAAAAGAACGTAATTGAATCGTGGAGTTCGGCCAATTCGAACACGTCAATATTTAGCTTTTTTGTATCAGTATCACGCAAGGAGAAAATTAGTTCAATCCAATGACCTAAGGACTGAATTTAAAGAAATTTACACCGTCTTCAACTCGAGGTTGTACAGATTGAACATTGAACATAGAGTGAATAACAACGGATAAATAAATCTAACACCCCGTGAACCAGTATGGAAATAATATTAATTTCATCCGGTCTTCACAATGTTCAAGTTCAATCCCGTACAACAAAGAATTATCTATTTTTTGAATGAAACATCATTTTTTTGTATGACTTGAAAGAAAAATCTGCGGATAACTAATTTTCGATACAGTCCTTGCATACACATGCTAACATTTATGCGCATAAATCAATTGGTAAATCCTACATTATAAGTATTCAATCATGAGAAATATTTCAAAATTTTGAATTGTTTTAAGATACTACAATTGTTATGTTTGCATTCTCCGTGCGTGGAATAATACTCCACTTACTTCTACAATACTTCTATTTCAATTTTCACAACCTGCCGTACACTGACGGAACTATCAACACTTTAGAAAGGGGCCTCATGGTGAAGAGCGAACATTTCCTTCCACATCATGTTTCAAGATGTTTTTCTTTGAATAGACTCAGTTCTCGGTTTTGACAAAATTTATTGTTATAAGTTTAATTAAAAATGGCATTAATCGCCGGTAACATAAGGTTTGAAAAACTAAGACATTTTACTTAAGTTTAATAAACTTCCTAAAAATCATGCCAAGATCTGGAAACGATTTCGATATTTTAAACACCATTTGAAGTTCTACAAGATGACTTCACTAGAGTTTGTAGACCATCATGAAGGGCAATAGATGTGGTTATTTTTTGTATAAAAACGGCGCTAAACCTGGCAGAACGTATTTGAAATAGAACTGACGGATTGAAGATTTTTTTTTTTTTTGAAAAGTATGCCTGTAAATGTAGGCTTATATTAAAGAACAACTCTTCATCGTGATATGTATGAGTTCTACATATTCTCATCTTGCAAACGTAAAATAAAAATTACAGCTGTGGTAGGCTTTTAAATATTACGGAATCTGTGGTAGGCTTTTGTACTTATTGCTGAATGTATTTTTCATTTCCGGTTTACAAATGGACTTTTTACCAATTCTGAGCTGATCTGATTCATGCAGCGCTGTGTGCCATTTGGCTAGTGTTTGATTTTACATTTCAATCTTTGTCATTACTTCATCATAACTTACAATATCATTGTATTTGGCATTATTGTTTTATTGGTTTTACTTCATAGATGATTTAAACATTACTTATTGTTTTTTTTTGCCTAGTTAAATCTTTCCTTTTCTAACTCGGTAGCAATAACTATTACGTCAGCAAAAATAAAAGCGGATTGCTGTTATAAAATCAGCATCAAGTAGCAAATAGTGACCATGGCAACAGTAAATTAAAATGTATAAATGTTAGTTTTGTATGATTTCAATAGATTAATAAACTTTTTCACGATACCTCCCATCAAGATTTTGGTGAAATGCTTTTATCGCCGAAAACGAACGAAAACGTGCTTAAGCGCGAGCCACAGAACTCTACACTTTAACATTGTACAACATGTCTTGCATTTCAGGATAACCCGAAAGATCATTTATTATAGATACGAATGCTTGTAGTATTTTTCATTTACATAAATATATACACCATTATCTAAATCTTTCATGTTAATGAGAGGGACCATCAGGGCACCCGATTGAAGCACTCTGGATGGGAAGAGTGGGAATGCCAACTCCCCATTGCAAACAGTTTGTGAATAGAGGGCGGGCTCTTCTCCCCGACCATTGCACGGTGGGCAAAAACGCGCCAAAAAACCGGATCTTTTATGGCCGCTAGTTTCAGTCCCTTGGGATGAGCATTTCTAGTGTAAAAAATCACGAGAAATCGATGTCACCAATATAATCCTCATTTGCACTGTACTGATGTAAAATTTTCCGGAGAATCGAATACAGATGATACTGCTTTGGTTTGACCTTTGGAAGTGGTCCATTTTACCCGAATTTTTCTCATACTTTCGAAAACTTTAATAACATAGGGTTTTGAGAATTGGACCCATCACTATTATCCTCATTTGCACTGTACTCATGTGAAATTATCCGCAGAATCGAATGAAGATGATACTGCTTTGCTTTGACCTTCGAAAGTGGTTCATTTTACCCGAATTCCCCTCATACTTGAGAAAACTTATATAACATACGGTTTTGAGAATTGGACCCATCACTATTAACCCCATTTGCACTGTACTTATGTTAAATTGACCACAGAATCAAATGAAGATTATACTGCTTTCGTTGGATCTTCGGAAGTGGTCCGCTTTACCTGAACTCCTCTCGTACTCTCATACTCTCATACTAACCCAACTTAAAAAAAAACAAAAACTGAGTATTAGTTCCCACGCTAGTTACTCACGACCAGAAATTCAAATTATCGCTCAAGGCTCGTATAAACCACGTATCGCTAAAACAGCTTTTTGCTGAGCAGACCATCGACAATATTATCGGCTCTCATTGATCGGTTGGTAATTTATTATCCTCTCCCCATCTGAGAAGGAAAATATCGCTCCTTCAAGATCGGTGAGAACACTTTATCATCTCAAACATTTAGAAGGTTCCACAGCTTGTATCACCTGTTCGTGTAACTCATAGCAGAAATTCAAACGGCAACGGCTGTTTTCGTGTTCGTAAAAGGCGCAAAATCGGGTTCTCGAGAAAAGTGAAAATTCATTATCGCCTGAAAAGTAACGCCGAAAAGGAACGAAATTATCGGCTCTCTTTTATAGAGTGAAAAGATATTATCATCGTTGTTTTTTTCTCACGATTTTTATTTGCTTGATCAAATATCTCTCGCTCTTTGTGCCGATCTGGTCTTTCTCAGCAAGGACGAAAAGGAACGTTTTTCTTCTCAGATCGGCGAAAATTTCATTCCCTGTTCACGACTGAGTAAAAAGCAACTCTCGTTCTGAGTTAGAGCTCACGGCCGTGTGTTTTCTTAATTGTCAAATCTCTGGAGTGAAAAACTCAGTAACCATTTTCTTGTGTTCGAAAATTCAGAAAGCAAAATGCTGACGAATAAAAATCTTTCAGATGCGTATCTGAACTCCAAAAGGGGTAAGGAACGTGTTTTTCAAATTATATCTGCAACAATCGATAAAAATGACGAAGAAGTACAGGAAATCGTTAAAACCTGGATGAAACAATGTATGCGCCGTTGGATTCGCTGCCGTAGCCGAACTAGATTCATGGAATGGGAACAGGAGTGGCTCGATTGCGATTTCATGGTGAGTATATTATTCAACTGGTATTGGAAAGGAGGCAAATTTAGCGCCTCTTTAAGCTCAATTGATAAGGATGTGGCTATACGCACTTGCAAATTGTAGATGTCTCCACCATACGTAAACAATGGGACCGTATGTTATATAAGTTTTCTCAAGTATGAGGGAAATTCGGGTAAAATGAACCACTTTCGAAGGTCAAAGCAAAGCAGTACCATCTTCATTCGATTCTGCGGATAATTTCACATGAGTACAGTGCAAATGAGGATAATAGTGATGGGTCCAATTCTCAAAACCCTATGTTATTAAAGTTTTCAAAAGTATGAGGGAAATTCGGGTAAAATGGACCACTTCCAAAAGCCAAAGCAAAACAGTATCATCTTCATTCGATTCTGAGGATAATTTTACATGAGTACAGTGCAAATGGGGATAATAGTGATGGGTCCAATTCTCAAAACCCCATGTTATTAAAGTTTTCAAAAGTATGAGGGAAATTCGGGTAAAATGGACCACTTCCAAAAGCCAAAGCAAAACAGTATCATCTTCATTCGATTCTGAGGATAATTTTACATGAGTACAGTGCAAATGGGGATAATAGTGATGGGTCCAATTCTCAAAACCCCATGTTATTAAAGTTTTCGAAAGTATGAGGGAAATTCGGGTAAAATGGATCACTTCCAAAGGTCAAAGCAAAGCAGTATCACCTTCATTCGATTCTGCGGATAATTTTACATAAGTACAGCGCAAATGGGGATAATAGTGATGGGTCAAATGCTCAAAACCGTATGTTATATAAGTTTTCTAAAATATGAGGGGAATTCGGGTAAAATGACCGATTTCCGAAGGCCAAACCAAACCAGTATCATCTTCATTCGATTTTGCGGATAATTTCACATAAGTACAGTGCAAATGAGGATAATAGTAATGGGTCCAACTCTCTAAACCCTATGGAAAAGTTCAGTTTATTGGATTTTGCGGACAATTTTGCATAAGTACAGTGCAAATGGGGATAATAGTGATGGGTCCAACCGTATGTTATATAAGTTTTCTCAAGTATGAGGGATATTCGGGTAAAATGGACCATTTCCGAAGGGCAAACCAAACCAGTATCATCTTCATTCGATTCTCTGGAAAATTTTACATAAGTACAGTGCAAATGAGGATTATATTGGTGACATCGATTTCTCGTGATTTTTTACACTAGAAATGCTCATCCTAAGGGACTGAAACTAGCGGCCATAAAAGATCCGTTTTTTGGCTCGTTTTTGCCCACCGTGCATTGGGGCATCCTTATGTTAGATAGCTTGTTCTTTTGACCAATTGTTCAGTCTTGTTGTTGGAAGGAGATTCTTTATATCCCTGTGGATACGTATAAGAGATGTTGAATATCGATCCACCCAACCCCTTTTTGGCCCTTCATACAGCGGCATGATTAGGATAATCAGTGGTTAGTAAAGCTTGATCAAGTCTAACAGAGGGGAGAGCCCATTGCTGTCAGCCTTAGTTTCCGTGCTCCAATGGGTGGTAGTACATATCATACATACATACATCAAGTAATTTTGTTGAATTTATTTTCGAATTAATAGTCGTCCTGTTAGTTTTTTCCCTCGTTTCAAATTTCATGGAAATGCGATGCCGTTGAGTAAGTAGGAACCTTTCGATTGGAATCGTTCAACAACTAGTCATCCTCGTAAACATCCCTGATAGCATCGTCTGGCCTGATCAACATTCTACGTGGACTGTAAGCAATGGCGGACGTTTCATACCCTGTGAAAGAATGGCTGTTAGAGTTTACTATTTTTTATCACTTACTAATGCAATTAAGTGACTTCTTACCCAATTATTTTGTTTTATTGATATACCTTCAATTATTATGAAAGCAATTGATGCAAATTCGTCTGTGTATTGATAATGCATAAAGATATATGGTGAGATTTTTTAAGTATTTACTAACTCACCCAACACATGTTATACTGCTTGTATATGCATGTTTACAATTTCATATTTTCGTTAATTTTAGAACTCGTTAAAAGTCGAAACATTTGAGAGATTCATCTTTGGAGCGAATATTACACAGTAAAAGGGGAACTCCTGATGTTTCTGTCATATCACAGATCTGCTTGCTTACAAAAATTTCGTCCATGTTAAATTGAAACAATTTTTTCACTAGAAAATAAGAAGAATGATTAGTAATTTCCATTTCATTCCAACTACCTTTATTGCTTATCTTGACAGATACGCGTATTTCGTCTACAATGTGCAGACTTCTTCAGTGTCGGGTACTAATACCAGTCGAGTATTAGTACACGACACTGAAGAAGTCTGCACATTGTAGACGAAATACGCGTATCTGTCAAGATAAGCAATAAAGGTAGTTGGAATTAAATGGAAATTACTAACTGTTCTTCTTATTTTCTAGTTACAGGTATTCCACTAAACAGCTCACACTCTCCATAATTCAATTTTTTCACACTCTATATTTTGTTGAGGTAAAATAACATTTCATGATCTACTGATCCAGTTCAAAGTTTCGTACGTATTCGTTACATCGAATTCTGAAGAGAATATGTTTTCAATATTTCTTATCAACAACTTGAACTGGATAATTCCCTACAAAATTGCGTTACATGTTCTATATCATTCATCTTCATGTAAATTGTATA
Organism: Aedes koreicus; assembly: GCA_024533555.2. Classification (NCBI taxonomy): domain Eukaryota; kingdom Metazoa; phylum Arthropoda; class Insecta; order Diptera; family Culicidae; genus Aedes; species Aedes koreicus. The sequence continues at coordinate 371,682 of JAHHFK020000456.1, forward strand.
TTATCGTCAGCTACCAACAAACTTACTATACCCAATCTCAATGTATCTTCACTCTCGTACCTCGATTAGGCTAGTATTACCTCTGCAACGTCCCACGCATCCACACCCCGTAATCTAGTCTAATCCTATCAGAAGGAATGAAAAATGATCTGATATTATAATAAAAAGGCTTTCCAAGCGGCCAAGTGGCCTTCCCGTGTCAGACTGTCAGCGCTGTTACATAAGAACTTGTTCTGCTTATTAATCCCATTGCGTCATATTCTTGCAACGTCTGGTGGGTGTGCCTAATCCAAATCCTCCTGTTAAGGGGAAAAACGAAAACAGTTTTTGATAACATCGCTCCACAGCTTCCTTTCTTCCTTACGGGCAGGACAATACCTTCTCAATCCCAGGACGAGAGAATACCCGCGTAATTATCGAACATTTCCTATCTTCGTTGATAGTTTCTCTTTATCGATTTTCTCTTTGGTTTATCACGGTCACACAAGTGAATTTATGGCTCTGCCTACAGCTTAGGTCAAGTGAAGACGATGTAAGCTTGTACATTGAACAATCAATTACATGGAAAATTCAGAGAAGAGAATCTCGATGAAGAGAATCGACCAACGAAAACTGAACCTTTTCAAATGTTACGCGAGACTACTAATGCACGTATAATGCCCTTTCGTTTCCTCTCGCACTTTGACTAAACGTTATTTCTTCATTTCATTTGCTCTTTTGCAGACACAACGAGTCCAGCATCTACAAGATGCTCGGATCATAGAAGCTGGGCAAATCGATTGTGATTTGTGCATTGGGAGTATTTTTCATGTCTTTGTCATTCACTTCATTTGCTACTGTATGTACTGCCTGCGGGTGTGGCTGTACGCGCGATTCTGCCTTCCGGAGCCGGCGAGAAATGGTTCCCGCAGTGCCGATAAGATTAGCTGCATTACCAGAAGCCTCTCGACGATGGAGGAATCGCAGCGGAACAGTTATTCAACCCTTCGACCGTGATCGATCCAAGTGATACGAGGATGCAGGCCAACAACCGCAGCCACAACCATCTGGCTCCTCCGCCTACCGGGTCGGGGGCGGTAAAACCTCGGCCAACAACAACAGCAACAGCAACATCAACAACAACAGCCGCAACAACATCAACAACCGAAACAAAAACAGTATCATCATCAAGAGCCACAACAGTCATTCGCGTGCGCTCGTTAGCTCAAGTAAATTATAATCTCTTCTCAGTCAAGAGTCATTGTTCGGTAGCAACACGTTGTAGGGAAACAATATCCCTTCGCAGAAGTTTGATTAAAAAGGTAAATTAAATTATAATAATAACCTACACGGCAGAAAAACAAAACAAAACAAAAACAGAAGAACAGTTGATTATAGCGCAGTAACTAATTGTGTAAATTGGAAATAAGATTTTAAGTAGGTGGTTAGCTGAAGGTGAGTTTTGTATACAGTTTTAAACTACAGAAAGTTTAAAAAACATTAATTCAATCGTTTGTTAACCCCATGAAACTATGCATAGATTCATTGATATATACATAAGAATATATCGCCACGATTAGCATTGAATAGCGTGTGATCGATGATAGTTTTCGATCTCAGGATACACAATTTCTGGCGGTGAGCAGTGATAGTCACGTTCCTATTTTTTGAAGTAGTAGGTTACATTAATTTCCCATCAGTCATACGTCCGTTTTCTGTTTGGCACTTAGCACGTCCTTCATTTATTTATTTCATATTCTTCTAGTTGAAAGTATTATTTGCAACAAATTTATTTTATTCTACAGTAAATATATGTCTCATATTCTCTGTTCTAGTCAAACAAAATTTAATGAACAGAGAAAAAGTTGTAGTTCTTGTTACGTACAGAATGTAGAATACTGATTGATTTCAACTTAATTTTGAAAAAAAAAACAGCTTGCGGTGAATATTTTTAATGGTGTCATTGAATGTATGAGTTAAAAGTTAAATATGAACATTCCTGAAGTAGAGGGGTTACTGCTATGTTGGTCATCGCATATCCTTGCAATTTATTCTTGTATACAAAAGAGAATAGATTGTTTTTTATAACTTAACCATTGATTGAGCGTACGAAGTTTCGAGAAGAAAACCAACGGGTACTTTAACCTATTAGTATTCGAATAGGATGAAATAAGATCATGGAATAAAGTTACAGTACAGTTGGCTTTTTATTGGAAGTTTTATAAGAAATTTGCAAGCAAATGTAGCTCTTAATATCTTTAGATCTTTTTTGGAGTCCTTAAGGTGAAGAAATTCCACAACCGGTTGATCAACCTTTTTCTCAGAGGCTGTATAAACTGGTGTCATGTAGTTTGGGATACTATTTTACAGTTGGTTGTTTTTGGTTTCTTATCTGATCTTTCGTTGGCTAATTAGCTGGCGTGAGAATTCATAAGCTAAGCAAAGGGTGGAGCACTACTTCGTAAGTGGATCAGTTTTCACTAATCGGCGCTAGCTAGCTAGCACTATTTAACTAAACGACTTGATTTTTGAACATGATTAGTATATTATTTGGCACTATTTGAGACAAGTTTGCTCAGCAACAATTTATGAAAGTTACACCTGATGTAAATTGGTTCAGTTTGAAAAAATACATCAATGGCTTGTTATGTATTTATTTTATTAACATCTATACAGATAACACCGGATCAACAATTTCGCCACAACACTCGATTCGCGGCTGCATCCCTCCATCCTAGACCGCGCCTCACATTCTTCTGGATCGTTAAGTACCTGGTCTGTCCATCTAGCCCGCTGTGCTCCACGACTTCTTGCACCGACCGGATTTGAAGCAACACCATCTGTGCAGGGTTGTGATCCGGCATTCTCGCAACATGCGTATCCAGCGTATCCTTCCAGCTTTTGCCACCTTCAGAACACTTGGTTTGCCATAGAGTTTAGTGAGCTCATGATTTATCCTTCGCCGCCATACACAGTTCTCCTGCACACCGCCAAAGATGGTCCTAAGCACGCATTGCTCGAATACACCAAGTGCAAGGTCCAAGTCGCATATCCGTAGAGAACCATTGGTCTTATAAGAATGATGAATATTCTTTGACCAAAGTAATTTCTGATTTTCTATAGATCTATGCCGCTGTCGTATGCCGCCTTAAAATCGATGAACAGGAGGTGCGTAGGGACCTGAAATTAACGGCACTTTTAGAGGATTTGTCGTACGGTAAAGATCGAGTCCGTTTTCGAGCTGCCGTTGACGAAGCCGGCTTAACAACTCCCCATGATTTCATTCGTCATAGGTGATAGGAAACGGAAGAAGATCTGAGATAGCACTTTGTAAGCGGCATTCAGAATGTATGGTGATCGCTCGGAAGTTCTCACACTCCAACTAGTCGCCTTTCTTGTAGATGGGGCATATGATCCCTTCCTTCCACTCCTCCGGTAGCTATTTTGCCTCCCAGATTTTAACTATCAGCTGATGCAGACAAATGGCCCATCTTGATAAGGTCAGCTCCGATACCATTCTTACCAGCTGCCTTATTGTTCTTGAGCTGTTGTATGGCATCGCTAACTTCCCTAATCATTGGAGCGGATTCATTACCCTAAACTGCCATACCGATGTAGTCATTGCTTCCGCTGTCTTGGTCCTCACTATCTACGTTCTCCGCGCCATTCAGGTGTTCGTCTTGTACCTCCACCTTTTAATCACGCCCGTCCGTCAAGATGCTTCCATCGTTCCATCGTACCATCGAAGCGTTGAATTTCTGGTAGAACTTTCGTATTCATTGAGAACGTCACAGCTGCTTCATCTCTTCACACTCCACTTCTTCCAGGCGGCATATTTTCTCCCAGAAAAGGCGGGTCTGCTGTTTCCGTTTCTGCTTATAGCGTGCTACGTTCTGCCAGGTCCCTTGCTGCAGCATTATCGCCCGCACTGCGTCCTTCTCCTCCAAAATATGTCTACACTCTTCGACGATGTTCTCAGCTACGTTGTTTATGACTGCTTTGACAGTACTTCAGTAATGGGGGGCCTTATCGAGCTCACCCTCGTCCGGCAACGCTGCCTCAAGATGCTGCGCGTACACAGTGGTTACATTTGGTTGTGGCGCTCTAGGTCGTACTGAGGCAGCCGTTGGTACCGTACATTGTTGATAACGGAGAGTTTTGGGCGCAGTTTAAGCATCATCAGGTAGTAATCAGAGTCGATGATAGCGCCACGATTGGTTCTGACATCGATAATATCGGAGAAATGTCGTGCATCAATGAGAACATGGTCGAATTGCGATTCTGTCTGCTGTGGTGATCACTATGGCTAGCGATAATGGAGGCTGAGCTAGAAGTAGTAAGTACGAATGGCCATGTTCATGGAGGCGGCGGGATCAATGAGTCGTAAGTCGTTGTCGTTTGTCAGTTGTTGAGCGTTGAACTTTCCAATTGTCGGTCTGAGCTCGTACTCCTGGTCAACCTGGACATTCAGGTCTCCTATGATGATCTTGACGTCGTGGCTTAGGCAGTGGTCGCACTCGCGTTCGAGTTGCGCGTAGAATGCGCCCTTATCATCATCAGTGCTTCCGGAGTGTAGGCTCCGCACGTTGTTTATGCTGAAGTTGAAAAAGAGACCCTTGATCCTCAACCTGCACATTCTTTTGTTGATCGGCCACCAACCGCTCGATGAAAGCTGTTCCCAGCTCACGTGTGTTGTCGCAGCTCTGGTATGGGTATGATTATCCTTAAACGTTTGCACCATGGACCACCCTTCGAACAGATCTCCTGCAGCGCTACGATGCCGAACCCGCGGACCTTTAGTACATCGGAGATTATGCGTGTGCTTCCGATGACGTTGAGATATTTATGATTCCAAGTACCGAGTTTCCAATTGCAAGTCCTATTTCGTCGCTGTGGTATTCGCCAATTATTCCAGTCCGTATTCTCTTATTGACTTTTCGTTGCAAGATTATTGTTTTTTACGATTTGGCTCGCGTTACCTGACACCAACCCCTCACTATCCGGAGGACCAGGGCTTACCTTTCCGGAAGCTACGGGTCTTGCATTGGCGTTTCCTCCAAACACAGTGCTAGTATAGCTAGGTTCAAGTGCCAGTCCGCCGGGGGTGGTGTTTTTTGCGGGCACCAAGGAGAGAACATGTTGACCTGAGCTTACCCCCCATAAAAATGACTTAATCACATTTTATTAGCTAGGACTTTAGTTTAATTTTCCTGTCGATCGTACAAAATGCTTTTACGCACTTCCAATCGATTCGATGCGATTTTACCCAAGGCAACACGATTATTAATATGTTGTACCACGAAATTAAGTGGAAAAACTACAAGCCCCATTCGATTGTTCGAAATGATGACGTAGAACTACGCTACTAAATGTATGCCCGTTTGATTGTACAATGCAAAATTCATTTGTTCAATAGTGCAACATTCAACATTTAATGAATATTTCAATAGTTTGTGGCCTGAAATCAACAATGTCCTTTAATGGAATCGATGCGTAGAAATATTTTCGATCGATTGGTGCATAATTTTTGAAAACGCTCGAGACCTGACCACTTTTCGTGACGGTCGAAATTAGATTTATTTTTTAAATTGTACCCCAGTTTAGAAAATAAAGAGGTAGTGCTACGTCAAAATAGTGTCCGAAATTTAACATGGACAGGCTTTACTACTCGTGCCGAACTAGTTCCGCCCAAACCCATCCCAAGAACTTTTTTATACGATAATGTCGGATCCAAATCCGCCATGGGTCCGAATCAACCTGAAGGAGGTTCACTTATTGTTATGATTTTTATGCTGACGTAAGAACTATACGACACTAACAAAACGCGACGCGAGACAAGACACAACACTTATCGTTCTTACCATTTAAATTATAAATTGTAAGAACGATAAGTGTTGTGTCTTGTCTCGCGTCACGTTTTGTTAGTGAAAGAGGTTCGCTCTGTAGATTTTTTTAGATCCAACCTGGGTTGTTTATTGTAATAAACAAACGTAAACAGTCAAAATTGTATGTTTACCTGCTAATAAAATAATCCGTATACGGATTGAAAAAGTGTAAAAAATACATTTGATGTAAGTGTTAAAGAACACGGTACAACCGTGTCGAAAGGTCAACAGATCGAAAGGGCAAAAGGTCTAATGACAAAAGGTCGAAAGAACAAAATATCAAATGACTAAGGAAAACAGAGAAACAAAAAACATTCAAGAATGGGATTTTTTGTACCTTACATTTATTATTTTTTTGTGCAAAAATTTAGAGTTCATTCAATTTTTTTTCTAGATTTTATGACACAGGCTATCTTTACCTAAAATTGTTAAATGCAGTCGAATTTCGAAATGCCCCTTGAATTACTCAGTTTTAATTTTCTATGACAAATCAAATAACTCAAATTGCTAACCCTGTATGTAGTTGCACTGACATTAAATGTCAAAATTGCCTTATAACTATTATTCCTTCTTTTTATCATTCACCATTCTTTAGGATAGAGAAAATGAATTGCTATTTGTAATTAATGATTCATTTCTAGAGTGATTTGATCAATGAACTTAACATAGAGAAGGATATTTTGTTGAATAGTTAATACAACAATACAGTTAATACAGTTAATAACAATATTTATTTTCTGTGAAAAATATTATTTTGTATCGAATGAAATTTTATTACACGATTATCTAAGAGACTGTCAACCATTGATAATTAAATATTATATTGATTTATTTATTTAGATATGTCTACCTGAATCGTCATGACAAGCAGACCCAAAGCAAAAATTAAACATGTTCTTAGTGAGTTCTCCTTTGAAACAATTGAATACCCATAAAAGTTCAGTTTATTATCGATTAAATGCTTCATACCATACCATGAAATGCTACATAGGCATACCAAAAACTTCACCTATCACTCACAATTCCTGAACTTATTCACTCAATAAATGTTGGCCACTTTTAGACAGGCCTTTTAATAGTTAAATTCTGTAGAGCAGTATTTGTATTGTTCGCCTTCCACCTATTGTTCTTTCGTCGTTTTGTCCATTCGATATTTTGTCCCCCTTCTCATTTTTCGACCCTTTGCCCATTCGACGTTTTGTCACTCCGGATTGTCATTCGACCTTTTTTCCATCTGACCTTTTATCCTTTAGACCTTTTGTCTTTCGACTTTTTGTCGTACAATCGTCAAAAAATTTATGTTTACGTGCTGATAAAATTCTCGGTATACGCATTGCAAAAGTATGAAAACATTTGAAGCAACACATCTGAGTCCTGATCATACACGAATTCGATCGATTTTCGCTGTTTTTAACATTTGACAATTCCAAACAATGCCTTGCTCTAATTTTCATATCTATGGCGAGAGAGCATTTCATTCGTCGAGAAGTTGTCGAGAAACGCACTTCACGTATGCATTTGTGTAGTGCCATACATCAGTAATCCAGACTTATTTAGTCAATTATTATAGAACTCTGCGAATCCGGGTTCCAGTTCAAGCAAGTAAGTGTCCACAACCATTTTTTTGTGGGATAAGACCATATATACTCAGCTTAGACTCCCTGCACAAATCAAATGGTTGCTACTCCGTGATTTATCAGAACTAATGAATCAATTTAATGGGCATGGGATTGACCGTCGATTCCCAATGTACTAGTTTCAATGATTCCATATTTTAATTAAGTGATGCGATCACAGTTTAAATATACACATCTAGTGAAATATTAAAATATTAGTACCAACTTCTGATTTGAACCGATTTAAACCAAGAATAAGGATGCTGTTGGGGCCAGTCTCAAAGTGTGATGGTGGATTTCATTGGGAAAGCATAGTAATTTTTAATAACGCTTAATAACGGATTTCGACCGATTTATGGAATGTCCCAGACCATTACACGATGTATAATGCAATTTGTTATGTTTTGTGACGCTCCATTTACGTGCATAATATTGAACAGAAATTCACACTACTTTTTCGAGCTGTGTACATCTCACCGGGAAGCAACTACCTTGATCTTTTTTCTACACTCACTCCATCTCGCGCGACAGCAAACAAAAGATAATCGAAAAAATAACGCGCTATACCCTAAAACAAAAGAGTGCTCAACAAAGTATCGACACAACCGTCCACAGCCGATGCTCAAAGTAGATTCTCCATTTTTTGTGGTATAAGAACTTATTCTGACAAACAATGGCTACTTCAACTAATAAAATGCATATTCATTTTTCAATCAACGCAAATTATTTGCTAGATTGTAATTCCAAGTTACAATCATCGTTCGTATGCCGTTCTGTGGACACGAAAAAGGGTCTGGTAATACGAAAAAAGATTTATACAGCTTCTTTATTTCGTTATCATATATCACTCACCACTACTTCCGTTTATTTTATATTTATGTGTTACTAAGTCTTGCTTAGTAAATAGCTTCACACAGAAGAGAGCATGCATTAAGTACGTCACATAAAATATAGAAAATATCCACCCTCATCCAAAGTAACGTTTTTCATTTACCTGTTGCATAGCTTGTTATATATTTGTAGTCGCCTCCCCCCTCTCTTTAGACCGTGAGGTACCTAGTGAGTGCTCACTTATTACTGTTCAACCTTCGCTCAGATTTCCAAGAAAAAATGCACCTAGTCGTTAAATGCACTGGAAATATTATACTACAACTCACTCCAAAAGTAGAAAAGGAAAATTTCAAACGAGTCATACAAATTGACTTCCAAGTAAACGATAAAACAGCGTGCTAAAGAAGTTTGTATAAATCGTAATCAAAGCTAACTTCGTGAAATAAACTAATTAGAATAATCCATTTTCGCTCAAGCACTTCTAAGAACGCGCGGACGATGGAACCAATTAAGAACCGCGCTTTTCGCGGGACAAAAACAAAACGATATCCTGAGAAAGAAGACACCCCATCAAAAACACACACACAAAACACTCCACACGGTTAACATTTCTAGTTCAAACATCTTTCCACGGACCAAACAAACTAACAGCGGCGAAAAGCGAGTAAAAACCAAAGAGAGATTTGTGGTCGGATTCAATTTTTCTCCGTCATCATCAACATGGAAGGAAGCATGGACTAACGACAAAACAAAAACCATCTAATCGACCCTTATCCGTGCTTCCACAAAAAGGATTATCATTCGACGAAGGAGTTCACCAACACAAACACATCATTGCACACACAGGAAAATAGAGCCCTCAAGAGTTGGGGATTATTATAATAGCAAAACATTCCTTGAACAATCTGGCATGCTCGTCGTCAGCGGATTGCCGGAATCAAAGCAAGATTCTAACTTCTGTAAAACAGTAGCGTAGTTATATACCTATATTCATCCTTTAAAAAAACAAGCAAAATTGTAACGATTGAGACTTATCGGAATTGTCAGAACAATACACACAAACACACACTAAGATATTCCTAAAATGTTGCTCTTCGGTAACGTTTCTTATAGCCATTCGATTAGGATTTTGCTTCTAAAGCAGACACACTTGTGCGTGGTAGAAATAATCCCATTCAGTGGACAAGTCATAATTAATTTTTTTTTCTACTGTATTTATTCTGAAACTAGGAAAATTTATCATTCAAAACACTCACTAAATTGTGTAGGTATGCTCGATTATGTTGGTGGTATTTGCTTAGTTCAGTAAGTTCACATGATATGAATTTCGTATTTTGGCAGTTCAAGTATCCAATTATATTGAAGCAAATATTTTAACCTTATAAGTAACTAGTTTTCATTGAGTCTAGTTTTCTGCACTATTGACAAACAAAAGGATAATGCTCATATATTCAATGAAATCAGGAAATTCACTAAACTCATTATATTAAACGAAAAGCCACAAGTATTTTAACATTTAAAAATTGGCAAACCTAGGAAAATAAAAATAAAAAAAAATGAATGACTTGACAGTCCACACCGGTCACCAGTTCTAGTACCTAAAATTTAATTGATAAAATATCTTATAAATCTTTAAATTTTAACTGAAAGTACAGAAAATTTCTCTCACTTGAAGAATCAGCCATGACATTTTCCCTACCGAGATAAACAAAAAAGACAGAGTCATTCCAATATTCTCGCAACCAAAAAAAAACACAAAAACACACGAAGAATTAGCAATAAATGCATCTTATTAATTTTCTGCACACACACACACACACACACCTGTCCATCTCTGCGGATTCCAAACATATTTCAAAAAATCTAAATACGTTCGCAATCCGAAGAGTAAAAAACTGTTTAATGTTCGAGATTATAAAACACAGTCAGAATATTGTTCAACAAAATTAAGCTTACGGTTCAGTTTATTAAACAAAACCCAAAAAGAAAACGAAAAGAAAAAGAAACTTCTGCTCACAATAGTTGAAATGGAAGCCAGTATTCAAGTAACAGGTGGTCAAAATTATAAAAGGTTTTAGCGTTGCGAAACCTTCCTGATGCAAACAGAGACTTGTATAATGGATATTTGTTGGAGTCAAAAAATTTGGAAAAACTAAACGTTTCATGAAAAAATAAACAATTCCGTGTCTTGTTTCTTTCGATAAAAATAATATCACCGATGCCATACATAATGTTTGCTGAAGATTGTAAGGAAACTTGCATTTAGATAATCTTAAGCAGCATTATTAGAATTTAAAGAACCTAATATTAAAAAGATTAAAGAGTGCATCGAAAAGTTGTTAGCAACATCAATTTTCGAGACCCTATTTTGACTTCGGCTTTTGATTTATTGGAGCAAAATAACTTTTTGTTGCATTTCAATGTTTATATTAATAAAAATCTCTCACACTTTGGACTTGAAATTCTTCATTAAATTCCGCACAGTTGCTTTTGTAACGTTCCTGGTGGCTGCTGTTCAGTTTTTCTGGAGCTCCTGCCTGTTTTAAGACAGTCTACCCTCCTTCCAAAAATGTAGCTTGATAATCGCCCAATACAGTTCAATTGAAGATACGGACAGCTCCACGGATTGATGTCCTTTTAAAGTTCTGTCCAGTTAGAATCCGGAATCACTTATTGTGTTGCAGCGGCACGGAAAGTGACCGCTGCAAAAATTCTTTTACAGCGGTTTGTTTATCTAAGCGCCCACTTTCTGTGGTATAAATTTCACGGTGTTTCGTGCAGTGAGTCAAAAGTTATTCCAGATGGAAGCCGAGAGGAGAGAAAAAAATCTGCACACCCACGTTGATAATCCAACGTGGTCCGCAATGAAAATCGCAAAAACGTTGAAAATCGCCAAATCAACCGTGTATGATGTGCTCAAACGTTTCAGGGAGCGAAAGAGCGTGGATCGAGTGCCTCAAGGTAAGCGTCGTAGTGGAACATATAACCGCAAGCTGAACCAGAAGGTGTTGAGAACCGTCAGAGCAAACCCTGGACTATCAGATAATAAAATCGCTGCTCTCAGTACCGTTCGAAGAATTCGTTTGCGAGCAGGATATCTTATCGAGCCAGCAAGCAACCAAACAGAACGTTGAAGCAAAGTTGTACCAGCAGGTTTTGACGAAGTACCAAGTATGCCTGCTCATCGACGATGAGACCTACGTCAAAATGGATTTCGGACAGCTTCCTGGCTAAAAATTCTACATGGCGATGGCACGAGGAAATGTTCCTTCGAAGTTTAAGTTTGCTTTGATTGACAAATTTGCCAAAAAAAAAACTGATGATTTGGCAAGGGATATGCAGCTGCGGAGCAAAGACCAAAGTGTTCGTGGTTTTTTCAGGCATTCATTCATGTATATTTGACCATTTACAGTTGAAGTTGTCACGAAAGGCTTGCTCCGTTTACCACACGAACAAATGCCCTGCCAAATCGTAAATTGCTTGGGAAACTTTGACACTTGCTGTTTCCTGAGATACTCTGGAATATCGAACATGTCTTTCGTAGTCACATACTGGTTGCCAGGAATTTGTTTAAAGTCCGCTTTTACGTGTGTTTCATCGTCCATGATGCAGCAGTTTGGTTTCGTCAACATTTGTACAGCTTACGCGCACGTGTTTTAGCTGTCCTATTCTGTTTTTCATTGCGGTTTGGAGCTTTCTGAACTTTCGTCTTCTTGGCTTTCTGCACGAAACTTTTGGTCAAGAGCAGCTTTTTCGCGACATCTCGAACGGAACAGTTAGGTATGCGTTTGAAGGCAGCAACCACTCGCTTGTGATCCTTCACACAGTACGGAACACTTTTTTTATCACTCACCTTCTTCAGATCGACATTTAAACGTTCCCCGAAACGTTTTATGACACGAGACACTAAAGACTGGTGAATTTTCAACATCTTTCCGATGGCTCTATGCGACAGAAGTGGGTTGACGAGGTGCGTGTACAAAATGTTCTCGCGCACTTGCTGTTCCTTCGACTCCATTTTCGAAACTACGACACATTTCACAATGAAACTCGCGCAGTGTAAACAATACACGCTGAGGTCATTTCACCCAAAATTTCGTTGAAATCAACCCAAAGGGCAAAATGTTACAGCTTATTTAAAGCGATGCAATTTAACTGTGGACACCCTTTAATCAAGTGGACTCCAAAAAACTCCAGTGGAAATTCTCGTGTATACAACTCACAATCCCGCACCCACCGCCATGAAATGTCACTGCCTATGACAAAACAATAACTGCCCATTGCCCCATGTCATGAATTAGTCCAGTCCTCAAAGAGAAGAACGTTAAACCGTGACACAGGAGGATAAAATAAGCCACGGCCAAAAGATAGGATCAATTAGCTCACCAAAAAGCGAATCGCAAGTTCCCCTTAAGCGTCTCGTATTGAAAATGAAACCCATAGCTCCATTCTAAACTGAAGCGACTTCAAAACGATTCTTCATAAGGATTATAGTTCAAAGTAATGAGAAAAACCTACTCAACTGCGTTTTCCTCGCCTCTATTTTTCCGTCTTCCGTGATTGATTTTATTAGAGTTCGACGAAAAAGTTTGCACTGAAACTCAAATTTGATAGCTATTCAAATTCAACAACTATTTAAAGGCTGACGAACAGTAAATTGGTACGCACAAAAAGACCTGTAATTCGTGATTCAATAAGTTTAAAAAGTCCAATGGTTGCATCACAGTACTTTTGTTAAAACTTCAAAGTTACCGCATCAGATGGATACATTTCTCCAGTTCGAACGAAATCTCGAACCTTCCTCTTGATTGAGCCCATCAGCGCTCGCACAGTGGAAACGGACACGGAATCAGCGCATTTCTTCCATTTTACCCGCATTTGCTGGATGTCCTTGACTGCCCCGCCACTTTGTCGAAGTCGCTGCTTTGAATTTGGCCAGTAAATATTGGACTCGGAAAAAATGCGACACTTTGTTTTTGGTGTAACGCGTGGGTAAAAATTAATGAAATTTTGGGTATGTTTATTTTTAGGTGTGCAAAATTTTATCGCGATCTGTCAAGTAGTTTTCAAGATGCATTCGAAACAAGAAGAGCTACGCCAGCAAATCTTGGGCGCGGTGATCGATAATCCTGGTCAGTTGCACAGATGGAGCGGCAAAACGCTTGGAATCCACCATTCCACCGTGTCCCGCGTTGTGAAGATGTTCCAGGAGACGAAGACCATCGAGCGGAGCGCTGGAAGCGGCCGAAAACCGAAAACGGAATACCCAGAAAAGGCGCGGAAGATAAGGCAGTACTTTAAGAATAACCCGAACCTTTCCACCCGAGACGTGGCCAAAAAGGTCAATTTGTCGAAGTGGTTCGTCCAGCAGACCATGAAGCGGGCTGTGCTACGTGTTTTTAAGGTCAGGAAGGCGCCAAACCGGACTGACAAGCAAAACAAGGTGGCCAAATTGCGTGCGCGGAAGGTGTACCGTGAGTGGCTGGTCAAGCCAGGCTGTCTCGTCATGGACGACGAGACATATATCAAGGCGGACACCAAACAAATCCCCGGCCTCGAGTTTTCCGGTAAGTCCCGCATGAAGGTTCCGGAAAAGTTTTGGAAGAGAAAAATGGACAAATTTGCGAAGAAGTACCTGTTGTGGCAGGCGATCTGCGAGTGCGGACGGTACAGCAAGCCGTTCGTTACAACCGGCGCCATAAACGGGCAGATTTATCGAGAGGAATGCTTGCAGAAGCACTGGCTGCCCTTCCTCCGCTCTCACCGTGGTCCCACGCTGTTCTGGTCATGCCTTCATGCCATTACGCCAAGCCTGTAATGGATTGGTACAAAGCGAAGGGCGTTAATGTGGTCCCGAAGGAGGCGAACCCGCCAAATACACCAGAACTTCGTCCGATCGAAAAGTTTTGGGCGATAATGAAGAAGAAGTTGAAGAAAAGCGGAAAAACATTCAAAACCGATTGAAGAAAACTGGGAGAAATTGTGTAAGGAAGATGGACAAAGCCTCGCCCAAGATCACATGAGCAGTGTTAAGAGAAATGTACGAGCATTCAGCTTGGGGGAGAAAATTCAATGAATAAAAACATAGCTAATATATAGTTATTTAATCCCTGAAAATTCGAGAAGTATCCGATTTAAAATGAATTTTTGGTGATCATTTTTGTGTGTCTCATTTTTTCAGAGTCCAGTCTTTATTCGTCGAAATTCCTGGCAATTCGGAGGATTCATTAGCATGGGACAAAATTGATCTTGTTGGCAGCATACCACTCCAGAAGCACCTTAGGTAGTACCATCTGGCCAAATCGGGCCACAAGATGACTTTGCCCCTATGCTTGCGGATGAACAGCAAGACACGCTTTTTCAGGCATATTTCGATGTCATCGTCGAAGGTGTGACGAATAATTCCGTTTTAAAGCCACAACTGCCAATCGTTTGCCAAATCATGGCAAACTTGTCGGTAAACACGAACTTGAATCTTCCCCGTACATCCCCGCGTCCAGTCGTGATGCAAAACTTTTTGACTGGAAAACTGCTTAAATTCGAGTTTGACTTATGTTTCGTCATCGATCAATGTGCAGCCCTTGTATTTCGTCAAAACACGGTCGTACAAGAACCTTTGGCCACGGAATTCCGCTTCATGTGTTCGGATGTTTACTGGCTTTGCACGACTTATATCTTTCCCTGGCAAGGATGTTCCGCACCGTTTGAAAATTGGTGTTGTTCCTTCTGGCCACATATTGGATCGGAAGAACGGAGTTGGCTTTCACGCACCTCAACACCTTGCTGCGCAGCTGACGATCCCTGGTTCCAGTTTTTTCGTAGGTCCGCTTTAAGCCGTTTTAAGCACTCAAAAAACTGTTGTTCTTGGCATCTTCAGCACTTTAGCCAGCTTGGAACTGGACTACTCTGGATTTTCCAGGAGTTTGTGCACAATATTTTTTCTTCTTTCGAGTTCCATTTGACGTTATTTCCGAACGTGATTGATTATTTTGATCAAACTTGCACCATTTGTTCTCTATAGAAGTGTAAACAAACCACTGTTAATTTTCGATCCCCAATACTAGAGACGTGCTAGCGGCGAGCGAGGGACGTACCAATTTACTTTTAGTCAGTCTTTTAAGTTTCTATAACTGTGTCAGATAAGAAAACATTGAAAGTAAATACTTGAAAACTATACAGAACGGTACGTCACATTCTAAGCGAAGCCTACTTCAAGCAATCATGTCGTAAGAATGTCGGACGATAGCCCATTTGAAAATTAAAAGTTACAAGTTAATTCTCGAAAACGAACCAACAGGCACAATAAGAAGAGGCGAGCAACGAGCAAGGTGGTTCGATCAGGAAGAAAGCGCACTGTGGACCCTCCGTAGACTGCGAGGCTGGCGAAATGCAGCCATGGACCGAATAGAATGAAGACAAGTTCTGTATACAGCAGACCCGAGTAAAGTCTAACATCATAAAGATAGCAATTCGAAAACTTATTTTGATATCAACTTCAAATTGAAAACAAAATTTGATTTCACTCCACAATTGTCAAATTTGATATCAAATTTAGTTTTCATCTTGCTGTAATTTGCGTTCACTTTTCTGTGAGAAAAGTAGTTTTGTTTTCATTGTCTAGACAAAACGTCAAGTGGAATACTCATTTTGCTATCATCAAGAAAAAAACTTACAGCAAAATGACTTTTCAATTTGCTCTCACTAATAGCAGGATCAGTTTAAAATTTGATGTCACAGGAATAAATTGTTGCTATCAAGTTTGATCTTTTAACCGTTAAAACGACCAAAACGACAGCAACCTGAGTAATCATTATCAGGACATTACAACAACTTATTTAGTTTTCTATATGATCTCAGGCTTTACTCTGGCTTTACCCGTCCTTGGTCTGATTGGTAAGGTAAGGTAAGGTTAGGTTCCAGATAGTGCTCAACCGTTGTGTAAGTTGACCAAAATGTTGAAAAATAAGCCAAGACTCCACTCAGTACACTCGACTAGAATTCAGTCCCAACTCCTCTTCTCGATAGAAAACGCCAATGCTTTACCTCAACACTTTGTGAACTCACACAACCTTGGCCAAACTATTGTGAGCCAACATGAGCCTTTTGCCCTCCATATTAGTTGTCAAAAAGCTGATTTGCAAGTGATAAACAAAATATGCATCTGTTAGTGACAGAGCATACAAAAAAATTGAAGACCGGTTCCGGAAGTGCGTAGGTGCTGTTTATGGATGACCGGTTACGAAAGTGTGGAAGTGTTGTTTGAGCTAATTTTCAATTTCGGAACTTTAAAGTAAAAAAAAAAAAACTTACACAGTGTAAGGCCATTTGCAAATAAGTAAAGGATTAATACCATATTTTTTAGAAAGCAGATTGTTTTCCTACTTTTGGTAGTTATTTATTAAGCCACATTTTGAAAACAAAAACTGGGCATTTACCCCATGCTCAAGTCGATTGCTCCTTTCGCTCGGACTGATCCGTAGAATTGAAATGAGAACACGGTTACGTTTTTCGCCGTAAATAACCTCAAATCGTTACGATGGTCCCCCACTGGCAAGAACGGTGGAAACATTGCATCGTCGAAGATGAAGTTATTCAACTCAAAAGTACCCTGAAAAAATAAGTTAGATGTACTCAGTATAAGACACTTCTAATTATTAAGTGAACTTGCCTGCAATGGGCACTGCAATGTTGTATTCGGCATCATTAATTCTAGATTACGCCGGTTAATTCTTTCTATCTTATTCAATTGTTGGTCACTTTTTTTCAAATATTCACAAAAGTTACCACTCATGTCAATACCCAACGTGGGCATCCATACGTTTACATCGTTTTTGTACCATGTTTTTATACTTCCATAAATAGGATCGATTGGTTTTAAAATGGTACCTCGAAAAGAAATGGACGATGATCCATTCCGATAAAGTTTTATGCTGCACTTTTCCACAATCGAGTATTTGTAGGGTTGATTATTGCACACAAATCTGGTTGTACGAACGGTGAAAGGCCTGAAGTCAGCAAAACCACTGTACCAAGTGTCAGAACTTACAGAGCACAATGACGCACAAACAATAAGTGTCAGTACTAAGAACATGGTACTATGTCAAATGTTGGTTCGATTATGAACCAGATTTAATCGACAGATATTTGTATCCAGAACGAAGTTGGTGCTTTATCAAGAGACTGTTAGAACGTAACTGGTGATCTATCAAGTCTATATGAAAAAATCATAACCAGGTAGCTGCGATGTTTTTTTTTTTTTTTAATCGTTCTGCTAATTAGGAGGGTTTTTCCATGACACGGGCGGGAGATGCAAATTATATGATATTTTATTCCACCGCACCGACAATAGCTTAAATGAGCGTTGTTGAAGTAGTGTTACCGTTTTTTTGGTAACCCGTGCTACCAGTTTGATGTTTGATAGTTATCAAAATATGACGACTTATTTGTTTACTGCTTGAATTAGCAAATGAGCACTGCAAGATGATCTGAATGCCAATTACTGAAGACAAAATGTGACCACCTATCTCGTTAGTTTTAGGTGCCTGTCCGATAACACTAAACAAGGTGTTGGCAATCGGAAGAGAGGATTCCAGCTGATCAGGCTATTTCGAAAACGCCAACAGGAACGACTTGAAGTAGCTCAGAGTAATTACATGACTGTTTAGATTACGGGCTGCACAGGTAGAAAAAAGTCACGAAGGTTCAAAACTTCGTTTATTTCGACCAAAGCGCTGCACCGTCGTAATAATCTGTATACGTTCTGTAAAACAATATCAATGATATCAATGTATCAATCATGCACAAAGCAATTTTGCAATTATTTCGATTCAACACAACACAAAGTGTGATCTACATAGTATAGACTGTTCCAGAGAGTATGAGCACTTTCAAAATAACAAAAAAGTCATGTATTTTTAAGTTTTAATAATTTTATTTGGCAAATCATATTTGTATTTGTGTTTTATATGATATTTTACTCTCGTTTAATCAAAATATTTAATCATAGCCAAGACTCCTAACTTTTCCTTGAACATGACCCATTAGCTTCTGCACAGTAGTACTTCCCACCATTTTGACCACTTTTGGCCAATCTTTTTTAAATTTCTGGATGTCGTCCACTGCTTTTATGAATTTTCGAAGCTTTGCTTTGATTAAAGCCCAAAAAGTCACGATTGGCCGTGCCTCCGGGCAGTTCGGCGGATTCATGTCTTTCGGCACGAAACATACATTTTGACTTTTGTACCATTCTAAAGTGTCCTTTGCGTAATGACATGACACCAAATCAGGCCAAAACACTACTTGACCTTCGTGCTCCCTGATCATCGGCAATAATCGCTTCTGGGGACATTCCTTAACGTATATCTGAGTGTTCATCGTCTCCGTTGTGATGTACGGACTAGTTGTTTTACCACACTCGCATATTGCCTGCCAAACCATAACCTTCTTACCAAATTTTTCGGTAAAAATCGCCTTCTCCGTTTCGGGGATGTCTTTGCCTTCGCTTACAGTATAGAATTGTGGTCCGGGAAGCGATTTGTAATCTAGTTTCACATACGTTTCATCGTCCATTATTTTACACCCAGAATTTCTACACAATAACGAATCGTAGAGTTTACGGGCCCGTGTTTTCACGGACGCGGCCTGTTTTGGGTTCCTTTTGCGTTTTTTCTGCTTCCGGTATGTTTTTAGCCCAAGTCTTTCTTTGGCACGCATGATGTTCCTCGACGAGGTCCCTAGTTTTTTCGCAACATCCCGAACGGAAGTCGCTGGTTTTCGCTTGTAGGCATCCCTGATCTTTTTATCGATATCCGGACTAACAGGACCGGATTTCCGACCACTCGCATCTTCAAACGTACACTGTTCTCTATATTTTCGAATCGCAGATCGTACCGCTTCGACGCTTACACCCTCTGCCTTGGCCAATTTTCTTAAGGAGAGTCTGCTCACAGTGTACCATTTCTGCACGATACCTTTTCGTTGTTCCGGTGTAAGACCGCGCATTTTGATAGGTAACACAAAACTGAACACTTTTTTGATGCTATGTCATTCAGAAATGTGCAAACAAAAGCACGCAGCCAAAACATGTTGAAATATTTCATTATAGTGACCGTTAAAATAAGGTGTGCTTATACTTTCTGGAACAGTCGTTACAATCTACTCTCAGAAACTCTATTTGGTTTCCGTATTTACACGGAGAAAGGTCAGTCCTGTTTGAAACAAAAGACTTGTGAGCTGACACCCAAACTAAAAAAGCTAGATGTTTTAAAAATCCGTTGTGAACCAATTGTTCGAACACCGTGGCCATACAGCATAAAATCGAAACAGCTCTGTAATTTTCAAGTTTTTAACCAGCTTTACAAATCAGAGTGATTGAAGCTAAATTCCACGCATCGTGAAAAAGTATCTTCACTGAGTGACCTGTGCAGTGAATCAGCATATTCTCTTAAAAGCAACGGATAAATGTTTTCTGTGTCCGATCCTTTCAACTCATCCAACTTTTCCAGGGCTGACAAAACTTCATGTGGGCTCACAACTAGAGGAGGACCATTCAAAATGAACGCAGGACAGGATCTAAGACTGTCATGAGAAAATGTTGTCGATATTTGACTGTGCAAGTTCTCGAAGAAATCGGCAAACAGAATAGCGAGCTCGTGAGGTGAATCGGCCGAAGCTTCCTTAAAAGTCATGTCGGTAGGGATCCGGTTGGACTGCTTACGGCTTCGAATATACGACCAAAAGGATGAAGGGCTCTGCTTCGCAATCTGCTCCAATCGTCTGATATAGCTACGAAATGCAGCGTCCTGGCAATCGGCGTAATGTGTTTCGAGTGACTGTAGATTGATCCGGTTCACAGTAGTCCGTGACCAAAAATAACGGATACAATGGTACGGAGATGCCATAACTCAGATGTCCACCACGGTTGCTTAAACGAATAAGGCTTACTTCTTCGACGTGGAACATGTTCCTCCATAATGTCATAGAATTTCTCATCAAACATACGTACCGTTTCATTCGTATCTTTTGCACAAAACATTTCAACCCAATTGACGCCCATGATAGCGTTATTCAGTTCCGGAAAACGGCAACGTCGAAAATCAAAATCATCAAGGATGTTCGAGTCACTAGCAGGTTGTATGCGGGAGACGTTCACATCAATGCGAAGAACGAATGCTGGTTGTTGTGGTGACCGTGTGACTTCATCCTAGTGCTGGCCGATAACGGTCAGGAAAAGACGTCCTTTACTCCCGAAAATCGTCCAAAGAATGCATCTTCGCTTCTTCGCTTCTCCACTTGCCAATACACGTACATACGAACGACTCTCATTTTTCAATTTTTTAGAGAGCGTGAGTAGAGCGTTCTCTGTCATACCAATGTTTATTCTCTCATACTTCTATCAACAAATGCCAAGTCAAGTGTACGACTATTCGAGTTTAGTAGGCTGTTGAGCTGATGTTGTCCGGAGGCAACCATCGATTCAACCAAGGCGATTTCCTGTTCAGTCGATGCGTTAGACGGCAGCAAGCCGTTGATCTCTACTTCGCAGGTAACTGAGGTAGGTTGTAATCTCCAACGATGAAAAAACTATCAAAATCCGAAGCACTTTCGTAGATTTGCTGGACTGCTGCAGAATGCGCTGAGTACAATTACGGAGACGATTTCGGTCGAAGATAGATTCCTCACATTAAGATCGCCGTCTTGTCTAATTCGATACGCACCGTGATTTGCTCAATATTACCACAGTCAACAAGCTCTACTAACCTACAATTGAGGTTTGCTTTACAGCAACTAAAACTCTACCCACTAGCTGAACAATGTTAGAAGCTGGACTACGATCACACCGAAATATCGAGTAGCTGTCAGTAAACTCTAATCTAGCGATATCAGGACAAAGCCACGTCTCAGTGAGTACAGCAATAATAACTTCGTTGGGTCTCGCTCATGTACCACTGATCGCTTGTGATAGTTTCTAGCGGTAGTTTGTACACACTCTGTTTTGATGCGTACATGGGAGAGGAAACTCTCTCTTTTTGGGTTTGTTTTTGTACACAACGACTGATAATTACTGAGTTCTGTCTCGGGTATTGTTAGGACGGCTGGCTTCCAAACAGCTTTTTCGGAATGCTCCTTTCCTCAAACTCTCCTTTAAAGCCTTCTCCTTCAGTTTCATAGCTTCTTTACAGTGTATGACACGAAGTTAAAAAAAACCCACATCCTTTCCTCACGGAACCAACTTCACAATTTTCAAATCATTGGAGCCTAACTGTTATGATACTAACTCTGTAACACAGTCATCAGGAAATTCAACGGATATGTCGGATAGATACAACCAAAACATGCTGTCTACTGTGGCGCAGGTAATTGCAGGTTGCCATCAGTCCACGAAGGTGTTGCGATGTCCTTTTCGAAGTCGGTTAAAATTTCCCGTCTTTTTCACGTTTCCTCTTAGAGGACCCAAAAAACTGGAATTACCGGAATAACCTTGATTAGTTCCTTAAAGTTCGTGCAAATTTTAAGCCGTATTTCATCCAACACGCTGAAGCGGATCTCATTCTTCAGTTCCTCAAAGTTTTGAGATACCGCGGCGTTCGTTGAAACCATGGCATCCTTGAATCGCGCACTGTCCACTGTCCTGCAAGCGTTACACGTCCAGAACAGATTAGTGTTGCTTGAAACCTTCGCACATGTGGTACTATCCATGTTCAAGCACTCAAGACAAAACTTAGCCGAGCAGAATCAGCCGCACTTGACTACAGCTCGCTCGGTGAGCTCGTTTGCGCAACTCTCACATACGCCAATCATAATGATAATCGTAACCTGATAACTTGTGAAGATGCTTTAACTGATTAATAGCACAATCGCTGAAAAACAGATGGCGCCACCAGTGGAATCGATGACGGGAGTGTAACAATGACGGATGGAAGTCACTTACACAATGCGATGGTCTCACACTATTGTGTCTCACCTTAGCAGCCTTGTTTACTTATGACGTTGTGTGAAGCAGGCAGTTCAACTGGCGATGAATGATTCTTTGGATACGATTTTGGTCAACAGGATGATGTTTTCAGCTGAAAATCAGGGCGATCGAAAGGATGAAATTAAAACAACTGCAGGTAACGGTACGTTTATTAAATTGTGTATCTGATTATGTTATAAATGACGTTATGCCAAGAAATGAAGAAAAATCGACAAAGATTCTTCCTCAGGGCCTAACTGACAAATTTAAACCATGGCTTTTTCCGCGAATTTTGCTTCATTGAAAACTCGCCTAATCAATCCACCACGGTCATTTCAAAGAGGAAGAGTTCACCTATTCGATAACATTGGATCCAAGATACATTATCATGGGTAGCCTCTGTGCCACGAGAAATTTACGGAAGAGGCCATTCTTTACGTTTGTCAAATAAGCAGTAATGAAAATCTTTGTCGAAATAATAATTATATTTATGGCCTAAAAATGGCATATCAAATCTGCTGGCTTAATCCCTGCTCTATAGCAAATAAAGAGCACGCTTTTGGTGCTGTGTACAGTCTGAACCTTATAGTGCAGGTAACATTAATATCGTGCGATTGTGGATTACAGATTTTTCAATCTTTAAACTAACTATTATGATCAGAAACGTTTTTCTATTAGGTGCGCAACTAAGTTCCCGCGGTTTAGCAATAGATGGCGCCAGTAGTAAGTGCTGGTCGAATGTTGTACATCTCAAGCGTCATAAACCAAGCTCAGACATATGGTAAACAAACCGCTTTGCCAAATCAGTGATTTTGGTTTAGTGTTATATATTTTGGTTGTTTGAAGATGTCTGATTTCGTGCCAAATAATCGTCATTTGCGGGAAGTGTTGATTTTCTTCTTTCATTCGAAGAAAACGGCCGCTGAAGCACATCGAGAGCTCCAAAAAGTTTACGGTGATGCTGCTCTGAGTGAAACAACGTGTCGTGATTGGTTTCGTCGCTTCAAAAACGGTGATTTCAGTGTTAATGATCGTCCGCGTGAAGGAAGGCCAAAAAACTTCGAAGACTCTGAATTGGAGGCATTGCTCGATGAGGATCCGTGTCAAACGCAAGAAGAGCTTGGTTCAGGATTAGGAGTTTCCCGCCAAGCCGTTTCTAAGCGATTGCAAGCGTTGGGAATGATTCAAAAGCAAGGAACTTGGGTTCCTTACGATTTGAAGCCAAGAGATGTTGAGCGTCGTTTTTTCGTCTGCTAACAACTGCTCCAGCGGCAAAAAAAGGAAGAGTTTTCTACATCGCATTGTGACGGGTGACGAAAAATTGATTCATTACAGTAACCCAAAACGGAAACATTCATGGGGACTGCCCGGGCATGCTTCAACATCGTCGCCTAGGCCGAATATTCACGCTACGAAGGTTATGCTGTGTATTTGGTGGGACCAAGTTGGTGTTATTTATTATGAGCTGTTGAAACCAAACGAAACCATTGCCGGGGAACGGTATCGAACTCAATTGATGCGAATGAGCCGAGCACTGCACGAAAAACGGCCACAATACGAGCACAGACACGAAAAAGTGATTCTTCAGCATAACAACGCTCGACCTCACGTTGCGAAACCCGTGAAAACCTACTTGGAAACGCTCAAATGGGAAGTCCTACCCCACCCGCCATATTCTCCTGATATTGCACCGTCCGATTATTACTTGTTCCGTTCGATGGCACATGGTCTCACTGGTCAGCAATTCCACTCATATGATGACATCTCAAAATGTCTTGATTCTTGGATAGCATCAAAAAACGAACAGTTCTATAGAAATGGTATTCACGTTCTACCAGAAAGATGTTAAAAAGTCGTAGCTAGTGATGGGCAATACTTTGAATAATTTGTTTGTAACCTTTGTTTTCAAAATAAAGTTCCTTTTTCACAAAAAAAAACAGCGAGAACTTAACTGCGCACCTAATACTTATTAATTTATTTTACTGAATAATATGGTAAGATATATTATGTATTGCTAGTTCTACATTCCCAAGTGTAATTTTCAACTAAGGTGCTGTTAATGCCTAATTTAGAACGTTGAACTTTCGGCGAGACTTTAACAGTGACCAATTTGCAATTTTCAAACGAATAAAAGGTGAAGTAGATTTTTTTTCCTCCTTAAATGGATACTTAATGCATTAGGCAGCTTTTTGAAAATAAACTCTGGGCATTCACCCCATGCTCAAATCGATTGCTCCTTTTGCTCGAACTGATCCGTAGAATTGAAAAAAAAACACGGTTACATTTTTCGCCGTTGATAACCTCAAATCGTTACGATGGTCCCCCACTGGCACGAATGGTGGAAACATTGCATCGTCGAAGATGACGTTATTGAACTCAATAGTTCCCTGTAAAGAAAAGTTAGGTGTACTCAGTATAATACATTTCAAATTATTGACTGAACTAGCCTGCATTGGACACTTCAAAGTTGAATTTGGCATCATCAATTCCATAGTACGCCGGTTAATTCTTTCTATCTTATTTAATTGTTTGTCACTTTTTTCCAAATATTCACAAAAGTCAGTACTAAAGGCAACACCCAACATGGGACCCCATACGTTGGCACTGTTTTTGTACCATGGTTTCATACTTGCGTAAACGGGAAAGATTGGCTTTAATATGGTACCTCGAAAAGAAATGGACGAGGATCCATTCCGATAAAGTTTTAAGCTACACTTTTCCACAACCGTGTATTTGTAGTGTTGATTATTGCACACAAATCTTGTTGTGCGAACGGTGAAAGGCCGAGAGTCAACAAAACCACTGTACCAAGTGTCGGTTCTCACAGAGCACAATGACGCACAAACAATAAGTGTTAGCACTAAGAACATGGTGCTGTCTCAAATACTGATTCGAAATTGAACAAGACTTAATTTACAGATATTTGCCATCAAAAACGAAGAAGGTGCTTCTCCAAGGGATGCTTGGACGTAACTGGTGATTTATCGAGAAGTCTGTATGAAAGAACCATTACCAGCTAGTTGCGATTTTTTTTAATCGCTCTGCTTATTAGGAGGGTTTTTCCATGGCAACGCGGGCGGGAGGTGCACATTACATGATAATTGATTCCCACCGCAACGACAATAGCTTAAATAAGCGTAGTTGAACTACTTTTACCAACATTAGTTTTTTGATAACCCGTGCTATCAGTTTATGTTTGATAGTGATCAAACGAGGACCATTTATGTTTCAGAGTAGTTAGCAAATGAGCACTAAACGATTATCTCAATGTCCAATTTTTGTAGAAAAAAATGTGTCCACCTGTCCCGTTAGTTTTAGGTGCCTGTTCGGTTACACTACACCGGATGCGGCTATTTTGAAAACCCCAATACAAAATAATTGAACAACTGAATTAAAAGTAGCTAAGAGCCATCAAGAGACTGATTAGATGATGACCTGCACAGGGAGAAAAAAAGTCACGTACATAGAAAAAAATCTTGTAGTAAAAACTACCATTTTACCCGACTATGCCTATTTCAAAACTACCATGAAATTGCAGTCAAATTTACTACGTTTATGGTACAACCTCCATCATTTGTGGTATACTTGACACACCTCGTATTGATATCAATCGCACCATGGTTGATCTAATCTTACTCATGGTAAAATCAAACGATTTTATAGTCAGACGAAAATTGTAGTTTCTATTTCAGTTTTTTTTTTTGCGTGTAGGTTCATAATTTTGATAATTCAGGGTAAAGCGCTACTTCGCCGTAGAAAGCTTTTTCGTTCTGAAAAACAATATCAACAATATCTATGGTCACAGAGAACAGACATCCAGGATCGAACATTTTTTCCCCAATTTACTGTGTAAATTTTTAAAACTAAACCGTTGGTAAATCAGCGCCGCCTAGTCTAGGTTTCACCAAACATGCCATCAACATACGATTCACCAAAACTAACGGAAATAAGCTGTAATTTTAAAATGGCAGTTACAGAAATTTACACACGGAGGGCACTCCAGCTTGGATGTCTGTTCTCTGTGCTATCATGCAAAAAACAATCTGTGATTCGATTCGTTTATTCACAAGCTACAACACAAACCCTTTTGAGCGTGTTTCGTGAATGTTTAAAAACTAGAGAGGTTATGCACAAGAAACGACCGCATGACTGACGTAGGAAAACATAACGGTTTAAAACGTTTAAATTTTGCAGTAAAAACAAATCTTTGGTGATAATTTTCCTGATATGCCTGATGCAATGAGCCCATTGTATTTAAAGTGAAGAATTGCTGGAGTGATTCTTTCTTAGTTTAGATACCAAGTGAAATATATAATTATTTACTAAACGCCAAGTGTTATCAATGTTACCCGCATACTTAACAAAATACAAGCCATGGAAGACTGAACAAAGCACCAAGAGTAAATTAGCGAACTAAATTTTAATGCTATTTTCCACTCTCGACTAAATGCCTCAAACAATCCAGAACGTGCAATGGTTACTCAGGTTCGATCATGAAAATGTCAGTTAAACCAACTCTTTAGTTGGAAAGTTCAATTGATCGTCCAAAAAGAACCGTAAGCAAGGTCCGCGATACAAATCAATTTTTAACCAGCATGTGCTATATTTACTCCGGATAATAGTTTCTTCAACTCCTCGTCGATGCAAAGGGCCAACTGCAAGTGACGTGGAAATATTCTGATCTCCTAGCTGTCAAAGGTAGCGTTTCCTATACTCAAGAATTTCAGTGACCGGATATTTCATCACTGCAGTTAGGTAGACAGGGGCTTCGGCAAAAACGCTCTCGTCGTAAAGGGTGTCCACGATGAAATTGCCACACTATGAAATTGCTCTAACTTTTTAACCGTTAGGTAGAATTTAATGAAAATTTGGGTGGATTTAGTTCATAGTGCATTATTTACATCCTGCAAGTTTTAAAGTCCTGTGATCAAAACTCGCGGAAATGGAGTCGAAAGAACAGCTCGTGCGTGATAAAATCTTGCGCATTCATCACGAGAACAAGGATCTCTCGCATCGTTCCATCGCTAAAACGTTGGGAATCGCGAATTCCACGGTGTCACGAGTGATTAAGCGGTTCGAGGAACGGTTGACCACCGATCGGAAGCCCAGAAGTGAAGGAAAAAGTATTCCGTACAACACCAAAAATCACAACCGCGTAGTTGGGGCCTTCAACCGAAATCCGAACGCCTCCGTTCGGGATGTGGCTAAGAAGCTGCACCTAAGCCGAAGTTTTGTCCAGAAGGCCAAAACTAAGGCTGGGCTTCGAACGTTCAAGGTACAAAAGGCCCCTAATCGCGACGAGAAGCAGAACAAGTCCGCCAAAACCCGTGCCAGGAAGTTGTACCTCAACATGCTTACGAAAGTTGAATGCTGCATCATGGACGACGAAACATATGTGAAGGCCGACTTCAAACAGATCCCCGGCAACCTGTTTTTCACGGCCAAGGATAAGTTCAGCGTTCCGGAGCATGTCCGCACTCAGAAGATGTCCAAATTTGCGAAGAAATTCCTGGTTTGGCAAGCCATCTGCACGTGCGGGAAGCGGAGTGCACCTTTCGTGACCCAGGACACGATGAACGGACAGGTGTATATAAAAGAGTGCCTCCAGTAGCGGCTGCTTCCTCTCCTGAAGGCCCACAACGTCCCAACAATCTTCTGGCCGGATTTGGCCTCATGCCACTACTCCAAGGACGTGCTGAAGTGGTATGCGGACAATAAGGTCAATTTCGTGCCGAAAATGTTCAACCCTCCCAACACTCCGGAGCTCCGCCCCATCGAGAAGTACTGGGCGATTATGAAGCAGCACCTTCTTAAACGACCTAAGGTAGTGAAGACAGTCGAGGAACTGAAGAAAGTATGGGTTTACATGCAAAAAACGGTTGATTCACAGGTTGTGCAGAATCTTATGGCCGGGGTTAAGGCCAAGGTGCGGGCATTTGCGTATGGACTGTAAATAAAATACGAGTAAAATGGTAATATGAAGTTTAATAGTTATTTCTCAATCCCTGAAAATTTGATGGCAATCGGATGAAAACTCGAATTTTGCGAATCAATTTTGTGTGTGGCAATTTCATCGTGGACACCCTTTAATTGCTCTTTCGATTTCTCTGGAGAATCCCGGTGATTTCGACCGAGAGGAAACTACAATGGTGTCCGTCTTACCTTATTCCGAACTGCTTGCCTGGTTGTGGCACGGTAGACCACATAATAATGAAGAACCCGTTTTAAGTTTAGATTAAAAAAAAAAGTAATTTTTATTCACGTCCATGCGGCCAGAATCTGTACAGCTGAACTGAAAATGGTGGACGAATCCTATAGTTAAAATGTTGACTAGGTGTGGGGGGTGGGAGTAAAAAAAGAGGAGAAAAAAAAAAATAATAGAAGAATGATAAGTTGGTTGGTAGAAAATAGAAAAAAAAAAAAAAAAGTGAGATATAAAGAGAAAAGGGGTGAGTGGGGGGGGGGGGGGGTGGGGGGGGGGGGGGGAAGAAACACGCGGAGCAAAAACACAGCAAATAAAGTTGTTGAATATTACACAGAATCAGATGCACATAGGTCATTCCATCGGTTGTGTAATGTTAGGTTGTCTCGATGTACACAATAAAATGATGCACTGCTTATCGATGTAATTTGGTCGATGTAAACGAGACAACGTAACCCATCGAGACAACGTGAATCGTCGCGACGTACTACAGAGTCGCGATGTAAAGGGAGCAATGTAAAAATTATAGTGTAAATGAAATTTGCAAATATTATTCAATGAGAAAAAAAGAGCTACAATTAAAACAAAATGTTGCTTTTATTTCTATTTCAACAGATTCATCCTTCTTTTTTTTCCGTTCTCATGCTTTTCGGCCTTAATATTGAACGGAACCGGAAACTCTTCTTTCTTGCGGCCGTCACCATCGTCACCCCCGCCAGCACCAGCCGCTCCACTTATTCCACTAGCACGCGAAGATTATCCACCAGTACTTCACCCAGATGATGCTGGTGGGTTTGCATTGCTTTCACCTTGTTTACTTCCACCGTCATTTTCTTTAGTTCGCCAATATCCCACGAATTATCGCTATTTTGTGTCCATATTCAGCACCGTTGGACATGTTAAAGTCTTCCGTTTTGTCATTCACATCCGAATCTTACACAGCCGGAGTTGTTTTTTTCGTTTCACTAGCACCTTGTTTGAATATAATTCGTAGTGTCGGTACCATTGCATCCACTTCCGAGCATAACATCGGTTCTTTGGTAGAGGGCATTGGCTTAGGTGACATAGGCGATTCACCACTCGATAAAATGTTACCTTGGAGATCTGGTTGGAATGAAAATGGATCATGAATAAAATCGCCAGATATACCTGCGGATCCTTTACGTACCGATTGCAGACGAATATCTGTTCGTCTCAGAGGAATACATGGCACAGTGTTTTCAATTTCCGCCGTTTCGTCATCATCTGAATACGGCTGATGAACAATTTCACACT
This sequence comes from Aedes koreicus, assembly GCA_024533555.2. Classification (NCBI taxonomy): domain Eukaryota; kingdom Metazoa; phylum Arthropoda; class Insecta; order Diptera; family Culicidae; genus Aedes; species Aedes koreicus. The sequence goes on from JAHHFK020000456.1 coordinate 401,424, forward strand.
GTTCAACTGGTTTAGCTTTCGGATGCAACGGTTTCATGACCGTGACGGTTGACTTTGTTTTGACAAGGAAACAATGTTGCCGGAGATGAAAAAATTAAGAACAAATCTGGCAGTGTTGCGAGATTTAATTTTACATAACAACTAGATGCGATAAAGCATCAAAATCGTGTAATATTCAACATTTTTTGCGGAGTCCTTTAAGTGCATTGGTTTTTGTGTAATATTTATGTTTTTGGTATGTGATTATTACATTCATGCAACTAATAATTTTGTTCTGATGTAATTTGAAGACCGATGTAATATCACATCAAGTGGATGTTATTCTGCATCGTATTTTCTTGATAACATCAGTTTTTAATACGTTTGCATCAATTACGTTGACGTGTATTACAATTTTTTTTGCTGTGTAGCCTTCATGCTTAGTGTAACATTAGCATGAACGCAACAATTACTGGCAGATACGGGTTTACATAACTTAAATGGGGTTTTTGGGGGAATTACCAATATTAACATCACAGGAAAATATAATTATTTTTTAAAAAAAAAAAATAAATAAAATATTAATAAATTAAAAGTAAGAAATCAAGGGGTTTTTGTTCACCATTTTTTTGGGTGGCCGGTGGTTGTTGTATATTTATATATAGGTGGTGTCTCTCACAAAAAAACAACCGGGAAAAACGCTGTATAAAAATACGCATCTCTTCAAAATTTGGGTAGAAGTAGCTTAGAGTGTTTTTTTGTTGTATTTTTATCGCTGTCAGTTTTTTAAAAATTGGAAAAAAAATGACGTCACCCGAAAAGCAACGTCGCGAATTGATTTTGCGCAAACACCTGAAAAACCCTCAACTCTCTCATCGGGACATCGGAAAACAAATCGGAATCGTGCAGTGAAAGGTGAGTCATGTTATTAAACGTTACTACGAAACTCTGAAGGCCCAACCGAAATGTGGGCGGAAACGGAACGCAAACGGCAAGTTTGACAGTTGCCGCAAATTACGTCGATATGTCTAATTGGAATCAACTTGGATCTTATCAGTTTTCTATCCGATAAGCAGGTTTAGTCAGATTGGGCTCTTCCGCTGCCGACGCCGTTCCGCTTCCGTTATAACTGCGTTGAAGCCTTGAGCATCGAACGGAAGGAGAAAAGCGGTCAGAATGGATGTTCTATTAGAGATCAGAATCACAAGCGAGTCGTGAAAGCGTTTAAGCGGAATCCCAATGGTTCGGTCAGGGATGTCGCCAAAAAGTTGAATCTGTCCAAGTCTTGCGTTCAGAGAGCCTAGGACCGGGAGGGACTGCATACGTATAAAGTGCAGAAGGCTCCAAATTGTGACGAACGGCAAAGTACGGTGAGAAAGTCACGGGCCCGGAAACTGTACACCCAGATGCTGACGAAGGCTCATGGGCTCATCATGGATAATGAGAGTTACGCCAAGACGGACTTCCGGCAGCCTCCGGGGCAACTGTTCTTCACCGCCCAGCACAAGTTTGATGTTCCAGAGGAAGTAAGGAAGCTCAAAAACTTTCAAAGTTTGCCAAGAAATACATGATTTGGCAAGCGATCTGCTCATGTGGCAGTGCGCCCTTTGTGACTACTGGGACTGTAATCGGGGAGATCTACCTCAAGGATTGTTTACAGAAGCGTCTACTTCCTCTGTTGAAGCAACACGAGGGCCCTACGATCTTCTGGCCGAATCTAGCTTCGTGCCACTATTCAAATGTTGTCCTGGAATGGTACGAAGCCAACGGGGTCACTTTCGTACCCAAGGACATTTCACGCGGCTGGATTGTTTTAGACCAGAAAGCGCCTTTTCCAGTTTGCAAACCTTGCCTTTGGATACAGAAAATACTTCTGGTTGCATCATGAAAATCTCCTCTTCATTCAGTTCGCCTTGTAGAAAATCCGTCACCGCATCCATTAGTTCGATATCCAGGTCAAACTATACTGCTAACGCCATCAGATATCGCACCGTCGTATATCGAACTACCGGAGAATACACCTCACCATACCTAACATGCTAACATATGCTTGTTGATCGTAGATCTGCTCCTCGGTTGCCATTACTGGAATCAACAAGTCTTCGAAATGCAGTTCCGCGAATTCCACAGGATTGGTGGTTTCGTTTCGACAAGCATCCAGATCTTTCACACTTTCAGTCAGCATCGCTACATCACGGCTTATTTGGACACTGTCGCTGTCTGGATCATATATTCGGTAGCCTTTAGTGTCTTCGCAGTATCCAACGAGTATTCCTTTTTTTTTTAGATTTGCAATCGAACTTCCTTCTTTTAACCTTAGGGACGTGAGTCATCACAGAAGAACCGAAAATCTTCAAATGCTTCATATTAGGTTTTCGACCAGCTCAAAGCTCATGACGATTCACTAAATAAGCTGCAGTTGATATTGCTTCTGCCCAAAATTCTTTTCCGACTTTAGCGTCATTTAGAATACACCTTGCTTCCTACACGGCTGCCCCCTTTTGACGGAACTTAAATCGGCCCACAAAAGTCCGAGTGCACCAACTGTATTCTTCGGTCTTCGATTCACTACTCGGGAACGGTTGACGTACTTGCTTACCATCCAGACATGATACACAACAAGCCAGAGCTTCATTTCCGAAATTGATTTCACAAGCAATTTGTTTTAGTTTCTTCAGACTTCCTTCGTTGAGATGCCCGAGGCGTCTGTGCCAAAGTTCAATATCGCTTGTGAGAAACATCTTCTACTGACGCTTCACCCGGTACAAGCCACCATCTTCGACACCGGTTATGATCGATTCTCCGTCTTCGTCCAATACCTCAATTTTTTTCCGTAAAGATCATCTTATTGCCACGCTTGCAGGTAGTACTGACTGAAAGTAAGTTGGTGGCCAAATCTGGTATCTTGAGTACACTTTAAACGTTCACACAACCTTCATTGCCGTCCAGTGACACAGAACCTTTTGCATCTACCTTCATGTTGCTATTATTCGCGGTACCGACATCATGGTCATGGTCGTCTTCATAGACGAATCGTTGATCAGCCCTCGCCATGTGGCAGGTTGCTCAAAATACCATTCGTTCGTCTTCACGTTACCAATCGCAAAAATAGTACAAAACGCTTCCTGCTTGCTCGTCGTCATCATGGTCTTCTTTACTGGACATTTCGCGGCTAAATGACCTGGCCTCTGCAATTGAAGCACATTCTCGTATCGGCCTGTTCTTTCGGCTTCGGCAGACTGGACTTCTTCATATAGCCCTTACTGTAAAGCGTTCCTTCGATATTGCTGCTTACCGGACCTCGTTCCAGCTTCACGTCCTGCTAAATCTTGGCTTTAACTCCATCCGCCGTCAAAGCTGCTCCAGATGCTTCGAATTCCACGATCATTGTTCATACTGATCAGACAGCCCACCTCCCCCGTATCATCCGTTAACTCGTACATTTTCGGTCAATTCCGGTTACTTCCACGCCCCTATCCATCTCCAAGCTGTCCGAATCGAAAACATTCTTCAAGCGACATTTTCTCGAAAATTTCTTCCGTTTTTCAATAATCTTCCGGTTTGGGTTCTGGGCCCATAACCAATTGTAAAGGCAATAAGAAAACGATCTGTTCTGATGAACGTAACACAGTGGAATGAAAAGTTTTATTCGTGGTCAGGTAACAGGTAACAACAATGCATAGCGACGCGGTTAAAGCGAACAAATCGAGAAGAATTCATTCGAATATCCTATGGAAATTTGCCACAAGATATTATTGCAAATTTCATACGATTCTCTTATTGGAAAAAAGTTCATAGGACGATCATATGACAATTTTCCTCACAGAAAAAAAAAGTTGCAATCGGGATTCGATCCACGAACCTCGGGATCCAGAGGCGAGTCACAATCCCACGGGACTACACACGCTTGATAAGTAATGTTGATTGAAAATATATACGAGGCACGTTTTTCTCGACTAATCGCAACAGTAATCATTTCATACGATCTCGTATGGAATGAGTCTTCGATTTTCGGTTCATAGTTCCGGTCGTATGAAAATCGTCCGGATAATTTCCTGAGTGTACAATAGATCATGTCCAACGCTTCATCATTACTTAAATGCTTTTTTAACAAACTTAAAGAATCCGAAGCTTCATCAAAGGTTCCAAATTTTCAAATGATTTAGAAAAACTTTAAAATATAGACCGCTTCAAATTACTCGTTCCTACTACTTCAGTATCCCCGTCCAGCAACATTTCAATTCTATTACACTTTGCCCTCTTTCGTTGCCCTATTTTTATAATAAATACAATTTTTGTTTTCTTCATTGAGAACACACTTGCCAATTTTGATTACAGATCCCTTAATTTCTCTATTTAAATTTTGTAAATAAGTGCATTAGTGAAGTGCATTTCCTCTGTCACATCTCCTCCTACGTTTTTTTCTTATCGACAGGTCGATTAACGTTTTGTATAAATCACTTTTACGTTCCGCAATTTCACGATTGAATTCTATACTTTTCATTTTCTTACAACTGTTGGACTTTAACTTTGAAATGTCTAGTGCACCAATCAACAACATTGTTTATATAATTTAACCGCTGTTTGAGAGCTTCGTACTCAAAACAAAACTTATTTTCACAAACCTCATCTTCAAAAAATGGACCTGTTAATTTTCCAGCATCCTTTACTATAGTGAAATCCCAAATCTGATTTGGCTCTTGGAGCCTCTGAAAAAGGAAAATTCAACTGCTTGTCTTTTAACACACAATTCCACTTCTTTCAGAGCTAACCATATCGTTAGAGCACGTAATCTGTGGCAATGATTCTTTGTAGCACCTCTGTTATCATTTGATTCCAAAATACAATTAAAACCTATCACGTGATATTTTACCGCCGACTTATTGAAAAGAATTGCAATATCGTTTTCGAGAAAAACTGGTCTTTCTCTTTCTTAGTTTGAAACATTGATAACATTGATACCATTCACTTTGACTGAAGTTATTCTACCATTTGGATCGCATAAGATGTAACTAAGAGAAAATTCTCTAGGAATCAATATTGATGTTCCTTGATTTTTTGCAACATTCACGATTGAATCATGAGTTTTAACAAATCCAAAATTCCTAACGGCCACTTCCTGGCAGAAGACTAACATATCGGAGTTGCTATTTCTTATAAAGTCCCCTAGCAGGGATTGCTTAATCCGAGTCTGTATAGCATTCAAGTTGATAGTCAACACTACGCCCGAGCAGGTACTCATTTATTGCTATTGAAATATCTATTTCTTAACTGTTGAACGAGATCGACTTCTATTGTTGGCCATTTTGGAGAGAACCAAGACAGTATCCTTTCCAGCTGACTTACCTGAGCCGTTGACGTATAAGTGATGTTGCCTATCGATCCACCCAATCCGTTTTTGGCCCTTCATACAATGGCGTGATCAGGATAATCAGTGGTTATTAAAGCTTGATCAAGTCTAACAGATAGGAGAGCCCATTGCTGTCGGACTTCACTTACTTTCCGTGCTACAATGGGTGGTAGTACATACATGTAGTTATCTACACATTTTTTCAGCATTTCAGCATAGAGAAGCTGGTTGACGTAGCCTGGGCAATGTTGTCAACTTGACAATAGAGAAGTGAGTAGCTGCGACTGAAGATCGTGTTCTAGCAGGGTATATTTTCCATTCTCATTTAATCAATATTGTCAGCACGCTTTGCGACATCTTTTCATTTCAAATTACTTTTGCATTTCAGAGCATGGAGCAGCATGACAATTTGATGCTCAATTTGTTTTTCAGCGTTTCAGCATAACATTTTCATTAAACTTCTATTTCTGAACTTCAACCAGTATTCCATAAGCGACTTACAGTTGATTATAAGCAGTATAGGATTGTATTTAAATACATGTGTTTAATGGTATTATGAAAAGATATTACACTTATTTCAGAAACCATCGACCTAGGGGTCTGGTACGATTCTAAATGCTCCTGGGGAACGCACATTAAGTATCTGCATCACAAATGCCAGCAGCGAATAAACTTCATGCGTACTATCACCGAAACATGGTGGGGAGCCCACCCGGATGATCTGATAAAGCTGTATCGTACAACGATTCTATCGGTTCTCGAGTACAGTAGCTGCTGTTTTCAATCCGCCGCGAAAACTCATATTCTGAAGCTGCAGCGAATCCAGTACCGTTGTCTTCGTATCGCGTTAGGCTGCCTGAACTCAACTCATACTATGAGTTTGGAGGTATTAGCAGGAGTTCTTCCCTTTATCAGATCGTTTTGTGGAGCTATCGTTCCGGTTCCTCATCCGATGTGAGGTGCTAAATCCATTGATAATTGAAAATTTTGAAAGGCCAATCGTACGAAATCCTCAAACTAAGTTCATGACACTGTACTATTGGTACATGAGTCTGGAGGTGAGCCCTTCTTCGAATGTTCCTAATCGTGATTACTCCCAAGACTTCTCTAGTTCTACAGTAGTTTTTGATCTGACCATGAAGCAAGAAGCTCGTGGAATACCAGATCCACTCCGTTCGGAGTACATTCCATCAATTTTTGCAAGTAAGTTTGGCCATATCAGAAGTGACAGGAAGTTTTACACCGACGGGTCAAATGATTCCACTGGATTTGGTGTTTTTAACGAAATTCATAGCGCCTCCTTCAAACTTCAAAATCTTTGCTCCGTATACGTCGCAGAATTGACGGCTATACACTATACATTACAGCGAATCGGCTCTCTTCCCTCTGATCAATTTTTCATTTTTACGGATAGTCTCAGCTCACTTCAGGCTATTCGTTCAATGAGGCCGGCAAAGCACTCACCGTATTTCATTAGCGATATTCATTCATCTCTTTCGAGTAACCATCAAACAATTCCTACACCATCACCTTGGTTTGGGTCCCTTCTCATTGCTCCATCCCGGGAGAGAAAGCGGACTCACTTGCCAAGGTGGGTGCTATGGCAGGCGATATTTATGATCAACAAATCGCCGTCAGCGATTTTTTTTAAATTTCCGTCAACAGGCCTTGATCAGCTGGCAACAAAAATGGGATGCAGGGGATTCGGGCAGATGGTTACATTCCATTCTCCCACAGGTATTTATTTATTTATTTATTTATTTATTTATTCGTCAACAGATAAAAATGTTTATCCCAATGACAACTAGATAACACTTAATTACATACAATAACTAACACATACATCTTCGGAAACAACGCTTATTAACATCACGGGATACATTAAAATTAAACACGTTATAACAGCTGTTGAAAACGCGACACATGCTTAGCACAGGTTCGTGTTTGCCGTAGTTGGTCCTTGAGTGCCGGTTTATAAAGAAAGATTGTAAACGTAGGTTTCGTCGTCGAGTGTTGGTGTTCAAGAGACCAAGTAAAGTTGAACAGTCGATGTTTCCCTGAAGGAGGTCACCAACGAAACACGCTTTGGCCACCATACGCCTCCCTTCCAACAATTCCAGGCTGATGAGTTTACACCGACTTTCATAACTTGGCAATCTGCGAGGGTCTTGCCAACGAAGATGTCGCAAAGCAAAGCGTATAAACCTTCGCTGAACGGCTTCGATCCTCTGGACTGCATTTTGGTAGAAAGGGGACCAAACGACAGCACAGTACTCCAAAAAAGGACGAACCAAAGAGCAAAATAGTGCCTTCAGGCAATAAACGTCTTTGAAGTTTTTTGCGAAGCGGAAGATGAATCCTAACTGCGATGAGGCTTTAGAAACAATATAGGCAATGTGATTCTCGAATGACAGTTTGGAGTCGAGCATTACTCCCAGATCCTTGACTGTTGTTTCACGTTTCAAGCGTGTTCCTCGAAGGATGTACTCGTGGAGATACATCGCACGTTTTCGGCCAAAGGAGATAGCCGAGCATTTGGATACATTTAAGGACATTCTGTTGATCCGGCACCAGTCGTCGAACACTTGTAGTTCCTGTTGAAGAAAATCGGCGTCTTCTGAACATTTTATGACATAGTACAGCTTTAGGTCGTCCGCGTAGGATAATTTCAGGCATCTGAGGACCAAGTTCACGTCGTTCATATATAACAGGAAAAGAAATGGACCAAGGTGGCTGCCTTGCGGAACGCTAGATGTTACTGAGAAGCTGGACGAGGCATAATCTGAGATCTTCACAGACATAGTTCTACTAGTCAGGTATGAGCGGAGCCAGTTCAACAATTGATCGTGAACCCCCATTTTGTCGTATTTGGAAATTGCAATCTGATGGTTCATTTTATCGAAGGCCGCAGAGAGATCTGTGCATATGGCGTCTACTTGATGACCGCGTTCAATTTCACGGATGACGAACGATGTAAATACGGTGAGGTTGGTCGCCGTCGAGCGCTTGGGCATAAAACCGTGTTGTTCAGGAGAAATAGTATGTGAATAGTCATGGACCAGCCTTTGAAGAACAATTAGTTCGAATAGCTTAGATACAGCACTAAGCTATTGTGCAGCAATCCCACGATAGTTGGTGACGGATCGTTTGCATCCCTTTTTGTGTATTGGGAAAACAAACGACTCTTTCCAGCATTCAGGAAACACACCGGAAGTTAATGACAAATTGAAGACCATAGCCAGGGGCACAGCCAGTGTGTTAAGGCAACGCTTCAGGACAATTGAAGGAATACCATCAGGACCACATCCAGTTGAGCTTTTCATCTGCTTCTCTGTTAAAATCCCATAACTATGGAGGGGGGGAGGGGAGGCAAATAAAAAAAAAAACAAGGGATCACAGTGGAAGCCCACGGCCCCGCCCTCACCGTCGAGAAAACGCCAAAACTCTACGGAACAAGTTGGCGATATCCGCGACAGAGTCAGCTTCGTGAGTGCCGTCAGTCATGGTGGAGGGTAAGCCGGTTTCCTTCCGTTGATCATTCACGAACCGCCAAAAGCTTTTCGGTTTCGTTTTGAGACGGCTCTGCAATTGAGACTGATGAGAGTTGTATAAGCTGTTATTGAGGTGTTTGTAGTCGTCGTTGGCGCGTGCGTAAATTGTCCTCGTAGAATCGGTGCGATATTTGCTGTGTTTCCTAAGAGCAGCCCTTTTAACTCGTTTCAAATGTTTTAGGCCGGAATTAGACCAAGCAGGTTTGGGAGGCTTACGGTTGAGTTTCTTAGGCACGAATTGATCAACGGCGTACAGCAAAATGTTACACAAAGTCGAGGCAGCAGAATTCGCATCCCCGTTTGCAAGGGTCGTGTTCCAATTCACGCCGGCGAGAAAGTTATTCATTTCCACGAAATCAGCTTGGGTGAAGTCATAATAAACGTTTTCGATGTTGTCATGGAAGCTGTACTTAGGATTAAACTCCAGTGTCAGTAGCAGAGGGGGATGATTTCTGCAGCTTTTGATAAGGCGGTAAATGGAGAGCCGAAGAACGGAATATCTTTCACTTTCCATACTCTTCGCCAATGAGGAACAGGAACAAAGGGGATCCAGCATAAATGGTTACTCTCAGATTAGAATGCCATGAACTCTAAGTGAGTTTTTTTTTTTTTTTTTTTTTTGAAAGAGCGTGCTTTTCGATAAGGCTGCTGTCGCTAACACGATCGAGAATATAGACCACACAGACAAACAGTGTCCCGGTTTTGCAGTGGATATCGCCACCCAAAGATGTTCAACCGTTGAGTCCTCTGGAGGCTTCAGAAGTCGAGATTTGAATTTTGAGCGCACGGCAAGAAGAACTCCACCACCAGATTTCTTGTTGCTATTGAGCGACGATCGGTCTTGCCGGTAGACATAATACGTGTCGTCGAACAGTTGCTTCGATAATGTGTTTATATTAAGCCAGGTTTCCGTGAAGGCGTAAACATCGTAGCATGCGTCACTGCATGCCAACTGGTACTCGGCGAGCAAACTGTTGATACCACCTACGTTCTGGTAGTACAAAAGGGCTTTCAATGAGGGGGCAGAGGATTCGGCAGGCAGCGATCTGAAAGATGAGGCAGCATCAGCCCGAGCAACGTCATTAGATGAAGGATACTTGCCATGGATGGCAGCTTGGAGAGCCCTGTCCCCATCGCTAGACCCAGGGCCGGGACGACTTTGACGGCTGGAACTAGCAGTTAGAACATCGTTGAGACCGGCAGTGGGCACAGCTGAGCTAGGAGGGTCCAGGGCTTCCATACTGCTTTGTGACGTGCGTCCCAGACCGGTTGAAGTGACGGTCGATGTGTGTTGATGACGAGCATGGGCGAGATGACAGGTATGTAGCAGGCTGGCGGGCGTTGATAACGGCGGTCTAGTGGAAGCATCAGCAGGAGAAAGATGGCTGGAATCGGAAGATATATCAGGAAGCGTACGCTCTACAAACTGCGGGTACTTGCCTGAATTCGCAGCTTGGAGAACCTCTTCGTCAGAAGCGACATCAGGACCGCAACGACTCCGATGAACGACGACAGCAAAAGGCGGGACTGTGTCGAACTGGAGAAGAGGTCTCCATGGTACTGTTTACTGCGTGTCGCGGTGTAGTTATTCCTCCTCCATGGCGCCATCTCCCGACGCCGACTGAACAGTTCGAGACGTTCGGTTTCCAAATGATGCAAGAGTCGGCGTTTGGGAAGGTTTCCAAAAATTTGCGGCTGATCTGCTATCCTTAAATTCCCGGAAATAGATGCCTTTCGGCCACGTTGATGAAGAGAGAGCTTTTTCCTTCAAATCGGCACTCAGTCCAATTTTGAAGGAGATGAAAGACATTGAGCTGACGTCTTTTCCGTTGGCTACAAGTCTTAAAACCTCCACGTCCTCGGTGTCAAGGCGATGCGTTGCTAAAGCTCGTACCTGCTCGACGGTGACATCGCGGGAAATTCGTGACAGGTATAGCCAAAACTTTCTGCTAGAACCTTGATTTACGGCCGCCAAATTGCCGAGTGATGGGGATACTGACTCGGCTGAGCCACACATGAGAGGCTCTTGTGGAGGCTTTTTCGATTCAGGTCTGCCGAAAAGTCGACGACGAACGGAAACGTTAGCATTATCGGTGCGCTTCGAAGACCTCGGCGTTAATGAGTTGGAGTTGATAAGCGCAGTAAAGTTGTTCCGTAGTTCGTTTTTCAGCTCGTTCATGATTTCCAACTTGAGGCTTTCGACGATTTCGTTATGCTTGCTAAGAACAACTTCTTGACCATGATTCGTAGGCGGACCGAATTGAGCTGCGAACACGCATATCTCTCATCAGAATCGAGCACGATTTGCAAAGCCAAAATAATGATATTTGCTGATTTCATCCAAAACAGATGTAGAAATGCCGCCGCAGCGAGGATGATATTCCACATTGCAAAAGCCTTGGCAGGTGAGTTTCATTTCTGAAATCTCGCTTTCGCAGAGATTTGGGCGTGCTTTTCATTTTTTGGCTAGTAGAACAGATCGAAATTATTGCAAAACGTTAGCGTGGTGAAAGAAGTCGAATAGCCTATGGGTATGCAATCAACAAGCGTAGCGTGGTGAAAGAATGCGTGAACTTGCAAACAATTGCTGCCAGAGAAATCTTCCAGATGGCGCAGCGGTCGAAAAAAAATGCGTGGTGGTAGGGAAGAAGAGAAAGATTCCACGGTTCCACTTGCAAAACCACAACAATGCACTCACATGAACAAAACAGCAAAACACGACGACAATGTACAAATTTTTGCTATCGCGCGCGAGTATAGGTCGAAAGACATTCAAAACGGTATACTGATGTAATTATCACGAACGATTACACAGATAAAAGATAAATAAAAACACCAATCAATGCGGCTGTGGTGCAGGTTATCAGGACATCAACCACGTTGTCTGGTATTGCCTCGATTTCGAAATGGCCAGATCGGATCTTTGCGTATCCCTACGGGCCCGAGGGAAACCAGAGAAGGAAGATATCAGAGACGTGCTGGGTAAGCTGGACTTGGACTATATGGGGCTAATTTACAAGTTCTTGAAACAAATAGATGTATTCGTTTGATCCTCTCTTAGCTGTCGTTTTAACATGTCCACCTCGTCCCCTCCCCCGTAATACCGTTTCTATTGTATCGTTACAGCTTAACGCAATGCAACATCTACGCCAGACCAACAGCAACAATATGGCATCGCCAATCTGCTGTTGAAAGCCAACGTTAAGATTCCTACTACCCCCATTCCTACCCGAATCATTGTAATCCCTAACCTCGACCAAGCCGCCAGTTTTTCGGCTTTCCAAAACCAACCTAGTTAGTAAGTTATTTTCGTTGTAAAAATGAAAAAAAAACTCGGCTCCATTATGCCTATGGCATTTGAGCCACATAAATAAACAAGTAAGTTAAAAAAAGGATTGTATTTAAATATATGTGTTTAGTGGTATTATGAAAAGAGTGTTTAGTGGTATTATTTCAGAAACCATCGAACCAGGCTCTTCGGCCGCTTAAAGTGCTCTCTTCGACCTATAGAATAGTATGTTGATTCTCAAAAAAAATAAAACAAATCAAATATCTTTTCATTGAAATTTTATCTTCGTTGAAAGGACTGATTTACTCTGTTTCTCAGCTTTTCGAGGACTATTAAGATATTAATACATATCCAATTTTTATTTTGCAGAGATCGCAGCAAGCCGTGCTTTGAAAATGACGTGTTTTACTTTTGCTGCGTCGTTCTCGCGGAAATAATATTAAAAAATATTCCTTCATTCAACTAAAATAAATGGTGAAATTATAGTTTTTCCGAGTGCTTTGCGTAGGACTTTGTGAATGGAATCCCTCTCATAGTGTGTTATGATCGTGTTTCTTGAGATGAATTGGTTTTTTTTAATTTTTTGTGTTTTTAGTGCCCCGCTCCCGCATCCGGACGAGCTTTCCAGCATCAAATAAGGTACATTGGTGAGGTCGTTTTATATTATCAAAAATATACCTTAACTATATACACGCCAGGAACAAGAATTTCCATTTTTGATTCTGCACAGGAAAAAATCTTGTAGTATAAACTACTATTATACCCGACTATGCCTATCTTTAAAACTACCATGAAATTTCAGTCAAATTTACTAGGTTTATGGTAAAACTTTCATCATTTGTGGAGTATTTGAAAGACCTCATAGTGATATCAACCGCACCATGGTTGATCTAGTCGCAGGCATGGTAAAATCAAACGCATTTGTAGTCAGCTGAAAATTGTTGGTGTTGGCGCTTAATTTAACCCTCGAAATGGTAGTTTCTACTGCGGTTTTTTTTTTGCGTGTGGAAGTGTGAAAACTCTTCACATATCTATTTGATGTGTTTTAATTTTTTTTTTCATTTTGCAGCACAGGGTGGGGCAGTAAGAGCGCAAGTCAATCCAAGGCTGATAGAGAAGGAGGGGTAATGGCTGACTCGCCACATGCAGGCTAAATTATCGCCATGGGTGGGGATAAGGATTAGGTGGGGGGAGGGGTTTGTAGTGTCTTAGGATTGAGATGATTGCGCTGCTACAAAATGGTCTGAAATGTTTAATTTGTATATTAATCGGTACTAGAAGTGAGTGTTTTACCATAAATCTTTTTAAAGCAATTTGTGAATAATATAATTTTGATTTAGTATATATTTACTTGGTCCTGGCTATACTTCTCTTCCTGTGCTCCTGTGTCCTAGGTTGATTTCGAAGTGTTTCCATAGTTGGTTTCTTTGTGTGCTGTCTTTGATTTTTTCGAGAATGCTCCACAGGTTCTTTTTCTTGAAATTGATATGATCACTTTCTTATCAGAACCGCATGTAGTCTAGGGCTGAGCAGGTCCTTCGCACTTCAATCGATCCATTTTTCAGCCGTTCTCGACCATGAGGTCAATAAAAAAAGAAAAAAAAGAAAAGATAAGAGGGTGTTAGTATTTCATGGCAGGCAGGTAGGTGAGAGATTATTGGTGATATTTTCACGACGATATTTTCGTTTCTCTGACTAAGAATTCCGAATTCCTAACCTAACCAAACTTGAACAGCACCAACCAGAAGTAATGATGTTGGAATCAAAAAGGATTAAAAAATAAAACAAAAAAAAATATAACAAAAATATTGGATTAAATTTAGACAACAACATTTTAAATTCTAGCCTAGTCTCTAGCTTTGGTTCTAGTTACCATCCCCATCCCAAATTTAACAATATTTCAAATGACTAACTAACTAATCTGACACTTGGAAAAGAACAGTTCTATTTCCTATCTAGTTTTTTTTTCTATTTATTTATTGTCTGGTGTGCAGGATACATGCTATAAACTACATGGAAAGGTAACGATAAAATAAGAAGAAAGACTAGCAACCCCCATCCAACTCCAACCACCTCCATCGCCTATCCCGACAGACACGCGCATCCGGTTCACAATGCGCAGATCGATATTAGTACACGACACTGAAAATCCCGCACACCGTAGACGAAACACGCGTATCCGTCAAGACAAGCAACAAATGTTGTTGGGATCAAACGGAAACTACCAATTCCTCCTCTAACTTTTCAGTTACAGGTATTCCACTAAAAAGCTCATACTTTCCAGGATTCATACATGGAAAGGTTTATTCTATTGTTTCCAATGGTGTTCCCTAAGCGGGCCCTCCGCGTCCTATCTCTAATATACATGCTTATCGTCGTCAGTCTCAAGTAACACTTTTCTATGACTATGTGCTTCATTTCGAACAGTCAGATAATTACCCTGATCAAAACATTCACCCCTTTCAAAAATGTTGCAATTACATTTAGTTATTATACCATGAGCAAACAGATATTTCGGTTATTCATTCCATAAAAAAAATGGATGAGTAACAACATAAGTTGTCAATAAAATGAAAAGTGTACTTTTAGTCGTTTCCCTTAGATTGATAGTAAGAAGTCTAATAGTGAATTGCGGCATAGCCCGCCAGTATCACACCTGATGTTAGTGCCTTTATATAAACGTTCTACGACAGTGAAAATATGATAAAAAAATGTGATACTTTCACTACTGGTCAAATTCTTGGTCTCACATGCATGTTTATAGCATGAGATAAGCCCTCTCACCGTCGACAAGGTAACAAATTTGACCTATGAGAGGGGTGAGTTTGCTAAACCTATTTTTTAACAAACCACCAGACGGAAATCCTAATGTGAATCGCTTACTATTCATTTGCTGTAATAAGAGAGTTTCGTTGCAAGGAGATTCTTCATCCTTTCGGTGGGTTTCCGTGTAAAGTGCTTCTGCTTACGGGTCAACACTCCCGTTTTTTTGGCCCTTCATACAACGGAATAGTGAGGTTACAGGTATGTGCAGTTTGATCTTTCCACTAGGAGGAACTGTAGGCGCCATGGCACTGGTGGTGGCTTCCTACCACATCACATCACATCACGTCTTCCCATCCAAAAAAAGAAAGCGAATCTCTGATCGATATTGATCTTTTTTTCATGGTTGTAAACAAAACCGAACTTAACAACTTTCAACGGCTACCAAAACAAAACCACAGAGAACAGGCGTTCATCTTCGGTCTGCTACTTGTGTAAAACTTTAAAACGACATTTCAAACGTATGTCGTTATGCTCCTAGTAGGCGGCGCTGCAGTTGTAACGATAACTGTCATGTAAAAGTTTATCAATAAAAGCCTGGCATATAATCTGAATTTTTTGTTGGTTTTTCTTTGCACTTGCTTTTTATAGTGGCTGCCCATATCAACTTTTACACACGTTTTTCAAGAAAAGGTATATGGACATCAATGTCTGTTCTCTGTGACAAAACTACTAAAATAATCTGTTCGAAATTTTGACTGCTATTGTTTTAAAGATGCCATACACATGTTGCGTCAGTGATGCCATCAATCGCTAAACACGGGTACTTATCATACAGCCCTCGTATCGCCTTCCGCGCCTTCCACAACAACTTGGAGACAATCCTTTGTAACATCCGCATACAGTGCTGGCTGATTCCCTTGGTTGGCCTTATCGGTTGAAACTATCCTCTGCTGTACGGACACATATATCGGACACTCAGCTTTCAAGTGCCCGTCTTGTTTGCAGGTAAAGCAACTGTTTCTTAGTCCTTCATAAAAGTTGCGGCACTTGCATTGCTCTGTGTACATCGCTGGAGGAATATCCGATTTCCCATCCATGTGCCATGACCCCGGTCACAGGCAGAAACGAAGAGTTTAGATCCACCACTGTTGTAATTAAATAAAAGTCATATTTGCTATCCTCCAAACATATTTTCTCCCAGTCAATCTGTCCTATGAACGGGTTGACAAGGCAGACCTTAATGTTGCATGACGGACCAAGTTTCCTAGTTTCAAACTGTGGAATTAGTAATAATACGCAGGTTAGTATTGGTTTATTTATATTGTTAAATGAAAAGGATGTTTCTTTCAATTAAAAGGCAGATTTATAATTTACAACAAAATTTGCGTATTTAAATGTTTATCAAAATCACAGACACGTAGATATACTATGATTAATTGTCATCAATTTCATCTTCTCGAATAATGCTATCAATAAATATTCATTACTTCTCATTCTTCTAGGCGTTTAACAATTTAGAAGCGTGCTTTTCGTCGAATCTCAGCTTAGTGTTCTAGATGCACTTCTACAGTTATAAATTGAGAGCTTTCTATGGCAGCCAACGCCGGTAAATTGTGTATCCAGCACAATACTCTACTCTATGGCCAGAAAAGTCGTTAAAATTCCAAACGTGGGAAATTCCTTCGATGGCAATCGTGCAATTGCTTACAAGGCTTCAATGCCTCACTAATATTGACTAACTACTTCTATTATGCACATTAGCCTTCTCATTCCCACAAGGCTTTACGTTCGTTTTTTGTAAAAAGAAATCCTACAGATGTCTATAACGGTCTGAAATTATCGGATCTATAAAATGTTCCAAATCAGTAGTTAGTAGATGGATCCGATTTCTTGAGTTGTACAGATGAAATTACAAGAGCAAACGAAAAAGCTTAACTAATTATTTATGGACTGTCAATTATGACCCGGACTGAGATAAGCTGTGGCTCATTTGTGCTACCATGGGAAGAAAGGGGTTGTGGCGTAACATTTATTATCTAGTGGACTACTTAGACGTTTCAGCTAAATAAAAACATGTTTTAAAACGTTTGACAATTGGAATTTAAACGATCGCAAATATAATATCCCGTAGAGCCAAAATTTCAATACTTATTTTATTTCCTGTATCATAAGGACGTAGCTGCATAATCGATTTTTCTTCATCTATTTTCTCTACTACGTTGAATTATTTCCGTTTTCGGATCATTTAGAGATGTGTGGCTATAAAAGCTAAAATAAAAGCTACAGGAAGTATTGTCCTGGGCAAGATATTACGGAAATTGATCAAGAGAAATCGATTACTATAGTTATGTTGTTATGGTACCTGAAAATGTAGATCAATAAAATCATCAATAAGTCATCTATTTTTATCTTTTCTCATGATTATGTATCATTTTTGGAAACTGTGCGCTTGAATTTTCTTACACGGAAAACTCTCAGTGGAATGCTGAAAAACGACACCTTAAAAAAAAAGTCCTCTGTAAAAGTGCATCTGGTTCAATGGTAAGTTATAATGAAATCTTATACCGCCTGTGCGTTTCCTGTTTTATGTTAATTTTGTAAGAGCTGTTTTAAATAAATTATCATTATAAATATTTCATAAAAACATAACGTTCCAACATTTATTTACAATATTCATAAACACACAACCACGCTTTTTGTGTTACCAGAGTAAAATCCAACAGATAACAGCTAATTGAAAGAAGGTAATCCGATTGTTTGGTAACGTTCGATCATAATTAAAACATTAAGTATAACTAGTTTTTAAAGTATTACGAAGGATCCCTCGCAAGCATAAAACACACTTCCTCCTTCGCCTTCTTCGGAATAGATTTTGCTAAAAGATACTCACCTCAGAAAGGACATTTGGCTTCGACGGACAATAGGAACATTTAACCAACCTCTTCTAGATTGCCACCAACGTTACGATTGGTTGGGCGTTTTGGCGCATCAGCAAAATCACAATCGCTATCGCAAGCACTGAGGCAAGCAGATATCTGAAAAGTAATGACACAGAACATTAGTGCCAAATATTATATCACAGAATGACATGGGCATACCAAATGGTTCCTATTCGAATAGTATCTCCGGACCCGCTACCTTCAACGGTCGTTTGACTCTCGAAGCTATTGATCAGTGGAACCCCTTCCGATATGCTCTCCTGCGCTAGCAATGGAATCGGATGCGATAGTTCACTCGTAGACCAGAGGTATAAATCCAACGTCCGCTCGGTGCAATCCGCTATGAAACGCACAAAAGGCCGGATGTCCCCTTCATTCGCCACCTGCAGATAGTCGTAGTACTTGTGTCGATGCTGCTTCTGGATGATAACCGGGGGATAACCGGCCCTCATAAGCAATGTGTTCATAAGAAGCCGGGAAGTTCTTCCATTGCCATCGCTGAACGGGTGGATGTGCACTAGCTTATAGTGAGCCAATGCTGCGTACTTTACCGGATGAAGCTGAAAGGTTTGCTTCGCATTTAGCCAACCTTCGAACCGGCTCATCAAAATAGACAAATCTCCAGGGCCGGGTGGAACATGACCTCCGACATAGACTTGCGTACGACGAAACTCTCCGCCTTCGATTGGGTCAACGTGGCCTAGAACGCGTCGATGTATTTCAAGGATATCTTTCAGAGTAATAAAATCATTTCTGAAAAGAAAATGCCTCCGTCAGCAAAGTTGAAATTCTGAATCAGAAAAAAATAACTCACTTGTTCACCAGCGTGGCATTGATGTACTTCATCGCAGCATCTAATCCCAGGATTTCATTATGCTCGTCGATACTCTTCCCATCGACTGCCATCCTCGTTTCCAGAATCGATCTCGTCTGTGCCAAACTCATCGTGTTGCCTTCGATGCCCACCGAGTGATAGATATGCTGAATGTAGGCTTCTTTCTCTGCCCGTTTCAAAGCCACATTCGTGGCCGAAACCGACGACAACGCATCGCGCTTCTGGTCTAACCTCTCGAAACGCTTTTGATCTAGATGTTCTACTATTTGTGCTGTCCTCTGACGATTGGCCAGGGCATCCGAATGAGCCGGATTCACCGTTAACGCTTGATAGTAATAATGGTCCGCCCTCACCACATCCTGTTGATTGTGTTCCAAAAATTCCCCATACTTGGTAAGTATTTCCGGATGCTTTGGAGACAGCGCCAATGCATGCTGGAACAACCGAGCTGCCTTATCATCCTTTCCCATTATATTCATCTCGATCGCTACCTTCAACGAGCTGAGCGCTTCCTGCTCGTTGGTATCGTGCGGTTCGCTCTTACTATATTTGCCACTATTATTACCATCACCTAGTCCTCCAGGCATTCGGACGGCTGGAAAGTAAGGTTCCAGAACACGAACTTCATCAGCAATTTGCAAAAACTTTCCATCCGGAAGGTGATGTGGCGCCGTCCGAGAAGGAAGCATAACATATTTTGGAGCATAATTTAGCAACGCAAACATGACAACAGAAAACATTGAACCACAGACAAAGATGACGAAATAGTGAAAGCTATTCATTTGATAACGCCATTTCTTGGAAACGCTCCTCCGCACAGATTCCGATCGTTTCTGGAGTTCATTGAGATCGGGCGATTGTTCCCCGCAAACACAGCACATTTTGATTGTATAAATTTGTCTTCTAAATGTATGATGCCAAGGACTGACTACACATGCTAACAAAAGGAAAATAATTTCCCAACACTTTCAGAATGGAATGAAATGTCCAGCAGCTGATCCCTTTTTGATATAATTTTTTTCGTTTCACTTCAGCTTCCTC
The DNA here is from genome assembly GCA_024533555.2 of Aedes koreicus. Classification (NCBI taxonomy): domain Eukaryota; kingdom Metazoa; phylum Arthropoda; class Insecta; order Diptera; family Culicidae; genus Aedes; species Aedes koreicus. The sequence goes on from JAHHFK020000456.1 coordinate 421,174, forward strand.
GACGTGGTGAAGCGCCACTGGATTGTTTTGTTTGCAATTTTATGATGGTATGAGTGTCAATCGATAAAAACGATAATAGAATTGTCAAAAGTAATCTACACGGAGGAAAAAACATATCGAACTCAAACACGGATAGAAAATCAAATAATCAATATATTAATGCAAAGTTATACCCTTTATGTTTTATAATCACATATATTTCATAACTAATAAAATCATTTTTATTTGGGCTTCACTTCTAACGTATTATCTCGAAAGATAGTTTGCATATTCAAATCCAATGAAAAGTATGTGTCGCGCCTAATGACTGGAAATTATTAGATTTGACACATACTTTTGATTGTGTTTTGGATTGAACAATCAACATGGCGCTTCACAGGTATCGGTCATTGTCAATATAAATTTAGTTTATAATTTTATAAGTGTTTGTTTAGTTCAGCTACATTGCGTCGAATGGCTATGGGTAAACCACATGGACCGCTCGGAAGCGCATCCGTCCCCGCGGGATCAGCGAAGAGCCGATAAGGACTAAAAGGGATCTTTTTTGGCACCCGCTGGAATTCAATCCATCCACCGGAGCTGTTCATTTCAGGGTGATCGTGCTAGAAAAGGTTGGCATCGATGTCAAGCAGCCGAACTCCACCATCCGCCAAAACGTCCGAATGCAGCTCATATTTAGAACGGCAAGAAAATCACTGGGTTCATTCCCCGGGATGGTTGCCTACATCGAAGAAAACGACGAGGTCCTGGTTGCCAGTTTCCGGTCGCATAATGTCACGCCATCAATATTCCCGGAGTCCGTTTCAAGGCGGCTAACGTTTCGCTGCTGTACTAGAGAAGGACCAGTCCATGTCAGGGTCCACGGTGGGAAGAAGCGTGTCAAGAAGGGGAAAAAAATTAAATCCGCTGGCCAAGGCATATTCCAATTGTAATGTATTGTTATTTACGGATAAGTATATCCGTGTAACGAGTTAAGGAGAAGCCATGTATAAGCTTTTGTGAAAGTTGTTTGTTTTTTTATTGATAAGTAGCATTTTTTTAAATAATAATATTGGTAAAATTACTCTAACCTCATTTTTCCTACCATATAGAAAGTATGTGTAAAGCTTATGATTTTTATTTCCTCATTATGGTGAATGCAATAACACACCATATAAAACATATTCGAATAGCTGCATTAACACTATATAAATTCTGTTATAACTCTCATTGGAGCTTTCTCATAAAGTTTATGACATTGTGTAAATCGTTATGGCGAAAAATTATTAGATTTTCATATACATTGGTTATGATTTTTTTTATCCGTGAAGGAAAAGGATTTTAGATCGACTAATCTGGTGCACATTTTCACAGCGTTCAAAGTTACAGTCTACAATGTTTCACATCGAGGTATATGTACTAGTCTACGTTCGGTTGACGAAATAAATAAATAAATAAAATATTGAAAATTTTAGTTTAGTTTGCTGAGCAAGTTTGAAAAATAATAATAAGGTGTTATAGGAATTTTTCAGGTGTTTTACGAAAGCTTGGGAAAGTTGCCTGCACACCAAATAATCTTAACTGATTCCAGCAATAGTTTAGCAAAATACTTGTTGCTGATATACCAGCATTTTTTAAAACAAATAACTGAAAAACAGCATGGATATTTACTGAATATCCTTCAGCATTCACATTTATGCTATTAACCAGTATTCTTTTTGACATTTTGTAGAATCCGGTATTATTTATACCGAAAACCGGCAAATATTTGCTTACTGATTGTTAATCAGTTACTAATATTTACTGAGGACCAGTAAACTATTTTGTTTGTCAACTCGATGGATTGCTGGTAAAACGAATGAAGTTTTTGTTTCTTTTTAAATTACAAATTGAGTTCTTAATGTAATGCTTTGTTCATACTACAGCGTTGTAACATAATACAAGGCTATCTAGAGTACATTTTCTTTGTTGATAATTTTCAAAACAGCCTTGTATTATGTTACAAGTCTATAGTCTGAACAAAGCATTAGGTCCAAATTGATTTCATCCTTATGGCAAAAAAGGTCAATGACGATCACATCACATCCAACAATACACAACCGTAAGTAAAATAAGAAAATGTAAATGGATGTATATTGATTGTTTTTATTTCCCTCTCCTGTGGATCTGAAATGCAATGCTTTTTATATATTGTTAAAAGCAATTTTTTTTCACTTAAAATTTGATCCATCTCTTGCCAATTTAGTTTTTCTTTTTTAACGGGGGTGTTGTGGAAATTTTTTAAACCATTACCCGCGGGTGACAACCCTAAAAAAACACACGACGACACTCTAAAAACCCGCCGGCGCCATAAAAAAGAAAAATATTTTTTGTGCCACCTCTGTTAAAAATTAAACTAAGAAAAAATCTTAAGGAATCGGTTTGAATTTCATATTTTTACCTTATGAAATGTGATGTTTTTTGTCTTCATTACCAGCTTTGTTTTAGATATGATAATTATATGAGTTTCATTACACAGCCTTATGAAACACATTATTGTTGATTATAATAACTGAACGTGTGCGTTATGCATTTTAAAATTGATTTTTTGATGCAATTTACACTTCTATACATGTATTATTTTTTAGGAGGACGGGTTTATTATTTAGAATAATGAGATTAATTAGATCAAAAGTCTTTATTTGTAAAAGAAAAGCACCTTCTTACAATCCTTGATAACATATTCGAATAATTAAATGAATTTTAGTCACTGCTTAAGAGCCGATTTGTTCTCCAGCATCAACGAAAAGTTTCCTAAAAACACGAAGTTCATGTGTTTCAGTATGATGTATGATCCGTCGCTCAGAAAATATTTTTTGGTGCCTACAAACACGGTGTTTTCTGTAGGGATAGAAAAAAACACCTCGATATGAATCAATTTTAGAAAGTTATAACGGCTCTAGCAAAAGCATTGCTAACAAGCAGTACGGACTTTCTTGGTATAATTTTTGGATTTTTCTATATAAACACAAAAAGGTCACACAGAATCCACCACTTAAGATAGATTTGATGATTAAAATATTAGCGTTAAAAGACTTACCTCGCGTGTAAGATTTTTTTTATGATGATCTCGAAATTTCTGGTCGTTGATTCCTTGGTGCGCCATTCTTGTTGTTTTTTTAAATTGCCTTATGGTTTTTTTTTCACCTCCAGAAGGGTTATAACATCATAAGGTACATTTGTGGAGCTGATAAAATACACATAGAAAAATCATTATGAGTAAGTAAGAAAGTCGTAAGAGTTCCGTATGAATAACATAATAATCTTATGAAGTCTAACCAACGTGCATTCGCGATGCTTCATAAGGCATAATTTATGAATTTGGATAGTCTTTTTTCATCAGTGAAGCCCAGAAACACTTTCTGCCACCTTTCAACACCCCGAAACACGATCAACACAAACACAACGTGGCAGAGTGACTTTCCCCCTCACGCTAAGACTCAATTACCCATAAAAAGGTTATTGTTTCACCCATATATGGGTAAATTGTACTCATAATATGGGTAAATTGTACTCACAAAAGTGGGTCAACTTCACTTACAATTTGAGTTACGTGATACTACCTAAATATGAGTAAATGCATATTACCCATATTTGGATGAAAAAATAAACATTGGCAGTTCGTAAGCTTCATTGGATCGAGTAGGTTGGTTATCATTCGATCTTGCGATTCAACAGATTGAGGTCCATTACGAAAGTTGGAATTGCGTAGTAGAAGATGGAAGAACTGAAAAAAACATTTGGGATTCGTTCCGAAAATTGAGCGGTGAGAAGGTTGTGGCAGAGTTATGACCTTGGAATTGTACAGAGAATACACTACGATGAGAGGGAGTGGAAGGAATCACAACATCTGAAAAAGTAATGCCGTTCTTGTTTTTTAACCTGATGGGTTCAACCATTCGATCAATAATTGTTTTGATCAACTGTTAGTCATTTCTTTTTAATCACTTCTCAGCAATATTTGTATTACTTGTTATGGAACAAACAATCAGCAGTTAGTCCAATTGCTATAGTAGTAGTATAATTGAAGCACAGAGAAATCCATATCCATATCCATATTTGCGTCTAATTTCAATATAAGGTTTTAGATTTACCTATATTTGCGTGAAATTTGCTTTAAATTGGTTACCCATAAATAAGTAAACATTACCTATATTGTTAGTTAACCATGTGTACTAAAATATGGGTAAAGTGACTTTACCCAGAAAATGAGTATGTGCACTTTTCCGCGATTATGGGTAAAGTTTACTCATATTTAAGTAAACTGATCTTAGCGTGCTGCTGTTAACCCATCACTCTAAGAAATTTTCACGTCCAATTTACCTGAAAACATAGGTGATTTTCGTCCACCCTATTTTTCACGTAACTTTTACCTGAATTGCATGTAGGCGAACAAAACCTTGCTACGATTATCTACCTGATTAGTCAGGTAAATATGGCATGATTTTCACGTAATTCTTACGTGCCATTCTGGTGAGTGCCACAGAGAGTGAGGTAAATAAGACGTGGTTTTCACGTAATTATCACGTGAAATTTTGGTGCGAGCTACCAAAAAGCCAGGTAACTTTCACATGATATTCCGTTTAGTTTGAAATGTTTTTCACGCAATTTGTACGTGAATTTTAAATGAAAATAATTAAACGTTATAGTAGCAGTTAATATTTGCAATTTTATCGAGCAAATAAAAGCATCACGATACTTGAATCTACTCATAAAATTGCAAATTATTGACTGCTGGACTAACTTAATACGATTGTTATAAAGCATGTATCTTTATTATTACTGACAATAAAAAAAACTTACATATTTCTTCAACATTCTATTTAACAAATTTCATTATAATTGTTTTTAACCCTAAACATGTATGAATTTCCAATGCGATGTAGTGATACAGGCTGACTGTCGAAAACTTCGATGTTAATTATATCTACCAAACTGAATCTATTCATCGCTTCATAAGCCAAAAATTTTCATAGTATTGGCCTACTTCCCATATTTGTACTATTAAGAACAATGAATCTTCCAATAACATTACTTCAAGAATCTCAAATAAAAGTGTTACGCCATGCCTAAACATTGTCATGAATGTTCCTGTTCGATAGTTAGTTCCTTTGTTATTCACACTGCCTGAAAGCATCACGTGATGATCTATTTGTAGCCGTAGAGGCTGAATAAGCTCGGAAAAGTATTTCCGCAATCGGATATCACTCATCTGAAATCCATCATTGACTTCATTTTCGAGGAATGTTTCATTTATCACATTATACGTAAATTGCAAAGATGCCTTTACGCAAAGTGTAAAACAAATGTTTTTACGCGAAGGCATTACATGAGCATGCTGTTGAAGCCACGATGCTTAGCTTCATTTCGAAACACATCATTTATAAATAGGACCGGAATCTTCAATAACAGTAGGATAATGAATTAAAAAGTGCTGCTTGGGTTTTAAGTTTTCGTCAAATAACTGAATGTATAAAGCATGGTGCATTTCAAAAAGATGTCTCAGTCGTACAAGATCGTCAGGTGAAAACGATGATTTCAAACATAAGTCAACTAATCTTATCATTATGGTGCAAAACTTCCAAACTAAATCATCAGTAGGAACATACTTGGCCGATATCAAAGTAAAATAATGTGTGAACATCTGCATTTCACTTGACGTCATTCTAAGAGAGACAGATTTTTGTTTTTCGCGACTTATATAGTGCTCTGATATATCAGGCATTCGCCTAAGCTCGCCATTTATACTTGTTTTTCCAATTTCTCTAAGATTTTCATTCAACTGTTGCAAAGTAAAATATTTTTTAACGTAAATGCAGTGATTCAAAACCTTTGTAAGTCCGTACTTGCACACTCCTGAGCTAAAAAGATGGTGCATAGGGTCGACACTTCTGTTCTGCACGACATGAAACGAAGGTAGTGTATTAAAAACTGAGTTTGCAGCTATTCCTGTTTCACTTAGAGAATTTGTTCTAATATCATCATCATAGTCTAGTTTTCGTCTAAGACAGTCAGCATGCTCTAAAGTATCTCTCTTTAGAAGATTCTTAGGCCTTCTACAGAATCTGCAATAAAATGTAGCATTGAATCCGGTTGATAAAGATAACATTGTGTGAATGCCTAAGTTGTCTCCTGTCAGCAAACTTAAAACAAATCTGACTGTCTTTTTTTCACCATCGACAAAAAAATCAATACCATCCTCTTCTAGCTCTTTAAATAAACAAATCAATGGGGTAATCAACCTGTTAATGTCATTTTCTTTTATATCCTGCTTTTTTAACATGCCGGCAACAAATATGTTTTTTAGCTTTGACGAAAATTCATTTGGCAAAGTAAGAATATTATAGTAAAGGCCACAGACACTATGTCTATTGTTGTGCGACCCCTGAGTATCGTTGATCTCAAATTCATCAGCATATAATGAAATCGGAATAACGATGTCGCCTTCATATTTTTGCCTTATTTTCTTCCAATTATTTCCATTGACATAGTTTTTTATGAGTGTACTTTTTCCCAGTACATCAGCATTTGACAATATTAGTTTCAGGGCCTCATTACATTCTAAGAAACTTTTCAGTTGAAATCTGATTGGCATCATCACAAGGAATTTTTTTTCTTCTCTTTTACTGAGTCGGTGTCGAAATTCATCAATTCTAACAATATTGTCTCATCATTCTGTATCGTAACTATGTGAGGCATTACTAGTTTATCCATTTTCTTCAAATATTCCAAAAATTTATAATCAGTATCGATTGGAGCAAACATGTTTTTCATCTTAGCTATGTATGTTTTAAAGCAAAACTCATCCTGTGGATTCTGGTGAACAAGTTTCATATTTACAAATTCTTCGGCTATTCCGTTTAACATTTGGGCGATCTCGTGTTGAATATTATGAACGTCTTTACGTGTAATATTACATTTCATATGCAATCCTAATGTAAGTTTCACTGTCGATAAATGCATGATGTCACTTGGGTTTACATGTTGGGTAGCCAAATCGGCTTGGTTTGCACGGTTATCGTCATCAATCGATGATTTCTTGGGGAGTGGTGATGCATCATTGCTCAGGTTTGCGGCGTCCGTGTTTCTCTTCTTGTCTCTCTTCTGTGGTATTGCACTGGTTGATTGCTCTGGTGATACATCGAACTGATTAAAAGCTCCATGCCGTCTAATGTGTTTCCGGAAAGAATGGTAGTTAGTGAATATCTGTTTACAGGCCTTTATTGTGCAATAGTATCGATAAACTACAGGCACCTGATAATATTTTAAATGTTGTAAATATGCATCAGCCTCATGGAATGCCCTAGTGCAAGACCTGATCATACAACCAATCATTGTTGCTGTTCGATTCCAGAGATTGAGTGAAGGTAATTCTTTAGTTTGTTGATGCTGGAGTAAGATTCCCGCTGAGCTATACCATAGACTTCGCTACTAAGAAAGTGCCATACCAGTTTTGAAACCTTTGAGTAAGGTAGACCAAACACTGCAGTTGATTTTATGATTACGTCGATTGCACGTTCGGCTATTGGTAGCTCATAATGAAAGTCCTCGAAGTAAACAAAAAACCGGCCGGTAATACTGTTCACATCTGTCCCCAGAACAACTAATTTGGGAACTACAGGTAGCTTCCGATCAATGTAAGTTTGGTACGTGTCTTGTACTTTACTAAATGCGTCGATCTCGGAATCTGCAAAAATGATTGTGTCTTCTTGCGAAATGCAGATTGTAGGCTTGATGTGAATTCCGGCTGAGATTGGTGGCAGCACTGTACTGAATCCAAGCAGCAGAGCGCAATGTTTCGTATCTACAATAAAATAAACAAAGACAATATGTTAGAAATAATAATACCAAATATTTTAAAAAAAATTTACCTTCAGGTGTGTCGTTTCCGGTAAGCAATCTGAGAATATTCTCCGCGGATGGATCTACAGCTTTTTTTGCAATAAACGCTGTGATACCTAGATGGGTCTCTTCAAGTGTAAGGATTTCGTTTGAGTTACCTCCAAATAATAGTTTAAAATCTGTATCGATCTGGTTTCAGTGGAAAGCGAAAAAAATGAACCAAATTAAACAAAAATAGTGGAATAATAACTAATCAACTCACCAACTGATAACCGTATTGATTTTTGTAGTGAGGGAAGAGCTGAAGAACCTTAGGTAAGTCTGAATGTGCCAGCAAGAAGGGTTTGCGCTTCGAAATGCTCAGCGGCCACTTATCTATTATGGTCGTCCAAGTTCCAATGTTCAGTACTAGCCACTCATATGCTTGGATGCTCTTTTCGTCATGATGATCGACTATTTCATCCAACGGTACACTTCGCTTGTGGCCTTTTGCGTGTTGTTCTTCTGAGACATCTGATTTGCGTTTCTTTTTTTTAAGATTGCCGATCTTGTTAGCAATTTTGCCACCGTGATTCTTCCTGTCACCTCCTCTTGCTATGTAGTAATTTTCCTGTTATTAACGGGAGCGTATATTAAAATTTTGTTCAAATGTTAAAAATCTAATGATTGGTGTTCTGATTTAAACAAAGTGCAAACTGCAAGAGCGTACGTTTGTAGATCTTCGGCGCGTAATTTCTCTCTGTTAACCAGGTGGTATTTTGCAACTATTCCTGCAAGCTGGAGTTGCTTTGCTTCCGACAACTCGCCAGTCCGGGATTTGATAATAATGTCCTTACCTTCTTCCGTTTGCTCTAACAGATCAAGAAGTGTGTTGCAGTCAAACAGGTTGTAGTTGCTACGGGTTAGAGACGTCTCAGCTGGAGCCAAAGCTAGCTCATCCGAGGCTAACGACAGTGGTCGAGGTAAACGCTCAACAGATCTGGCATCCGCTGAACCAAAGGACGGAAGAGACGATTTATTGGAAGTGTTACTAAACGAATTAATAAAGATAACTGTAAATACTCACCCCCAGCAGAGATAGCAGCTGGCAAAGTATTATCCGATGCTTGCGTTTCCACCAACTTGCTCGATGACGGCAGTGGTCGAGGTAGACAATTAACCGATCTGTCATCCGCAGAACCAGAGGCCGGAAGAAAAGATTGATTGGATAGCTGTAAATACTCACCCACAGCACAGATAGCAGCTGACAAATTATTTTCCGACGCTTGTGTTTCTACTGACTTGCTCGTTGACGCCATATTGTTGGTTTTTTTCGTACGTGAAAATCACGTAACTCTCGTATCGCGGGAATGTCAAAGTCGCAAAAACAGTAACACAAACACACTGAAACTGCTTACGTGAAAATACGATCGATTTAACCTGAGTTTTGGGTGAACATGACGTGTAATGCAGGTGCATGTTACTAACGTCACGTAACTTTCGTGGTTTTCTAAAAACAGATCAGTTACGTGATAGTTCACGTGAATCGAACGTGAAAATTATTCAGAGTGCAAAGAAAAAACAGGGCTCTATGATTTAGACTAATAATATTTCAATTTCAGGACTGTTCATACATACACAACAAAGGTTTTAATAAAAAAATTAATGTAAATTTTTTTTAATAAAATCCCCTCAGTATTTTGATTAAGTCATTTTTCTTTCTTCTTAACTTATTTTCATCAGGCAAGGTCTACCTGATAAGAAAAAATCGGTTCCCGGAGGCCCTATTTTCCAGATTTCTTCTGGATAGACAATATTCAAAATTAATCATGGAGATTACGTAACAAACAATGTGGTTGACGTCGCGATCTGGAAGTTGTACCTAAAACATTACAAAAATATTTAAATTTCATCGATCTTTTTATCGACTTCCCTTCTTTTAAAATACGGTAACAAGGAGCAGGTCAATCAGTATTCCCCCCCCCCCCCCCCTTTAGGATCTCGCTCAGGATAAACTGGTTAACTGGAAAAACTGGTCTGGGATTAAAAAAAAGTGCATTCATATTTGCTTCTTGTCTATCTTGTCACGTTGTTTTAAAAGGGGGCAGTCAATGAAGCTGGGTCTGCCCTTATTTCTGCACTACTATCAAGATATGTACTAGATAGTTACTTCCCGCATAAACAATAACCATAAGAGGTGCCTAACCGCCAATTCGGGGTATCATCCCAACTGTAAGTGGTATAGTCATACCATTTATATATCGTTCCTGTATGGTACATGTTTATTAGGGTTACCGATACCAATTGCTGATGTTGACTATTGACTTGTGAAGGCTGCTGTTGCACCAGCGGACGGAGAACGCTTTCATATTGACTTTTGCTGGTCCGGTGTATATTTTTCGGGTTATGTTTTTCAATGTAGTCATCAGATGAGTGTATGCTAAATTCATGATACAGCATGATTGGTGGAATTCTTACTTTGCTTCTGAGGGTAACCACAACAGCCGTAGAAATGTTCTCGATGCCCTATGACGCTGACAAGAACCTTAGTGGTAGTGATATGAAAATTTATCCCGAAGCGTGCTGGGAATATTTTTGCTGTTTTTGATTTCACTACTGAATCGTGATATTATGCTGGAAGATGCCCTAAGAAAGATTCAATCGTGTCAAAGTTTAAAGATTTTTGAGTAATAATAAACTAGATTAATAGGATGTTGACAGTCGAGTTACTAGGCAATACACAATTTTTGATGATCCGCTCAACAACTGCTAACCGTCGAAGCAGATGGGTTCGTTTCTATTGTTATGGTCTTAACCACAAAAGTTCAACTCAGTGGACGCAGTGGTTCTACGCCCCAACAAAAAAAAAATGTTATGGTCGCTGTTTTTGAGACGAATGCGCTGGGTCTGCCTCTACATTCAAAGTATTCATTCTGCACGTAAGATTAGTCGCTTGTTTCTGGCAGGACGTAAGATTAGTCGGTTGTTGCTGTCGTCGAAGATACAACGCGGAACTGGTGTATTGTACAATTTTCTGCAAAAAAAATGTTATTATGCAATAACCGAAGAGATATGGTTATTGTTGCACCAAGGCATACATTTCATTAAACTCTTTAACGAATAAAACTTAATAATACCAACAATACCACGATAACTATACATTTATTACAAAAATATTATATCGATAATAAATTGCGGACATTACTTTCTCTTTTCATATATTTGACAGGACTGAGCCAAGAATAAAATTATGTTTGTTCAGAACCTACTGATTCAAAATATTTTTTAGAAATACCTAGATATGCGTGAAATTTACTTTAAATTGGTAACCTTTAAATAAGGAAACATTACCTATATTGTTAGTTCACCATGTGTACCAAGGGGTCGGACTTCCTGATCATTTGATCAGATCTCGTCATTTTTTATTTAGATCTTTGAAAAATATCAGATGGTCTTATCAAGATTTAAAATCTTTTATGACAGTTTGAAACAGACTGTTATTTTATTTCAGTATTTCAAAATGTCAACATTCTTGTTTTGATAACGTTCTTTTGTGTACATATTACGCTCAGTATAATTCTACGGTATAATTTTGTCCAACAAATCGATACATGAAAAGGGAATAGAAATCCTCGTAATTGCTTCGGATGGCGACTTTACTACTGGCCGCAATGAAAAAAAAACATGGGAATCCCACAAGGCGTTACAGCGATTTCCCCATGGGGGAAATTTTTCCGATTTTCAGTGAAAGAAGAACCTATCTGCATTCAGGATCCACCGCATTTGGTAAATAAGTGCCAGCATGCTCTTGTCAACCGATCAAAGGATTTGCAAATTGGGAATTATTGTTTGAGTTTTTTGTGGGTAATATCAAGGATTCTTTTTTACATACAAGACTATCTTGACGATACAAGACTATCTTGATAAGGGTTTTCTTGGTGATATTATTTTTTATCCCCATAGGATTGCAA